>JAPQRN010000006.1:15343266-15362886 GCA_037367275.1 Coranthus polyacanthus | reverse complement strand
ACACAATACTAGTTTTGCTTATAAACACTTAAATGTCATCTCTGATGCCATGACCTAAAATAAGCTATAAAAAAAAAAACAAAAAAAAACAAAAAATTTTTGGCCACAATTCTGATTCATTTACAAGACATGTTTTTGTTATCACTATACATATAAAGTTCTGTACATTTCACATTTTGATTGTGATTGGAGGTGGATATAAAACGTGCAATACAATCAGTTTCTGGCATTACACCGGCGTTGCTCTATGTCACATTCGGTTAAACCTCCTACCATTTGGAAAGACACTTGCACAGACTCTTTGACAGGTGCTCCATCCCTATCATGTCCATCCATCATTTAATACCATACATGTTTAATCCTTGCGTTGCTGTTCTTCTTCTACTACTATTACGAAAACGACATAGGAGGGTTGACAGGTATGATTCCAATGTATGGATGATGTGTTTTTTAAGATAACAAAGGCTTTGGCTTATTTTTTTACTTATACAGAACAATGCTTTTCCTTTCTTTAAGCCAGTATTAGCTTACAGCAGCATCAGGAGCACCTGCTTTTTAGTTATATCTTTTACTGATTCAAGTAGTGCGCTGTTCTGCATTAGTGCCGTTATACTGCAGTCTTCCTTTTGTACCTTATTTGAGTCACCTCAGTGCCTTCTGACTGGCAGAAGTCCAGACATTTAATCTGTTATGTCACCACATTAACAGCCAGGGGGCGATAGAAAAGGGACAAAAATCACATGAACCACCACGTACGTAGCCTTAGACAAGGAGCAGGCTGAGGGGAATTTCTTTGTGAAGACAGAGTTCAAAAGCAAAGGCCCATCTGCACATGGGTGCCTCCGGGTCTTTCAAGGGAGCAGATAGTTTGTGTTCTATGTCTATTTTTACTACATGCCAGCAGGGATGAGTCCCCTGACCCTGGAAAGAAACACAAATGCACTTTTCATTGGCTATATCCATAAAAATAGAGTTGTTGTGAAGATGCTGCGCAATCACAGCATCTGACTGTGGTGCTGACAAAATAGCACCAGTTTAAGGGGTAAAAAATAAGTTTCTTTTTAGAATATCTTGTTCCACACACATCTAATAAAGCAGTTTTGCTTTCTTTATAGCCAATGTCCAAGTGCAAGCCAATGTCTGTTTATAACAAGAGAACAAGAACATAATTGATTTTTTTACGTCTACCAAGGAGGTTATGTTAGCACTACTGTTTCTCTGCAAACTTATGGAAAAAGTTCATCCACCAATTTCATCCACCAATTTCCATTTAAATTGGTGGATGGACATGGGCCTGGACTTGGACTGCTTGGTTTGGGCTTATTTACCCTTTTTTTTTTTAGAAAACAATACAATATAACATTTGCAAGGGAATGTAAAGGAATATTGCCTAAAAAATCTCCAGGGGCTTGACAAGAGCTATTCTGCTTGCAACATATTTCTTAAAATAATTACATAGATGCGGTATACACAATCTGTATGTATGCATCAGTAATTCTAGATGTAGTAAGAGATTTAATTACAATGCATCCTATAATCAATCATCTGTCACTCATTCATGACAAATCTCCATCAAGACTGTGGGGCCTTGGCGGAGTTTTGTGCACTCTCAGACAGCCGTTACAGTTTTTTTTTTTTATATGCGGTTTTCAAATAATTTCAAGTAAAAAAAAAATTCTATTTGTACCCACCGATTCTGCATATTGCCTTCAAATGCTTGTTTGCTTTTGCCACTTTTGGTATAAAAACACTGAAGTGGGAAATAGGAGGCCTAAATGCAACAGACACAAAATCTATTTGTTTGCACCCTAATGGTAAACAAGCCTGTGACAAAGAAATGAGGGGGCCCAATGAAAAATTAGGGTGAATGGCAGACAGTCAACCGGTCAGTGCTGCCATTACCCCCTCTATTGTATGACTGACAACAGGCTGCAGGATTTCCAAGCAGGCTTATAGAAGTGAAACTGCCGGTTAGAAAAGATCCTAGTGGCACTTTATTTCTCCAAAATCCAATGAAAGCACAAACGGAGCCAAGCGACATCTCCAATGGCAGGAATGTGACACATGCTTGAATGTGTCTCGAGTGGTGCTGCACTAGTTTCCTGTAAGCTATGGAGACAGAGACTTGTGCAACAGAGGAGAAAAGTGGGGTGTGGGGGTCCTGGCGGCTTCCTCTGAATAGCAAATAGCATGAAAGATTAGCATTCCAATAGATCTCTCCATACCAACAGAACCCGCCCACAGTGCTAATCTAAAAACAGAGAAACATTGTTTGGAATGTTGAGAGCCTTGTCATGTGAAAGTTGATGCTGTTCCCAGTGACAGTGCAAGAAGGGGGCAAAAATCACAACCAACAGGGACGTCTCATCACATCACAAAGGAAAATACTGTTTTTAAATACATAGTTTTAGCTCATTTCTAAAACTAAAACACAAGGCCCACAGCCTGTTCAAGGGGGGAATAATATCCCTTCTGTTAAAAAAAAAAAAACAAAGTTGGGGGCATCATTGTTCGTCCTTTAAGTCACATAGCAAAAATCAACATCTGTGTAAATGATGATTGGCACACCGTGGTCCACAGATCTTGGATTGCATTGGCCGATAGCAGAGCTGTCCGTGATGGCACTGCAAGCATTATATGCAACTGTATTCATTTTGAAATGCTTAAAAATATGTTCCCATAACTCATCCGCCATTATTGTTTTGAAAGGAACAGCAGAATGCTTGTATTTCCAATAAGCTTGTTATCCATCACATTAGACGCCAACACTGTTGTGTCCGACCTCTGATACAAGAACACCATCATGCTACAGTGTTCCCACAGAGTTGTGCTGTACTTTAAATCCTAGTTAGATAGTGTATCTTTGGAGGAGCTGCTCAGCTCATTGTAAAAAGGAAACATCGGCTAGTTAGCAGGTCAAAAACAAACAGCAGCCTCTGGCTCTGCTTTTGTTGTGTATCACTTTGACAGTCAAAACAGGTGTACAACACTAGCGGTGACAGGTGTATGTGCAGGTGTGTGTATTTTGTCAAATGTTGTTTGAGTCTGACGGACCCAAATTTTCAGCACCATTCATGGGAACACAGTGTGTCCCTAATTTCCCAGAAAATTAATTTACATGGTTAAGAGTGCTTGCCAATATATTCCTATGAGAATATGGCAGAACACGATACACAGAACACCACAGACTATACAATCAATGGGAAACACAGGGATGCTAAAAACAAACAAAGGAAAACAAAAAAAATTATAAAAATAATGACACACTGGGGCAGCATTATGCTGGTTTTGTTTGGTTCGGTGTAAACAGACAAAGCTGGCATAATGAGAGGTCTTCTTAACAGCAATATAGTGGGATCACTGTGTAAAGGAGGGGTTCAGTGAGATCATCCCCTCTCCTTCTCATGACCTTGTATCTCATACAAAACTGCCTGAACTTTCCATCTCCTGCCTCAGGGGTTAATTACAGAGTCCACAGACTCAGCAGGCCCAAATTACAGTTCCTCCATTATCACCACCATCTTATTTTTTCCCCTTAGCCATGCAAAAGAGCACACATGTTGATATTTCTTTGTCTGTGTTTGACTTCAGTGCCATTACCAGACAAATTTACAGGGGTAGATAGTGTAGGTGGAGAATCAATACATTTGTGCAACAGACCTCAGGGGAGTTTAGGAACCAACCAGTAACTGATTCTTCCGGAGGGGTAACAGAGACAAAATAACAAAATATCCCTATTTAACCTGAATCCAATAATCAATAGCAGTCTTTCCCTGGAAGCAAGCATATTGTCTTCTGTCGTAAAAGCAACATTTGTAACAGGTTCCGTTGCTTTCTTGGTGTTTAAATATATATATAGTGGTAACCTATTACTGTGGTAAACTATTGGAACATCCAAGGCTATATCAAGCCTGTCAAACAGCCTTTCAGCAGAGAAGCTGTCATCTGTATCACTGTGCAGCTTTAAGGAACCTCTGATACGATACAAACAACAGCAGCTCTGCTCTTTTGGCCTTCAAGTACTTCAAGTAGTATTAGATCACAAAAGAAAAATGGCTGCCAGAATGTGCCAGCAAAGGAGTCACCAAGCAGAAAGATTAAAAAGTGAGAACTCACTGTTCAGACTTTCCTTGTTCCCCATATTATCTTTTCTCATCTGCCATCATCTCCATATTATCAACTCTTTAATAAAATAATGAAACTATAAAAACTCTATAACAGGACTTCTGCAGGTTTCAACATGTTGAAGTTAAAGGTTCCAGATCCCATAACACTTAAAGTTCTATCTATACTTTGTATGTATATGTGTATACCGAAGACTTCTGTAATGGTGTTGACAAAAAAAGAAGCATATATTTGATTTTTCCTCACTTTTATGCCTCTGTGTCTCTGCCACACTGGGAGGCAAATGCCACCACCCACTTTTCATCAGCAAACGTTCTGATTGGCTAACCTCAGATCCATGGGATTAACAATATTTATTCATAAATTCAAAATGCAAATCATTACTGATCCAACTACCTGGAAAAACTGCAGACATCCCCTATAGGAAAAGCACCTGAAACCAGTTCCTTGTTTTGGTTTGGTTCAGCAACATCATAACAATGTGGTCATACTCTGCGCAGGTGTCAGTGCATGTAGGTATAAGTTAACTTTAAACAAGCCTAATCCCATGATGCAACAGATGTGCAGCAGCATGTAAAAACTACATTCAGAATCTCACATCTTCATATCTTATCTCAAACTCTATTACGAAAGGTGTACAGGCAACTTACAGTTCATCTCTTTGCCGTTGTGACAGCACCATGGTGACGGGACAGTGTGGGCAGGGCCGGGAGAGATCAGTTGGTAGAAGGTGAATCTTGTGCAGCTGCTGCGCTCTCCTCAGTCAGGAGATGAGCTGTGCTGATCCAAGCAACACGGGTGAGGACGAGCTGTGTACTCCAATGACGGGCAGTTGGTTTAGTCCAGACAAAGACGTAGACTGAGAGGGGAATGCAGGAATCTGCCCCCCAACTGGCTGACTCCAGGGACAAGAGAAGTGGAGAGCCTGCAGACCAGTCACCAGCTAAGTCTACACTGCATCTGGAGAGGACAGAGAGAGGAAAGTCTGCATTAGGTATGCATGACAGATAACATGAAGAGTGGGTGGGGATGAAAATGTTTATAGGCCAGAGATACTGCATCAAAGTCTGCATCAGCTTATGTGCAGATAAAATAGCTGAAGAACCTGTCAACAATGGGGAATAAATAACTGAATCACAAAACCATGGGGCAGCATTTTCTTTTCAATGCAACTCCCAAGGTGAGCTTTTGACAGCACTCAATAACCAACAAATAAAAGCAGCATAAACCCATCTGTCTTCTAAGAACCAACTCCCTCATTTGCTTTTCAGATCCACTGCTATCTACCTTCATAATCAGTCTGTCATGTCACCAGTCTGGTCTGAGAGCTCTGGTCCGCTCTTGCAGCAAATTCCTTTCTCCGTGTACATACAAGAGCTGACCCACATTCTCCCAGCAACGTACTTCTCCTCCCAGGTCACCAGCAGAAAAGAAAAACAGGACACAGACAAGCAGACTCGAGTAACGGCTGTGCTCGTCAAATTCTTCAACCCCATCCATTAATACTACAGTGACAATTTTCATGTGGAGCACTGATGTGAAGAGCAATAAATGTCAACAAAAGGTAATGCAGCAAATGACGTGATTAGGTCTATTTTTACAATGCATCATAGTCTTGAATAGTACTTTACCAAAGCAGGTACCTGCTAGAATACAAACAGTGAGGCAAAATAAGCATCTTAGTCTACAGGGCTCAAGCCTGACTCAATCTGTGCCAAACCAGTAAAAAAAAAAAGGTACAACTAAAGCCAATTTACCTCTGTCTGAACACCTGAAACAAATTGATAAAACTACAACAGGACGAGGCAATCAGACACATGTACAGGGGACAAAATGTGATATAATTTAAATTTGCTGGAGGACCCAGTGGTCTGTCTGGAGTCTGCAGTGGGTATGACGGCTGGAAACAACCCAGGAAGCTGCAAGGAAGAAAAATTCACACATTACCCATTATAATGCAGGAGTGACATAACCACTAGGGAAGGTTCCTCATTTTCTCTCTTGCTTTGGCTCAAAAAACAGAGCAGCAGCTAAGGGACCTATTTCATACAGTAAATTCAAAACATGTCTGTGCAGATTGATCTAGTCCATCCCTCTGAATTAATAAAACTGAAACCAACTGTGAAATTGCTTGATTATTTGCTTATCTGACACTGCAGGAAAAACGGTCAACTGAAAGCGACGTAGCACAGCCAACAGCTAACCTCTGGACCCTGATGTCACCACCTGACAACCATCCAAATGTCTGCTTACCTCTGACTGTGTGGATTACAGCGTACTGGGGCTTTCTGGCTGTCGCCCAACAACTCTGCAGTGGTTCAGGGTCACAGAGGTATAATAATAGAATAAGGCAATAAGACTCATATGCTAAAATAAAACCAACCTGTATAACCACTATTGTGGTTGAAATTAGGCCATCTACTATGTACTGACACTTCCCTCTGTGCAGTTGGCAGCTGTCATCACCGTGTGTATCCAAAAAATGTGTTAGACACTCTCTCTGCAAACCTCATTTGCGGCTTCAGTATGGAGCAAAATGTTTGCACAATCACATAATCAGGCTAATTGGCTCAGCACAAAATGCGGTTGTGTCCTGATAGAAGTGGGAATGTGCTGCAGCCGTAGTGCATCCATAAATCTGCCCACTGAGGGTTAATAATGGTTATGCGTCTTCCTCCCATTGATTCTCTTGTCTTTGTGTAGCAGCAGGAACTGTACAATAAAGGACTCCTTCAAGAAATGGTGCTGACTGCATAAAGAGATATCACTTAATTTCCTGATGAGTGCCAACATGCCATTTGTTGTTAAATTATATTTTTAATGAATAACAGAAAACATTGTCTGTCTCTCTCAGTTTAAGAACATAACAAGAGGCGCCAAGTCACAAATGTACTGCACCACACCCACAACTTGGTGTATTATTGTCTGAGTAAATTTTCTGTTACGCCTAAAGGGTTTGATCTACATATCTATATAAAAAAAATGTAATTACTTAAAGACTGAAAATCAAATCATGTAACAGCAGCACACTACAGCAGGAAAAATGTCTTACAGAAAATTTAAGTTATGTGCCTCTGTAAATCATTTAAAGAGGATGTTACAGAAAAAGCAGTTGACAACTGAAGCAGTTTGAGGAAAAACTCTCACAAATACGCTTTGTAATCATTGTACACATTAGGGATGCAGTGATTGTTGTTGATGTTGTGTCATCCCTTTTGTGCCAAGGAAACAAAGAAATCTTTGTTATAAAAATAAACAAAATGTTTTAAAATTTTTAATCCTTTCATCACAGTCATAAAAAATTTATGAAACAATCATGAATACAACACAACAGATAAATTTGAGCCACTGTCATCAGTGAAATTACATCATATTTGCCGATAGCCAATGTCAGTCAACCATGCCAATATTGACCAATACCGATGTTCAGCCGATATGTCTGTGCATCTCTACTTCATGTTGCGAGGCCTGTCACAATTATTACATATTCATCTGATTGTGACAATTTCATTTTATGGTCACTGTACACATTACATTTTTTGGTTTGAGTGATTAAGTTTATCATATTCATTTATGTTGCTAATTAAGCTGTGTAATAATATTTAAGGACTTTTTATGCAATATATCATTGAATTATCAGTTAGAGCGCGTTATTATTTTCTATTTTTCTATTATTTTCTATAATTTTATGAATTTTCTATTTATTTTCAAGTGTGACATTGATATTTACAGCTCCTTTGTCTGAGAATTCTTCTTCTTACGTACGATTGTTTATGATGAGAAAGATGAGTAACGTGTGCTGTGGTTACTGTCCTGACGTGTTACATCTGACGTCCTGACTAATCACACACAACCCAGAGAGACTAGATCAATGTAGAAATCAGGGTTATGATAGTAAATATCAGAAGCAGTCTGTTCCTGTTCACATGTGTTCCACTGACTCAGCAAACTGCACATTTGAGGTGGTGAAATGACTTAGTTGCACTGCTGCTGGTGCATGCATGTAGATGGTAGAAAATATTATGCATACTCAATATAACAAATAGTCATTTCTTACATCTTATACAAATCAGTCTAAAGTAACCGTAATTTCAGCTAGCCGTGATGATTTTGGAGGTGAATGAAAAATCTATGTCATATTGACATCGTTTCAGGTTTGGCTGGCTCTTTTAACCCTTGTTTGGTATTCGGGTCACATTGACCCGTTTCAAATTTTTACAAAAAGAAAGGGTACAAGAATACATTTTTTCTACCTAAAACTCACTGGCCTTAGCTTATTTTCTGTGATAAACAACAACAATTTGGGCACACATGCTACTATACCTCACACATTTACATCCTTCATATGGTCTTCATGTCAGTTTGACCTGCATACACAGGGACACAGAGAAACACGCCCACACACACACATACAAACACACACAGATAATGTTACATTGTTACAATCTAAGCACCGAGAACTGTTTGATGTCACTCTTTACCCTCTGTCATGTGACCACCTTCAAACAACTTGTTTAGAATGTGATTCCAGAACATTCTAAACATCAAACATTTTCTCACAGGGGTGGGACAAAAGAGATAAAAGAAATAAAGAGATATGAGCCATTTTTGACCCAAGGTAAACCAGAGTATCTCAAAAGTAAAGACAACACAAGGGTTAATGACGTCATCTCATTGTGCATCTCATGTGTTATGGTTTAATAGCACCTGAGTGGAGAATTACCACTATCAACTGTTTATTGGGGTGATCTATATCTATCTATCGCTGTCATGGGCTAAGCCCACATAGCGCCAAAAATTCAGCGATATGTGGGGCAATGTTTATTGAGGCACTTAACTTCTAATATTAAACTGACCACATTTCAATGAGCATCCATTGACAATAACAATCACTTGTAGCTGTCCCTGTCATAAGATATGTGCGACATCACTTTAAACGTTAATTTGAGTCACATATTTCTTAACAAATCAGCAGTACCTTCAGTACAGTACAGGTCATGACTGCATTTGAAATATTCACCAATAAATGTGACACATGACGTATGTGTGCAACATTTTTTGATAGTCAACACCTTCATTTCTCTGAACAAAAGAACATGCCCCAGTGGAACACAGTTAACTCTAACTGCTTGTCCCAGCAGCTGAAAAAACACAACATCACAAAAATGTTGACAATGCTGACAGTTATCACCTCACTGTCTCCTCTGATTCATGATCAAGACAGCTCTGACTTTCTTGCAAGCTTCACGATGTCATCACCCTCTTAGAGAAACAAGCATCTCAAACAGCTGGAATCTGGAGCACCTTCATTCTCTGTTGGCGACCTCACCTCAAGTTATATTATTATTATCCTGTCTTTAACAAAAAAAAACAGTCTCAGTCTCATTGTCATTTTCTTATTTAGCAGTCTCTATGCGAAGTCATAAAATTGCCAGCCAAAACAAAGTAGTTCTGACATTAACATATTTAGCAGCCTGTTTCTGCAGAAACGGTCATAATTCTATTAAAAAAGATTATTTCAAGGAATCTGAATTCGAAGGACATGCAGCAGAAGCAACGTTAAACAGGCTGCGCTGAAAGGCTAAACGTTTTGTAAATCATCTCTAGTTTCTGTGAATGGTTGTTCTTAGTAAAGCAGTTCAACAGAAATCCTCCAAAATGATGATCAAACTGAGAGAACATCTGGCTCCTATATCAGCTATGTGGTCCGTAACCTGATTAAATTACACAATTAGTGACATCACATCTTTCTTCAATGGCTTGAAAAAGTCTTATCCAACAAAAAAGCAGAACCATGCACTTCACTGATGTTAAAGTTCAATCTGCATCCCATCCAACTAAAACTTAGCTTTATAATCGCATCTTTCATCTCAGTCTCATTTATTCCTCCATTAATTTTCAAACACTGCAGTCGCCAGAATTACAAATATAGACAAGTGCATGTTTTCATGCCTTTGAGTGGAGTCCCTTGATGAAAGATTAGTAAATCCAAGTAGAAAAAGGAGAAAGCCTACACACAAAGGGACAAGAGGCTGAAGAGGCAGGAAGCCTACCGGAACAACAGATCAATCTCACACTCAGATCATTTTCCTCAAACTGCACATGCGGGAACAACCTGATCAACACCGGCTAGCCTTCCTTATCCATATGTTTACAATTACACACAAGAAAAAAAAAAGCAAACTGGCACCTAAAATGCTTGTTGAACTGTGGCATATATACATTTCCTCAAGGCATTAATTGCCAACAGACTACTGATCAACAGAGCTATAAATTCATACTCAAGTGTATGCTGGCAGTCATTGTTGACAAACTGGCACATTTAAATCAAACCTTTTCACTCTCAAGCTACTGTGGAAAAATTATTTATAACTGGGTGCTAAAATTAGCAACCTCTAGGACTTGTTGACAGCAGTGTAAATTTCATGCCAACATTCTCAGACATTTCCTCACAATTTAAAATATGCAATTATTGCAGCCGAAGCAGCACCTGACTAGCATCAGGTCAGTAAAGATCAGCAATAGGTAGGTCCGCATGTGTGTCTTTGTCAGCACAAGAGTAATATGTTTGTCCTTCAGCCTGCAACTGTCACAGAGATAGCCATCCTCTCATTGTTTGTTAACACAAAGTAAAGAGGAAGCCCCCTCTAAAAACTGTACATTTTGCTTCATTTCCAGGAATACATCTAAATATCCCATCAGTCTTTCCATTTACATGTTTTAGAGGACAACCAGCCCAACAACATTACAAAGACATTACAAGGTTCGTGACGGTTCATCACATTGGTCTCCTGATGTTGAACTTGCAACAAGTGACAGTACAGCAGCATTGCAAAGGCTGAAGCTTTCTGTTGCAGTACAATTTGTGCCACTGTGTTCCTATTGCTGACAGCACTGAACGGGGCCTGGCAGCAGGGAAACACCAATTTAAAATCAACCTGTACTAAAACTTAAGACTGACTAAGAATGCTTTCAAGTGCCGCCTGCAACTCAAACCCTGTTCTTATTCCACAAAATGAACTGCTATTCTTAAATAGGATCATTTTTGTAGTGGGCAAAAATTTATTTGAGGCAGTCCACAGTATATGTGGTTCATAAACTGTACCCTGTACTTTAAACTTGGAGCCATTTCAACATAATGATTAGTACATCTGGTCTTTTTGATGTGTGAGGCATGTCAGTGAGCTACATAACTACCTTCAACATAAATTACAATTTTGTATTTTCATGTAAAAAATGAAAAATCCCAGGCCTTCACACAAATAAAAAAAATCTTGTAAATGCAGATGACTGTTAGAAATAGGCTTGATTTGAAAAACAAATGGTGTGTCACTAGATAAAAGAAAATGACAAAGAAATAAGCAGACTTGATACAACAAGTAAACTAACCACAGCTGGCAAGAAAGTCACTGCCTGGGAATAAAAACATCTAATCTGCAATGGTAATCTGTTTAAAAAGGTAGCCGTTTTGAAATTAAGATAAAAATTCCTATAGTTAAAAGTGTTACCCTACGTATTAAATGCATGATTAGACAAAACAGACAACCATTTGTCTTTAAAACGACTGCATATAAGTAGTCTAAAACACAAATTCTTACCTCAGTGACGAGCACTCAGTCCAAGTCTAACATTAGCTTCTTGATTAAAGTGGACGCTGTTTTTAAAAGCCATTTCATCAATATCCCATAATCCAGTTGATCAGCTGCAGCACAGCCCTCTCAGGCGTGGCTGGAAAGAGTAAAACGACCAAGGATCCTAGCTTTTACCAGTGCTATGTCCAAATTCTCCAAACTGTGTAGGATTCAACGCACAACCGTGGGAGCTACCACAGCCTGAATTTGGGTTTTCAATCCTCTGTCCTCGTATTCCTGACCCGATTCACTGAATTGTGCATCCACACGGCCAAAGGGAAAGTGTGCACAAACGAAGGCCGTCACTTGAGTAGTGAGTAAATGCGTTTCATAAAAACTGATCGCATCCTATGTGCTCCACCCTGATTTTCTAACACCGAGCCAACAAACCGCGTGAAGCGGACCAAGTCACAGAGACCTCAGCTGAGCGTGAGAGCAGCCATCACCAGCATCATCCAGTATGACAGCAACCCACACCAGAGCCAATATGTTTACACGCGTGTCGTGTAAGAATATGGCAGCAGGACAGTTTAAAATTCTGTTACAATAAAATGTCGGCAGTAGAGAAACGCCTCACAAAGCAGATACTGAATATCAGTTTACGTCCTTTTTTACAATGCTAACGCTGCATACAGCAGTGACGTGAGCTGCGACGACTGCGCCGATTTACAGCACGATATCTACACGCCGATGGCACTGAAATGTCCAAACAACTCACAATTTATACAGCTAACTTTAGGTCCAGCGAGCTGTGTGACATTTGAATTAATTTGCAAGGTTTTTACAAGGTTGACAGGCAATGTGTGTGCTTCAAACTAGGCTGTTTACTGGTTACTAACTTAAGACGGACAGCAATGCACCGCGTAGATGTTAATTTACTCTGGCCTACATACACACCTAAAACTCTGACATGTTTTGTTGGCTGTGGTCGCTAATGAATTTTGTCGACACGACCACGACGACGGTTATTTTGTGCATCTATCATTAGCTAAAGTTAACGTTAGCCAAGTTAGCTTCCCGGCGGTACAGTCAGAAAGTTAGTCAGTTAGGACACTCCCTCTTAAACACAACTATAGGTCCGTGGCATGCATTCAAGTCAAATTTTCTATGGTACCTAAAGACGACAGATATGAATTACTGGTGTGCACATTATTGTTTATCTTGACAGTAGGATAAACTCCGTTGACAAGGTACCTGCTGCTCCAGTCCAAGCGGCCTAGCCGCCATTTTGAGACATAAAAAGGAGGTGCAAAAATTACAGCCACATCGTCATTTTCCCCAACTAATGCCAGATTCCTTCGAGCCGCCCGGCTTCACAATTGAAAAGTATTTGTACTCACCCTATTGTTTCTGCCCGTGAATATCCTCAGCCGTCTCCAACAGTAACACGACCCGACAGGGCGTGAAATTTCCGCTCCAAAATATGATCTTGTGATGTGGAGGTAAACTGTGCCCGTCTTGTCTCTCCAGCGCTGCTTGCTTGTTTTTCGTAGGCTACCGCATTCGCCTTCAACCGGGCGCGCGCTCCAGCTCGCGTTCACAGACACACGGGGGCGCGCACGTCCTTGATACTAGAAAAAAACGTATTTGACGTGTTTCTACTGTCTAATCATGCAATAGAGAGTCTATAAAGCCTCTTACTTGAAATTCAAGTACAACCCCAGTTCATTCAGTCCTGTGTGACTCAATGATGTCTCTACGGGTGACTTAAGAATGTGTTCATGCATTTCATGATTGGGTTTTCTTGACCTAGTCCTTAAAGTATACTTTAACATACACAATGCTGAATGCCATACATGCCAGATATCAAACCCGCAAACAGACATTTACTAGTTTAACTTTATTCACTTTAATATAAAAGCATACTCAGACCAAAAAATAATCATATTATTTAGTCAGGAGCAACACACAATACCACACATTATCAATGGAAGCAGATTCAAACACTAGGCCTAGGAAGCCTTTGTGCAGATTAAAGTTCATCAGTTATAAAACACATAACCCTCAGACAATCATCGTGGCGTCACGAGACAATAGAGCAGTATGACCAGTGGGCAGCAAAGTGCATAATGTTTTAGATATATTAGATGCTCCCCTCAAAAAAAACAGACCTTTGTGTCTCACAACACTGCTTATTATTAAATAGAGCGCTTTGTACTTTTATACTTTGCACAGAATGAAAATTATATGATTTATTATTTATCAGTATTTATATGTAATATTTGGTCAATGTTCATGTTCAATGCCTACTTTGCATTTCAAACATTCAGATTTCAAATAAACTGGAAATGATATTTGCAAATTAAATGTGTGATAATAAGCACTTTTATCTTAGGTATGCAGTATTAGTATATCATGTTTTTTTTTTTTCCAGTTTTGATGCCAATAAACATCTAACAACATTAAACAACATTTCATGCCCTTAAACATCAAAACTATGCAAAACAAAATGTTATAGTTGAACTGTAGCGTAAAAATGGGGTCTTTCTTTAATCAAATAGAAATGCATGTTGCAAAGATCTTGAAAAGAGCAACATCTCTGCGGACAAACAGTTTAATTACTCTCACTGGGTTTATTCTACATCATATTCCCAATATCACAATCCCCAGACAACAGACTCACTTTCGTTGGTATTTCAACAGGTTCAAACATGTTCAACATAGCAGTGCATAAAATATCTATTAGATCAATTTTTACGGGGTAGAACTAAACATTATGTATCCCTTATTATTTGTTTATGCCAACAGACAACAGGTGAGAAAATTGTTTGCACTTGCACTGCTGGTCTCCTGTCATTTGAATAAAGGTACTCACAATGCCACAAATGTTAGGGTGACACCTTATGGACATCACTGGTATTGCAGTTGAGCAAAACCCAACTGCTTTTCAGGAGAGAACGTGAGGGACAGGGATAAACATGTCCCTCCAATGTCAAAGAAAATTATAATACAAGAAACTCAAGGAACAAAATCAAGAGGCAATTTTCATTAGTCACACTTAAAGGTTGTCAATGTTTTACCTGTCGTCACCCTGGTTGCAGTCTGACACAAACAATAGGCACAGTACATATTGCACTCTGCTATTCATGTTATATGACTGTTTTAGGGTCATAAGCAGGAAAATCACTGTTTTTAACTTCACTCTGAAGAGCTTGCCTTTTGTTTTTTTTTACAAAGGCTCACTTTTCTGCAGGTTCATAATAGTCCAGCTTGCATGTTTTGTGCCGAGTAAAAACTGCATTTTCTACAAACAATCAGTTCCAGCACCATGTCGCTATTGCTTTAATCACAAACATTTAGACACGGCAACAATTAAGTAACAAATTGCCATGGGAGAGACACATTGCATGTATACAAGCGCAAACAAACCTTTTATCCTTTTTTGGTACATCACATTGAAGCAGCCCTTCTTTCGTCCACTTTTGGTTGTGCCGTGAATATGTTCGCACATAAAACAGCACGCGAAAGTGCACTAAATACTGCTCAATGAACTGACACTCCTGGCTGGTATTTTTTATCTCTGTTACATACAAAAAGATGACATGACCCGATAATGAGGAAAAAGAAAAAAAAAAAGAAAAAAGAAAGAAACACCCAGCAACTGCTGCCAATGTTGAGCACCTGTCCTGTACCTTTATCATACATAAACAGATCGACAACATCGGTGGCCATGATTGTTTTAATAAAAGAGGCTTCAGCCATCCAGCAGGTTTACTATGTGTAGAAATATAAAACATCTGGAAAGCCAATGTTCACTTTTAGCCTCTATTCAAACTATGCAGCAGCATAAGCAGCAACAGCCCTGGCCAGTGGATTTTCTGCTGGACTACACAAAGACACACACACTGTCACACATACAAACATACATGCACATAATCTTTCAATGTGTAAAAATAGAAGATTGAACACAGCTAGTATATAGATAGATAAATCTACTGCTTATAAGGTGGACGTTTTCAAATCTGTATTTCCATTAACATCAATCAAGTACCAGTCTGAATCCGATAGAGATTTATACATCTTTTCCACTTCTATACATTTTCTATAAAACAGAAATGGCTTAAATTAATTGATGATCAACAGGCCCTAAATACTTTCTTAATTCTTCTGTGCACTTTTACAAAATCCATAAAATAAAATAAAAAAAAAAACAAAAAAAAAATCCAGCAAATAAAAATCAAACTAATGATGGGCTGAAAGCTCACTAATGTGTCGTTTTGTTTGAAGAAACAGGAACTATAGGACACAGCAGGGACCCACCAGGGTCGTCATGAGTACAAATGAGTCAAAACAAATTAAATTAATTAACCACCAGGGATGTGTAAGAATGACGGGTGATAGAAAGGGGAATTTACATTCTGAAGCCCCGCTTGAAAAATCTCATTTTTAGTGACTGTATTCTGCTCTTAGTGCACAGTAGAAAGTACCCCTGAGTTCTAGGACAGGGTTGGTGCTTTATCATTTAGAGCACCACTGGAGGGGGGTGTGGCTACATGCCCTGCGATCTCCGAGGCTCTTTAGGGAATTGCAGGGCAAAATGTGGTCCTGGGCTAGCAGTGCCGTGGGGAGCTTGAAGCAGTATTGGGGGATTATGGTACAGTGGATAAGGCTCTGGTATACAATGTCATGGTCATCCTTGGTCTCCCTGCCCCGGCTGTCAACACATTTCTACACCTTTAGTGATTTCATCACCACGTTCTTGGGCCGGGGATACTCAGATTGCATGTTTACATTGATTCGGTGTTTGTACTTTCTCCTCCCTCCCTTTCTTTCTTCCTACCTTGTAGGAAATTCCTGCTCTGTATTCCTGTCCTACAGTTCACACAGTTTGTCTGTCCTGACCCATCCCTCCCCTGTTTATTTCAAAGCTGATTTAGACTGCTCAGTTCCTGGGTCCACAGGCTCAGTGACATGGCTGTTGCATCACTGCCTCCCACCCCATAGCAAACAGTAGCTGTGTTGAGGTTAGACATTAATCAATGGGAATTTTGTCCTCTAGTTCCAGTGGGCTGTCCTCAGTGGGCTCCTCACTCTTCCCTAGCTCCTGCAGCTGCTGCCGCCTCTGCACCTCTTCCTTCAGGTTCTCCAGATCCTTTTGACTGGAAGGGAAACACCAGAGATATTACAGCTGGAGTCGCATGCACTTAAACGCATCGTGTGCCATTTCTTCCATTAGGAGTTTCTCAATCAAAACAGTAACAAAAGATACAGCTTTCGAAATAATTATTGGACTGCTGGGACAAAGTACTGAAAAGTAAACATTTGTCTTAAAAGTGACTTGTGTTCTCGCGTGCAAATGTGCAGTAAAAATCTGGCAAAAGACAAATTAAATGTTTGCTTTACAGATGTAGTAAAAGAAATCATCTGTACATAACTTAATGACAACAAAATCCATTGTTCTCAATAACAAGTACCATATAAATTAAGATCTGATCTCATGATCTAATGAAATAGCTGCAAGTAGCTAACATGTTAAATGCAGTGTTTATTGTGTAAAAGAGAGATGACGTTTTCCTCTGATTACATTCCTCAAGGATCTATGTGTGCTTCCATTTTAAACGCATCAACATTTGAAATATTTAACATGTAAACACAATCAACGGAGCTGTGGTTTTTCACTTGCGGTGGCAGCTGACCTACGACCATTATCTAGTATTAATATGTTTCTCAATAGCATGGTGGTAATGTCACTGCTTTCCAGTACACGACTTTCCAATTTTGATGGCTTTGATGGTTTTATTGGAAACCTGTAATTTACTTTATAGTGTAATTTGAAGGTAAATATACTTCCTATTGATTTTACATTTACACATTACAAGCTTTAGCCTTAAGAAGAAAAAACACTTTATGGTGAGTAATTACAGAAAATTGGGATTGATTTTTCATTGACTGACAGTCCAACTTATAGACAATTATGATCTAATTAAGTACATAATGTCAACTATCCCTGCGGGTGTACACAACAGTATCATGTAAATATGTTCTCATTTTTACCTGAGAGGTATAAAGATGATACCGTTGATGATGTTGAGCTGTTCCAGGACGCTGGCCATGCTGGGAGCAGTGAACTGGAGAACAAGAGGTAATTAAAACGTTACGTCTTTCCTCAACATTGGAGCTCAGTCAGATGGAAGCAAAAACATGAGTGACTCAGAGCAGTCACCTTCAGGGGCATGATGCTGGCATTGGAGCCGTTTTTGTAGATCTCATTCATGGTCCTCTGCAGAGCCACGGCCTGTTGTGTCAGATACTTCAGGTACTCTGAGCTTTCCTTGGTTTTTTCATGTGCCTCACCCATCTGCAAAGAGAAAAAGAGAGAAAGTTTTTAAGAGAATACTCCATCAGAACTGAAAGTTAAAGTGTGTCAGAGTCCTGCAGGGCCTACCTGGTTCTTGTAAATGGTGTAACCCTCCTTTTCATGCTGAAGTGCAGAGCGGAACTCAGCTTTGCTCTCATAAACCCTCGCAACCAAGTGATGGCTAAAAAAAACAAAAAACGACAAGATAATAAACATCATGCATATCTTCACAGAAACCACTATCTTTGGTTAGTAAACAGACGGTGCTTCTCTCCACACCTCAGAGCCACTTTGAGGGACCGGGGTCCGTGATACTTTGTGTTGATGGTCAAGGCGTTCTCCAGGAATCTCAGAGATAAGTCATACTCCATCACTCCGTGCAGCACCAGGCCGATGTTACTCTGCGAAGAGACAAACAAAACATTAACAGCACACATTAGTATTGATTCTGTTCAAAGAGCATCAGGATATCAAAATATTTAGTATTTTGGTGGTCACTTATTATATTAAAGGAGATTCAGTGCGAACTAGAGGCACTAGTTTTTATATAATTTTCTGCTACAAACTGCACTCACGTCAAGCAGCGCCATCTCCGGGTGGTCCTCCCCGCAAACCAACAACATGAGGTAACGGGCACGGTAAAGCAGCTTCAGGGCAGTCGACAGCTGGCCGTTAGCAAAGCAGTACAGAGCCAAGTGCATCTGGGAAGTGAACGAGACATATGTAGGTCAGAGGGATATTAAACCTCTTTGTTATGGAACTTAAAATCCAGTCTACTTCTGCTAATGACTGGAATTAAAACACTGTTTTAAGGACCTATTTATGGATGTTTTTAAATAATAGTTGTAAATGTTTTATTTCTGCTTGATCAATTGCTGTTGCCTTTTTTTTGTTTACTCTTTTCTATCTCATCCCTTTCCTTCCTCCTACAAGATTTTTTTTAGCACTTGCAAGGCAGTCATTGTGAATAAATTGTTCTTAATATGAATGTAGGATAACTTATATATTCTTACATATTCTTGAATCGTGTTGGGGTGTTCGATGCCCAGCACTCGTTCACTCATCAGAACAGCCTTCTGCTGGTTGCTGAGAGCCTGGAGGTAAAAGAGGTAAAAGATTGTCATTTATTCAGATTCACTGGTAAACTCAAAGCAGCTGCCATGAGAAGGGCTGTCATATTTCTGCTACCTCAGGGTGGTCTCCCATGATGTAATTAAGGCGTGCCAGCAGGCGCAGGCAGGCGCAGATCTCTACATGCATGGCTCCGTATACATTGTTGAAGAGGTTGAGAGCTTCGTTGATCAGCTCACAGCCCTCCTTCAGAAAACCTAGAGACAGAAGGAAGTACGGTGAGATAAGTCTACATTTTCTGTATTTTCCACACTATAAGGCGCATCGGATTATAAGGCGCACCTTCAATGAATGGCCTATTTTAAAACGGTTTTCATATATAGGGCGCACCGCATTATAAGGCGCATAGAATAGAAACGTCCGTACCATTGATTCATTAATGTTGAATTCTCTCGCTGCTGCTCTATTCCCATGTTCTACTGCGTGACTGATAGC
>JAPQRN010000006.1:15322860-15343166 GCA_037367275.1 Coranthus polyacanthus | reverse complement strand
GTCTTTATACACACAAGTGGTGTGGGACTGGAATTCCCCTTTACCGTTTTTACCGCTGTTACTTTGGCGACGCCCCCCTGACTATAGTAACCATAATTAACCAATACTGATCCATATATAAAGGCGCATCGGATTATAAAGCGTACTGTCGTTTTTTGAGAAAATTAAAAGGCTTTTAGGTGCGCCTTATAGTGCGGAAAATAAGGTAGCAAAATCAAAGGATGTGGCCGTCTTCCTTCCCTCATACAGAGCTCTATAAATAAATGACTTTATACCTGTGGTAATAAACCTACAAAGTCTCACCTTGCTGCACTTTGGCCTGGCCGCTCTGGAAGAAGTGGAAGGCGTCGGAGGCTTTGGGGTTTACGTGTTTCACAACAGGGAAAATATTCAGGATGTCTTCCTCTGTGAAGGCAGGCTTGTGACGGCTGTCAAAGTTGTACTCCTTTATCAGAATCTGGAAGGGAAATGACACGTGTAAAAAATGGGAAGGCCATGTGACAGAGTGAGGTCAGAGGTCACTACTGACTTAATGGATGTTACCTGGATGCCAGTTTTGATGGAAATTTCTCGGAGCAGAGTGATTTTCTGAAGGCCGTATTTCTCCACAACCTGGTCCACACTTTCACTGCAAATGAATTTTTTTTTAATTAATTAAACATTATTTGGAAAAGAAATGAATACAAAATTAATTAGACAACATGTCAGTATTGGCACAAATGGAGCCTCACCACTGTATGGTGAAATGATAGTAGCTCTGAGCCTCAGAGACGATGTTCTTCCATAACTCGCTGGGCGTCAGACTGGCCCAGGCTGTGTTGTCTCCACCGCCGGGGACCCTGTTGCGACGTTTGCGGCTCTTGCGCCGCGACACCAGCTCGTCAGGGGGCAGGTGGGCGACAGCGTCGGGGAAAGAGCTCAAGAAGCAGTTCAGGAAATGACTTACAGCAGCGGAGAGAGCTGACAACTCCACGCCCTGCATGACCAGGAATTAAAAAAATAAAAATATGTTCACCAGGACAGAAGCAGAGATGTCTTAATTGAGATTAAACACACATGATGAATGCTACTAACCTGGAGGTATGTTTTGAAGATATGTTTTGCACATCTGGTGATCAGCTCACTGATTCCTATTCTCTGTAGAAGAGAAAAAGGAAATGTCAATATGACAAAATAAATTATGTTCAGGAATAAAGTTAAGCATGATAACAGTTGTAGATACATATTTACATGTAGAAATGATAAATACACACACGGCAACTTTGATAAACAGAATCTACTGAATTAGAGGTCTAATGACCAGCCTGTTCTCAGTGTTGTACTTTGTGAGATCATAAGACATGTCTTTTTAGCTTGGCTTTTAATTCAGGTGCCTTGTTATCTCTTGCCTTGGGTTAGTTTCAAATCACTGGTTTTTAAAGTGATTTTTGTTATTGACTCTGACTAAAGTCTATTGCTTCTTGTCTTTGGGCTGCATTTAGTATGAAAGGCGCTGTATAAATAAAGTTGAGTCAGACTCACATAGAAGTGCTCCAGCTGAGCTTTGGCAGGAGTCTTGTCCAAAAACTCAAGAACAGTGCCCAAATAGCGAACATTGATGCCCCGCTGGTGCAGAGCCTCAGTCAGTGTGGCTCCATCCATAGGCAGAGCGCTGTGGTCCAAACAGTCTTTAACCTGGTCATACAACGCACACACACATAGCTTTAAAATCACATCTGCAACCTGCAAATTTAAAATCTACCGCAAGTTTACTGGATGACAGGGAGGGGCTGACCAGTGAGGGGATCTGACAGGACACCAGGAAGGCAGCGGCGTCTTTCAGAAGCTGCTTCTGCTTCTGAATGTCATCAGTGCTGTCATCTGGGAAACGTACCCCTGGTTCAACAACAAAGTCATTTTTGTTGTTACAAAATACTCTGAACTGTCATTCAAGCTGCTAAAAAGACATCAAGCACTAAGGTGATTATAGCTCAGGGATGAAATATTTTTCTTGGCTGCTCTTATATTATCAAGGTTAAATATTAAAACCTTGCTCACTTAAAGAACAACTAGTAAAAGTGATCTCCTACAGCTACAGTTAAGTGTTCTAGTTGTAAAGCGCTGGGTATGTGCACATTTCTTAGCACAAATTTAATGACTTTTTAAATACCTCTATAAAAAGGAAAAAATATGATTACTACAGCAAAAGAAACAGACAAATTCCAGACATTTGAAGACGTTTTTAGACCATGATTTTCAAAAACTAAATTGACAGAAATTATTAAATTAACTCATGTCATGCTTACCTGGAGAGAAGATGTCAGGGTTGAAGCGAATGTCGAAAGACGTGTTGCTGATGGAGCCGACTGCTTTGCAGGCGTTGAGGACTACCTCTCTGCTTTTGGGGTCTGTTTGTGATCAAACAAACAATGAAAATATGAAGAAAAAAAAAGGTGAAAATTAGAAGCAATAAATATTTGAAACCTCCTGTCAATCAGTCTCAAACAGTTTAGTTTAGGCCATGTCCACACTAGAACCAATTTTCACATTTTGAAAAACGAGAAACAGAAAAAAAAAAAAAAAAGAGAACTTTACATGATTTGCTTGACGGTCTCAGTGCAGAAGCGTTATTTGTGGTTAAGTGGTAGCGCGGCTGAGTCACATTTTAATCATTATTATACCGATATATTTACGAATGAGATCGAAGAATATATTAAAGACGACTGGCTTGTGTTTAGGTTGTGCTGTTCTGAATTAAAAATGATAAAAGAGACCAGGTGAGCTTTTCTTTGCTAAATTAATACGCAAGAAAAAGGGTTTTGATCTTAAGTTTCCTTTTGATTTGACGTTGTAGTGTGTATGAAAACCATGTGCACCAAACCGTTGTATTGAGTTGGAATAGAGGCTAGTTTTATCAGCACTCGTGCAGACATGGCCTTATACAAAAACCCAGCACCAATTCAAAGCTGTTGATCATAAACAACAAACACTGAAGATTGGGTCAGTATATTTGACAAGCAGATTAAGGTGATTTGGGAGAAATTGAGCAGCACATAAATCATTGAACACAAGATTAATTTTGCATTCCAAAACACATTTGGATTAATGGACACGACAAGGACACGAGGTTTTTGGGTCATTTCCCCACAGCAGAGGCACTGCAGGCACAACAGGTATGGTTGAATTGATTAGGGGCCAACACTCGTCCCCACTGAAAGCTGAGGACTGAACAGAGAGAGCTAGCCAGGTGGAGAGAAGCCACTATGATCCACGACATGATACTTTAATGTTCTATTGTACCTGATACTCTCTAATACTATGGACACACAAAGACACACACAAACCAACACAAATCAGCTGTGTGGCAGCTAATTTTATGGTTTAATTCCGGTTTTTGTTTAATGCTACTTTTCTCTATGCGATTATCCACCAGAGTAGCTCTCTCCGTGTCCTCCTGGCTTTGCCTTTTGGGGTGTTTTTGGACGTACCAATGCCAGATCCATCTTCAGCAACTAAGGTCTCCGCAAGCTCTTTGGCCTGAGCTAATCCTGGAATACTTTCCTCTAGCTCCTTACCCTCGAGTGGGCTCTTGCATTCTCCATTCTGTGTGGCTGTGGGGTCTAGAGGCCCATTAGAGGTGGGCTTCGAGGAGTTTTCTTCACCATCAGTTTCTGCCTGTGAGGCAGCTGAAGTGCTGCTGTCTGTGGAGACCTCTGTAGTTGGTGCATTAGGAGAGTCTGAAGAAGTGGTCTGTGTCTGTGCGGCGTCAGTTTTGCTCTCTGTGGTCGTGTTTGCGCTTTCTGTGATGGCAGGCACATCAGTCTTTGTGTCCTTGTTTGCCTTCTGTTGCATGAGCTGTAATGCAGCCATCTTCATGAAGAGAAGATATCTGTGATGAATCAGAATCAAAAGTTAAAAACACAACTTCAAAGCAAGTTCACAGTAGGGGTTGACCGATATACTTTCATCAGGGCCAACACCAATATTTCAAACTGATATGCATTTGCTGTAAAAATGTCAAAAGATGTCAAACTTTAGAATAACTCCAACATAAAACTTTGTGGAAATAAGATAAAGAAAGTACAACTCAATTTAAGTACAAGTAAATAAATAAATGTTCTTTTCTCATTTCAGTGTTCATAGTATCAGACAGTCCCATAGTGCTATGGGTGCCACATGTCTAGAGCAACGAGAGCTACATCAGAGCTAAAGGAGCACATATTGAGATTCATTTATTTCACTGGATATTGGGTGAAAGGCAAAAACCCACCAGTGTCATAAAATGCTGAACATCAGATACGGTAATCAGCTAGGCCCATAATCAGTCGACCCCTCGTTCAAAGTTAAGTGGATTGTGACACAACACTTACCTGTGCTCTACAAAGGCCTCAATGAGCTCCTGGCGTAGACAGGCCAGGCGGTGTCTGTGCTGACGAGGGAAACCTTGACGCTGACTCTCTGGAGGCAGCTCCTCTCCCTCTACAGGCAGGAAGTTGAGGTCAGGAGGAAAAGTACGAAGAAGGTCCAGGATATAATGTCGCCCGTCGTTTCCAATGATGCCCTTACATTCAACAGAGGAGCACAGCTCCACTGTATCATTCTTCTCATTCAACACACTGTGCCTCTGGACCTAAGATTGACATTCACATAAGAGAGACTTTAAATATACAACATCTGTGGTGGCATTTGTTAATCTTTATATAACAAGCAAAACAGGACTTGATATAAGTTGTTTACTGTGCTGTAATGGACTTCTCACTGATAAAAATAGATATACAGCAGATATAGCTAAGGGAATACACATAATAAAAAAACTATACTTTTTCACTTTAAGGTTTATAACCACAGTACGATAAGAGACCACTAAGGCTGTGTATTGGCAAGAATCTGGAAATATGATACATATCATTATAGAGGGCATACAATTTAATATATTGAGATATTTTAAGATACTGTGGGCAAGGCGATATAGTGCAACTATAACTATAAAACCTAATTTTAGGTTTAAGTGTGGATAAATGTTTTGTTACACCCCATCATCCTGTTACTAACCTTGAGGGGCCGGCTGGTCTTGTCCAGCAGCTCCAGGTATTTGTTGTGAGACACAACAGTCTTTCCAAAGTCAATCGAGCCGTAGATGACGCTCTGCTCTTGCTCGCGCTCCAGGATACCTGGGATGATCGACTGCGCGGTGACACGGTAGCCTCTGTAATCCACCACCACTGTCCCCAGCGTGTACAGACCCTCCACATCCACTGCTCCGTAAGCTCGTACACCATTCAAGTCATTGGTGGGCGCTGCGTGTGCGGCGGCATCGCCACCCAGCTCACGATAGTGGTCCCGCACATCGAAGCCAAGGCTGAAGAAGATGTTGTTCCAGATGAACATCTGCATGCGCGTTTCCTCACCGGGGTTTATGGCCATAACGTTGCCATCGATGACTGCCATCGCACCCCGAGTGGCAGCTGCTGCAAAGTCACTGTGCACCTGCAGGATGGCAAAATAGGAGACAGAAAAAGAAGTT
Source organism: Coranthus polyacanthus (assembly GCA_037367275.1). Classification (NCBI taxonomy): domain Eukaryota; kingdom Metazoa; phylum Chordata; class Actinopteri; order Kurtiformes; family Apogonidae; genus Coranthus; species Coranthus polyacanthus. The sequence goes on along the minus strand of JAPQRN010000006.1, from coordinate 15,337,663 downwards.
GATTCATTCCATAACAACCTACCCAGATTTCAGAACATTTCCCAGTTCATATCATATATGTTTTTGAAAACAATCATGGGAAAACTTTCATTAAATTCAAGGGATTTTGCAAAAATCCTAAAGCTCGACTCCAAATACTTTTTGTGAATAGTAAATTTTGGCCATCTGAGCTAAGTTTAATTTAAATCTCAATACATTTCTTTTAATTTAAATAAATACATTTTCAATGTTTTGCAACCAAATGTTTATTCTTTATAGTATTAATGTAGTTATTTGGATCTGCAAACGAAATTGATTGCCACAGATCTTCCTTGCAGATATAAAACCTTAAAAATGTTTTATTACTCCATAATTGAATCTTTTTTTTGTACTTTACTCGGTGGTTCTATTTCTTGGTGGTTTCAGTTCTTACAGGCTTAGAGAGGAAGGAAAAAAACGGTAGCTCGACCTTAACTATTGTATTGTTGATATACGGTTTACCTTTAAAGGCTAATTCAGTGTCTAGAGGCTGTTCTAACAAAAGCAGCTGCTACAGTGAAGTGAGGACTAAAGGCTCACCTTGAAGATGGCCCGTTCCCTCAGCAGGCGTTCAGGCAGGTTCTTTCGCGGCAGCTCTCTGGTCGTCTGCAGCTCCTCGTTCCAATCTCTGGTCTGAAAACATAAATGGTACCAAAAAAAAAATTAATTCTAGAAAAAAATAAGTAAATAAAAATTCTACGCTGCAGCCTGATGTACTCCGAGTTGAGCTCCGCCCACCTGTCCAGGTATGTGCTCCTCATAACCGAGGCGGGAGGTGTAAGCATCCTCGGCTCGAACACAGTCCATGGCGTGGTCGACCTGTGGAGCGGTCCAGCTGTACACCTGGAAAGGCGTGGCTATCCTCTCAAAGGGGTGCCTCTGGACTCTACAGTGAAACACAAAGACAGAATCGCTTGTTTGGTTTCTCATACAGCTGTGACTTTCTCTTTATTTACCACTTTATTTTAAGTTTGTTTTTGAGGTGAAAATTTGAATTTCTGGATATTCGATTACATTTTTCACCCAACAAATCCCTTGAACTTGAGCATACAAAATATTTATGACAAGACAGCGCCTTAAGACTCCTGAACAGGTCAAGATGTGTTCTCAGTCGACTCACCTGGTTAAATAAAGTTAATCAAAATAACTTTAGCGTGATCGCGGAAGAGGAAGCGCTTGAAAGAGAAGAATGAAAATGGAAAAGAAAAGAAGCTTTTGTACAGAGAAGAGAACGTTTTGTGGATCATTGGGTCACAGAGTCCACGGCCTCGACCCTGTTACAAAAACCTGAAATCAAGGACTTGAACCTGAGAAGAGGTTGATCAACTAAAACCAAGGTTTTTACCTTTTCTTTTGCAGGGCAGTGAAGTTCTTCTTGAAGGCAGGGCTGATCTGGCTCAGCAGCTCCACCAAAGAATGGCTCAGGAAGCTGGGGTTGGCTGGCTTAGGGTTGAAGGTGTAGGTAGTCGATCTGGAATACACGCACAAACATTATTAAGGCTTTTTTTGTGACAAATCGCTTAAAACATCTGTGAAGAAAATGAAAAGACAGAGTAGAACTTCCCCAACCTACTTAAACACAGAAATGAGAAGAATGAAATGCTCTAAAGCCACTTCATCTTTAATTTGACTTTAAGAGCCAAATTATTAAAGAAAAATTATAGCTGGAAAGCACAAAGCAGATACAAATATTTGTAAATTCTAAATAGTAATATTTTTTGTTCAGTGTTTATTTGTTTATGTTAATTTGTTTTTTGCACGTTGATGTCTTAGGGTGAAACCCAGGTTTTCAAAAAGAATAAACATGGTATAAAGACCAAAATAAGGGTTTTGACCATACAGAAAGTACAGTTGATGGGCTAGGCTTTCTTTTTTTTTTTTTAGAGAAACCCAAAGCAATTAAGTTTAATGGAAATGGAGGCTTGAATGAATGGACTTACGCTTATTTATTTAAGTGTATTATTTATTTACTGCTAAGGAATGGTAAGACACTCTGGATGATGATGATTGTTGAGTGTTGAGTTTGTGTGAGCTCAGGAACCTTTTTCTTAACCACTTTAGTTGGCATTCAATTTAATAATTAATGCAGACTCACTGGTTGAGGTAGAAGCCACGTGTAGAGGCAGTGATGCTGACATGGCGCTCCTCCACAGTCACGATGTACAGGTACATGAGGTCCCCGTGCATCTTTCGGTTTCCAGGCGGAGGGTTCCAGCCGCTCATGGTCAGGACCTTCAGGCACTGCATGGGCTGTTGAAACAATCAAAGGATAGAATTAGTTGTACAGTATTATTTTTTTTCTTACAGAACCGCAAGACTGGGTTGTTCCTCTTACCTTCCAGTCCTTGTTCTGTGGCTGGAGGGTCACCAGGGGGCGCTCTTTGCTGCCAGGAAGGATGTGCTCTGGAGGGGTGCAGTCAATCTGCTCCAGTTCGTTGCCCTTTTTCTTTCTCTTGCCACTATCTGTGGTTACATAAGGTGGAGATCTGCACATTACTGAATATTTAACCTTCTCAGGTGGTCAAACACAACTGCGCAGGACAAAAGTATCATATAGACACACAGGTAATACAGCGTCATACCTCCGAGGTCTCCATCAGTGAAGATGCTGAGAAAGGACAGAGAGTTGCAGTCGACTCCGTTGTAAGCATCTGAGGGGTCCAGGCTCTTCAGCAGGTCTCTGATGTGACGAACATGTATGCGAGCTTCACGCACTGTGTAGGGCTCTGCAGCAAAGACAAGAACAAGACATATTAGCATGTAAAGAAAGAGAAGTACGTAGTTTAAGAAACACATGGAGATCATTAACATTTCAATCATTTATAAGTCAATATAACTCAATCTTTGCCAGCAGCTACTTATCAGTAAAACCTCACCAAGCAGGTCGGTTTTTTTAACCCATTAAGATAAGAAAACGCATGTTTTATATGATGTCCTTGTTTTCTACGCACATGACTGACCAAATGGATCATGATTCACAGAAATACATGTGGGGAAGGTGACGTGCATTTGAAATGTATTTCATTGTTTCTTTTTTTTCCAGTGTTTTCGTAGCCCGCAAAAAAGTTTTCAAAGTTGCATTTCAGATAATGGTGGACGACCTGAGTGAGAGGAGCATGAATTTCACCTTCATCACATGTATTTCAGCAAATGATGACACATTTTATTGGTTATGCATCTTGCAAATTATGGTATCAAATAAAATGCACTCGTGTCACATTCAGCTCAAACTGGAGAAGCACTCTAGGTGCTTCACCCAGGTTTAATGGGTTAAAAAAGTGAAACCGTAAAAAAACAGCACAGCACACTAGTGTTATCAAATGTCCTTCAGGTTGATCAGGTTACACCAGCAGACCAACTTATCACATAATAACAATGTATTTGTTCAGACTGTCTCTTTGTTTAATGGCAAAATGAAACACGACACTAGATGCTTTGTAATCTTTGCAAAAGTTTTGTGCACATTTTCAGACACAGACTACAGTGACCTATGAAGATAGTACAACAATGACTGACAGACTTAGAAACAAAAAAATGTCGCAAACTGAACTGTTAAAGGAACAGCAGATAAAATGGTAACAGCTAAATAAATCCAGAGGCCCTGAAAGTCTCACCTTCTACCACTTTGAGCAGTGAGCCCTCTTGCAGGCCCTCGATGGACTTGAGTTCAGCGAAGTTGTCCAGAACGTTTCCGTCCAGCTGCAGGGAGAAGCAGGTGCGGTGGCAGGTGTCCTCACGGTCCATCAGCACCTGATGGATCTCCTGCACCATTTCCTGGGGTGACACCTGGTTGAAGAAAAGATGCTAATAAGTACAGCTTCTGCGATATTTGCAGGTGTGAGACTATTCATACTAGACATTTGGGCTGGGTGTCTTTCAGAAATGTTGAATACCAATACTTTGGCTTTAACCCAGGTTCCTAAGCCATACCAATTTTACAAAATCTGTTTTAACAAAAATGAGGATATTACACATTAGAATACATATCTTTAGTTTTCATTTTAATGCCTCTCAATGCCTTTTTATAACGTAAGAAATATAAACACATTTATCACAATTAACTTCATTTTAAATGGGTCGAGGAAATACATTATTTCACAAAGGGTTGCTTTATGATGTTCACATAACATGTGTCTTTACTGTTGCATATTCTATTGGTTTGTATGTTGTAAAGGTTTAGTGTTTCTTGACTGTGTCTTTAATTTGTCGTTCTCTAAATCCAGGACAACGCGTCGACACAAGTGTCTTGCATTAAGGTTAATCAAGTAAAGTCTGTTTAACCTGCTGCGCTCCTGCATTCATTTGCCAAATGTGTTGCCCTGAAGAAGATCTGTGACCGAAAGCTCACACATTAAAAGATTTTTGCACAGACGTGACTATGTGGAGGCTTGTTTAGATTTTTGAGTCTGTCGGGAGTGAAAGCATTTGGTTTGTCCACTTTAATGTTTTTTTCTGCCGCTGTGTGAAAGCACTGTATCGTCTTGACTTTATGTCTCAGTGTCTTTGCTTTGCCCCAAAAACAGCATTATAGATATTTGATGTTATTATGAGCAATGTAGAAATATTTTTGGTTTATTGTGAAACTGGTGGGACAAATTAGACTGTGACTTCTAGGTAAATGATGTGTTCACGTGTTGTTATGTCAAACAGCCAAATAATCACCAGCATTATTAGATACAGAATTGGTACAAGCATGCTGCATATTATTGACTCATTAGCAGTGATGTATTGAAATTTGATACCAAATGACAAGTCATTAGTATCTAAGCAATTCGCTCTGTGTTGACATCAAAGTTTCGTACCCAGCCCGAACTAGACAAAACAATTAACTGTGGAAGATTGTCACGGTAAACTACCAGAAATGTGTGTGTGCACATATTTGATGAGGCCGCCTGGTGTCAGAGCAGAAGTTCCACTTGATGCGTAAAACTACTCCCAGACCCCCCGCTGTGCTCGCACAGCGTCCCACACACGGCTGTTTGTCTGTCTGAACGCCTGCAGAGAGTTAATCCTTACCTGCAGGTCAAACGGCTCTGTTCCAGGTGCCTGGATTTTAACGGTGAAGCCAGTGTCCTGGATCACTATCACTTCCTGCTCGTTAGACTCCTCCCCTCCATCCGCTTCACCGTTCCCATCCTGCTTGGACTCGGCCTCCTCCGTGTGCTCGTGGGCCCCGCCACCATTCACCATCGCTGTATCTGCACTGTGTGCTGCAAGGGAAGAAGAACAGTGTAAATGCATATACAACTAATTATTTTTAGTTCTATTAATGAGTTAATTAGTTATAATATAGTCTATATAATGCTACAAAAGAGCAAATTCAAGTACACGGTAATTCACCACGACCTAAGGTTATGTAAAAAAGAAATTGCCGGTTTCTTTGGACAAGGAATTGATTCATCTTTGCAACTCTTTTTTAAATATTTAAAATACTTTTAGTGATGTAAAGAAATAGTGCTGCTGTTAGACAATAATTTAAATCAACTCGAGCTCAGATATGCAGAGAATTTTAAAAACAAAAAACACACTCTTGTCCCAGATTAAAACACAGGCGCTGCCAGGCAGCCGGGTCATAAACAAAGCACGCAGACCCAGAGGCTGGATGACCTTACCAATAACCTCATCAAATATTTATGAATGGGTGAACAGATCCGACAAACTCAGCTGCAGTACGCGGGTGTACAGAGCTGCTTCGCTAAATTCAACACAAACAAATTTGGTGCATAGTACAAGAGACAGTTAATTGGATAAAGACACTAACTCCAATATCACAATTTCATCAATTCTGAGCCGAGCACAGTGTGTCAGAGTAAAACCTCATGTAACAAGTTCAACCTGTGAGACTGATCACTAACAATTGTATCAATACACTTGGTAGTAAGTAAGGCTTTCCAGCTGATGTAACAAAAATACCAAAAACACTAATGCAATGCTCAAGGAGATTTGTCTGGAAGGCGATTTGTGTGATTGTGGCCACTGCAACTGGGAATATTTAAACCTCAAAACTGTTCTTGAGCAATCAGTCTGATAAATAAAATGATCAAACTAGCAACATTTGTTTCTCAAATGTGACAATTTGCCGAATTTTCTGCCCATTTTTTGCATACCACAAGACTTGGTTGTGACAAAAAGTGTTCTCTGAAGATGTCACTTTGGGCTAAAGGAGATTATGAGGGTTATTTTCACTAAGTAAACAATTACATGAGAAAATAAACTGTGGCTTAATCGATACTTAAAAGAAATGTTTGTTATACTTCCGATCCTCTGTTAAACCGAGTAGAAAAGTATATTAATATATAAATTAGGCTCACTGACGACAAAGCACGTACAATTCAAAAAGGAGCAGAGTGGACTATGTGCATGGCAGACAACTGCTACCAGCCAGCGAGTCCTTGTTCACGGTCAAGGATATGAAGCCAGAGAGAGAGGCGGAGCTTCAATGACCCCATGACCCCCCGGTGGAAATAACGGCACCGAGAAGGTAGTGGATAAAACGATACAAGGCAGAGGAGAGTGAGGCTCGGTGTCAAGTGTTCCAGAGGAGCGTTCTTTGTCAACTGCATCAGGAAGATTTCATTTCAGATCAGATAAGCTGAGACTGAAATAATGGACAATATTTCTTTAATCTGACTGAAATTATTCTGATGAGTTTCCAACGTATTTGTTTACATGAGCACCGATCGGAGAATTTAACTTTTTTTGACAAGTGCAGTGTCATTTCTCACGTTTGGCTGTAAATATAACATAAGGAGAATCATTATTATGAGTGTTTCAACCATCAAGGCGTTCAACGATCCATAAATCTTTTAAAGTCCCCAACAAAACAAGCTGTATCAGCCACAGACCAGTTGTGTTTTGCTGCCGCCATGTTTTTGTCCCTCCCGGAAACTCAGCATATGACCTATTGTTACCCCCATGTGGGTCAAGTATGAGCAGAGAGAGAGAAGCCATCAGATCAAGTCTTTACATGGCTGAGTTTCCTATTGAACAGATTATCAGAAGTTTATACCATCCCTCTCATTCAGATTGAAAAATCACCCTGATCGGACAAAATAAAATATATTAATTACTCAAAAATCTACCATCTGACCATTAAAATAAATGAAAATGAAGCATCAACAGTTAACCTCAGTAATGTTTATGCAAAACTCACAAGTAGTTTTATTTGTTAGCTATAAACCTGCTCCAACAAGCTATAATTCAGTTATGGGGGATTGCTGGGAGGCATGTGTTTGTTGAGAAACATCAAAGAAACTTGAGTTTTTTTCCTATATAACATAAACGAGCTGAAAAAGCAGGAATGCAAAGTGCCAAAAGCGCTGTGAATAATGTGGCAATCCAGCAGGCCGAGTATTGCAAAACTGACCCATTTGGCCCCAGAGTAAAGGGGGAAAGTTCAGCAGGAGGTGGGAACTTTGGAGCTACAACATCCACAATGGAGGACTTATGTCATGTCTGCCATTGTTTTAGGACATGACGGTGGTTTCTCAGGTATTTGCTGTAGTGGATCAACACACATCACATCTAGATGTTTAATCTAAAATGTGCACAGATGTATTAGACAGTATAACATTAGAGAAGATGTTGTATTATCATCATCATCCAACCCTTAACCCTAAATAGCATGTATTTGACTTCAAACTTTGTTTCATCCTCAAACACGTCTGTCAGCATGAAACTAGTTACAATCAAACTGTCTGCCAATTTAACTCCAGATTTACTTCAACGATTTACAGTCAAGCTTCAACGATTAATTGATTAGTTGTTATCTATTAAATTGAATTCTAAAATTTCCTGGTTACATTTTCATTGCTCTATGACATTACTGTCATAAAGCAGTAAAAAAAGAAATTGGACTGTCGACCAAAACAAGACCTTAGAGGACATCATCTTGGGCTTTGGGAAACACTAATCAAGATTCTTCACCATTTTCTGACATTTTATAGACAAACTAATAAACAAACAATCAGTTAATTGAGAGCTGGGTCAAAACAGGAGCAAAAAAACAAGACACCACTCTCATTTAAAACCACTGCAGGTAAAAACTTGCGCCTAAATAGCATAAACAGTTTGTGTGGAGCAAGGACACAGAAACCCCATTTTTGAGTCCACAGTGATTACAATACAAACAGCTCGCAGTCAGGGGCCTCCAGGGCACGAGGTCAAGGCGAGGAATCAGTCAAACATGAACAGCATCACATAAAGACAACAGCAATGGAAAACAGACACAATGACACACGGCAGAAAAAAACGCTTTCACTGCAACAGATCCATTTTTCATCTAACTAAATGTTCCCTGAGTCAAACTTCCTGCTCAGAGTAATATTTCACGGGGCTGACAATGTTTCTGTAGATACTTTGTGGCTGTGTAGTTCTTCACTGGACCACAGCCCATTTGCCCGGCCCATTTCTCAGCCACAAAATAATAAATCCAGCAGCCAGTTATCTCTCTAGTCACTCTATGGCCCTTGACATGGGGGCCATGGAAGCTGCCATGGCAACATTAACCAGCCAGACATCCTGAACAAAAAACAACAACACAAGGTCTCTCTGTGATCGTGTTTACTGCACCACAAGGTGGCATTGTCATGGTGAGCAGACGAAAAAAAAAGCAAACAGACTGAGTCATGCATCTGCAGAGGAATTTTACAAAACTAACCACAAGGGTCACTTAGTTAAAGTATAACAAAACCACCAGCAACAACCACAACACAAACAGCTTTGGCCAACATATTTTAGAAAGATGACAATCTATTGAAAGAACTTTACATCACTTGAGTTTGATTATTGATTAATGACCTAATTATAAAAAGGCAAAAACATTTTCTGGGTTCAGCTTCTAAAATGTCAGAACGTTTGTAGGTGCGTCACACAGGCATTCCCACTATTTGTTTAATTAAAGTTGGATCAACAAGTTTTATCAAAGAGAAAAAAAAATCCAGATGTTTGACACGACCTATATATCAGTGGGTCGGGGCCCTGGGGTAAACACCGTAATAAAACTATTTTTTCTTTGCTTTTCCAGTTAAAACTCTACAATATTTTTCTCTCCGAAGTTTCAAAATAAGCCAAGAACAACACATACACATTACTGGACTGGTAAGGAGAATATCTAGCCAGAGGAGGAAAAGTGCCAAGGTGTGAGGGATTAACTAGGTCACTCTTCACCCCACCAGAGCGTTAAGGCCTTTAAAACCACTAAAAGTGACCTGCACCTTGATGCTGTGCCATTTCTGTCCCGTTACAACTCCTGTCACACTCCGGCCTTGGAATCAGACATGTTTAGACCATCGGTCCTGTCTCAGCCTCGCAGACACAGGCAGTCTCATAGCTCTGTGGGCTGCCAGTACAATATACATTCCCATTTTGTCCACCCACTGATCCACATAAGCCTGATGAAGAACACACTTGCAGTATAATTATGCAGAATCTATCCTCCAAACAAATAATCACAGGAATGAAAAAGCAACCAGCACAAAAGGTTCATCCGTGAATCTGGAAATTAAAAACACTGCCTGTCTGTTTTCCCATTGAAACGAGGCAGGCAGACAATTCAAGGTCCCACATGTGACACTGGAGCAGATTGCCGTCACTTTTTTTTTTTTCATGCTGCACAAGTTGTGTAACGTGAACTGACACTTTATTCTGACTCTACCGACAACACGCTGCTGCTTGGTGCCGCTTCACCGCAGGCCGCCTCCACAGCTTCGACTTACGGGATACTCACCTCTTTTACCCGGCCGTTCATGTATTATTAGCGTAACCTTCCCTTTCACAGTGCACACACCGTCATGACTTTTTCTATAACATCCAGCAGCTTCCGCTTCCCGGTCGAAGACGGACACACGATCTCATCTCAGGCGGCGGGGAGGACGGGGAACCGGTCGGTGCGCTGCTACGAACCGCTAGACACTTTATCAGCCCGACACGTCGACACTTACACTATTAATATCAAACTGGTGCGGCAACACCTCTTTAACGTTACCTATGGGTTAAATACCTATATGTAAAATAAAACCCGTGTGTGTGAACCCCCTCTGTCATGCGGATAATGTGCAGCTCCACTGAAGGTGACCTTCAGTTCATTCCTCTTACTGAACATGTGCGTCAGTAGGAGTTTGCACAACACATGCCGCTGCACTGTTTTAATTCCTCAAACCATATGCTACACGGCCGCTGCCTGTTTTACCTGTCAAACACCATGTTTTAGCGCCCGCCTTTGTCTTTTATGCACAAAACGACATGCCGGCTGTGCTCGGCTAGCTGGCTAACTAGCCTCGGTGAGCTAACTGCCAAACTGACTGACGATGCTAATGTTAGCATACCGGCTAATTTGTTTGGGTTAGCCGGGCTGCCTTACGCTGTCAGTGTCAGGCGAACTGGAAAAAGAAAAAGCAACGAACTCGTGAATACAGAGATGGTTGTGATCCCACGAAGGCTGCTGGCATGTTAACTAGTGGAGACAACCATTAAAACAGCAGGTGAAGCTGTGAGCGCTGTGGATGCTCTTGGACAGGCTACCAAGGAGAAGGTTAGGTTAGGGAGGAGGGGGTGAACCAAACCCCACAGACCACCACCTTGAGCCGGACTGAGGACTTAGAAGTCATGACACCACGGAGAAAAACGATGTGGAAGATGTCGTTCAGGGACAATGCCGACAACACACAATGACACAATGAGTCCATGCACGGAGATGCTGATCATATGAAGACGCGTTGTATATGTCTGTAAAGATGTAGTCTTCTATGTATGTATTTATGGTGAATATTGCGTATGAACCCTGCCGATATACGCCCGCAGAGCCTCACCACAGCCGCAGGAGTCCTTCAGATGTGTCTTGCTGCTTTCTTTGCTGTCCTGGGCTCCATCCCCGGCTTCATCCGCAAGATCAACCGGATTACAGTTAGGCACTGACGCCGGGATGTCATCTGTCTTGCTCACCATGGTCGGCAGTCGGTGTGGAGACAGAAACCCCCCAGCAGCGTTGGTTGAATAAGTCGATCTGTAAATATACAAACTCTGCTTCTCAGGCTAACGCAGGCTAGCTGGCTACATGCGAAGGGTACACGCTTACAAAAACAAGTCTACTGAGGAAGGACAGCGCTGTACATAGTGGGGATCACACGTGGTTTCTCCTCCCCTCCTCTTGACCTCTTTGCCTTTGCGTTGCACTTCCCCACCCACTAAGCGTGGCGCTACGGAAAGCGACGTGCGCCAAAGTGTTCTCGCCGTCCCTTCTTCTTCGAGCGGAGCTTTTTTAGCGACAGCGCAGGCGTTTATTTTGCAAATGCCGTAAAACGATAGGGGCCGAGTTTAAAGGCAAACGCCATGTTATTGTTACCGTTGTCAACACCACAAATGGAGATTTCATTGACTGGCCTTTGACCCCTTGACTCAGGTGTCTTCAAGTCCTGTCCTGTCAGTCTCAGGGTCTTTTCACCCCCACACAATGACAACAGCAGCTGACTGGCATGAATACAGTAGAACATATCTTCACATGACTCCTAGATAACAGTTCATCAGTGGTCGAATATAAGTAGCAGGCCTATATGTGAGTACTTTTACACAAGTACAAATTTGAGGTACCTGTACTTGAGCATTTTCATTTTATGCGGCTTTATACTTTTACTCCACTCCGTGTCAGATACAAATATTGCAAGTTTTACTCTGCTACATTTCTCTGACCGCTTAGGGTTACTTTCCAGGTCGCAGCTTTTCATCCCCTTCATGTCCAGCGAAAGCCACAAATCTCCAAATGTGTTGATTTTGAAGGTTGGTGATAAAACTGGAAGATGACGGGTTCCTTTGTGGGTCGAGTTTAAAAAAATATCTTCATTCTTAAGGCCAAAACAAACTGGACAGCGAAGATAAAAACATATGATTTCAAAGAATACGATACATTGCTGTAGATTAAACAGCACAACACTATATAAAGTAGTTAAAATGAGCTAAACCTTAAACATGCAAAGCGATAAAAATTAATCCAAAAACATCACATATAGTAAAACACTGACAGGAACCATTTACTGCTGATATAATGTAAAACTTTTACTTTGCATGGAGTATTTTCACTGTGTGGTATTAGTATATTTACTTACAAGTGAGTAAAGGATCTGAATACTTCTTCCACCAATGCAGTTACCAAATATTAGGAATACAAGCTTATCTCCTCAGTGCAAACAGTTTCCAAGTATCTAATGATAATAGTCAGCCTCACCAAATTCTCTGTGACTAAGTCATCTTTCAGGAATGATTCAGCAGAAACCTTTTTTTTTTTTTTTTTCTCACAACCTCATTTCTTGTAATGTGTACAACTGACGTAATTATGTTACGTTGCCTGAAAGTGTTCATAAACCCACAAAGGAGAAGATTCAATAGTTGTCAATTCAGCATTCAGTCCATAAGATATAATACTAGTAAAGTTGGTTCACTTTAAATACATTTTTATGTTTCCGTGAAATTAAAAAATCATTTATCCGTGTCTGTCCATTAACATCAGTTTATTTACAACAAACCACTAATCAAAAATAACAACCAGGCAGCAGACTAGACAATCTTTCATTTTATTCCAATTATGTGTACAGTAGATCACTATAGGAGGCTAACACAGTATATGCGGTAATCAGTCAAAAGCTTATGCTCAGCCACAAACCAAATCACACAGTGACCGAGAGCGGCATCTCTCTGCATTTTATGTTAAGTACTGACACAGCATTATTGCTAGAGGCCATGTAACATGTGGAACAGGATGCGTCACGGTCCACTGAGACGTCTCTCTCTCTCTAAATGCAAAAATAAACACAACTGATCTCAAACCAGGGCCGAACACAACATGTGGACGTGTAAAAATGACAGAGGCAATGCTGCTTCGGACAAATTTAATCATCATCATTATCGTTACGGTTATATAGGCGTTTAAACGATGGAAGACATTCTCTGTGGGTGTGAGTAAAATATTTACCGTTGCTGTGTCTGAGTGGTGGTGTGAAATATACTGCGATATGCTGTGAAAAGAAGAGAAAGCAAATCAGGCGGTGAAGCTTGAGTCCCTTTAGCTGAAATAGTCATGACAAGACATCTTCATTAAGGCATCACACCATTTAGTCTCTATGTTAATTTTAGTGATGGGCCTCTTTGGCGCATTAGCTTCTTCCCTCGAAGCAGACAAACAAGTCACCAGTCAGTATGCGAAGGTGCATACCGCTACCAGTACTTTATTTGTCCAAGACGTTACATAATACCAGAGTATAGATCATTTATAATGCCAGATAATGCTACAGAGTGATACGCAGTTTGCAAAGGATGAGTGGAGAGTTTAATCTACCAGCTGCTTCATTTGGATGACATGTGCAGTGACTGAATCATGAAGCATAACAGTCGGAAATCAGGACTCGTGTTGGAAAGAGAAGTGGTTTTCCAACAAGAGAGCTTCGTCATTTTTAAACCCCTACTTTCTCGCAAAACTGGAGGAGGAATAGTGCACACAGTCATGCTAATGGCTTACCCGCTGAGAAGTGAATGAAAACCATCTTCACATTTGCATTTTGCTAAAAAGAAGGTTTAGTTCATTTTCATCCAGGCAGTCTCAGGTGGCATAACAATATGCCCAAAAGCTTAATGCTGCTTCGCATGCAGCATATCATCAAACCCCACCTTAAATATGTCTCATAACATAACATCTAATCGTGTTCAAATTAAGTGACAATCAACAGAAGCCAATAAAATTCAACAATCCATAGGCAATTCAGAAAAATATTAAGCAAAGCATACTTACAATAGCTCAACAGTTACAAAATACAAAGTTAAACAATCATAAAAATCTATTTTAACACCTCGAGTGTCCCCTAAAACCACCTGATGTGACCTACTAATAATATAGAAATATATTAATATATTGCTTTATTGAAGATATACTGCTAAAACATAATGCTATACTTCTAACCAGTAGCTGTTGAGGGTGAGAAAAGCCTCACAGCAACTCATCACAATTAAATTAAATCTCACGGGAAGCCTCATTTCAAAGAGTACAGTCACTGATGCTCAGTTAAAGTGATGGCTCAAGTATTGACGGACTCTGACGCAACGAAAATAACCGAGGTTCCATATTACGTACAGTAAATATTATATGCATATCTTAGAAAAGCGTCTGTGAAACCAAAGGATAACATAACGACATGTAAACACTACGTGTCCACTTCTCTTACTCTTGTATTATAAGGCAGTCATTTCATTAGGGCAACAAATTCAAAATGCATCTAAGTGATAACATCAAGCATTTTCATTGGAATACAGTCAATTAAAGTGTTAATGTGATGGGTTTTTTACTGCTTTTTTTCTAAGACGTTGTTTTGCTTTTTGCTCGTTGCTCCACTAGGGGCCGCTATGTGCATTTATTTCCACAACACAAGACACACATTCACACCTTCTGTCTCCTGTCGCTGCTTCGAGTTAACATTTTCACACAGCTATTTTGGGGGTTTGTTAAAAAATGAGAAAAGAATACATTATACACGGAGCATCCCTAAATCGATCAGACCATGTTTTGAGTCAAAACAGGCTAAAAGTCCTGAGGTAAAAAGAAACCCCCGACGGCTTCAAGCACAAATACAGTATGTTAAATTAGTCGCCTTTTCCGTCTATATATAGTACACAAACCACACCAGAGCAAAACACGTTATCCAACCATTCAGAGGAGATTATCGCCTTAATGTGGCTTTTAAAAAAAGCACAGGAATTGCTGTGCACTCGTACTTATATATCGGTTTGTAAAACCTTAGGGCTATGC
>JAPQRN010000006.1:15296325-15322760 GCA_037367275.1 Coranthus polyacanthus | reverse complement strand
AATACTGTAAATTTAGGGAGAAAAATACAGAAATGTTATACATAGATACTTTGGATTGAGGCTAAGTTTTATGTGTCTTGCACGTCCAGCTGGTGTTACCTTGGAGCAAGAAATGCATGCAACATTCTGCAGACAGTGGACACACGATGAAGCTCAGCTCCTTCTTCAGCTGCAGAGTAGGTCTGCTTCATCGTAGGGGATGAGGAGACAGGGCTGCTGAGCCTGAATCTGAACCAGGCAGGGACAACTGATTTAGTGTGAACAGCTGCTAAAAGTGTTTCCTGCAGCAATTAAAATGTTGACTGAAGGAGGAGTGAAGTAACTATTGTTAGCAGAGCAAAAGTGGCCTGTTTCACTATAAACTAAACAGGACATCATACTGTTGATCTTTCTCTTCTCTTTCTTGTCTTTTTTTTCCCCCTTTCTGTTCATTTTTTTGGGGTCAGATTCTTCTTTAGATTCTGGGACACGATGATCCATTATTTTTATTAATACACTGAAAATAAAATACTCTATTAATGATGGGTTATATTATGCATTTTATATAACAATGTCATCCAATCATAGACAAATGTAGGCTCTACTCAAATTGAGACCAATTTTTATGAACACTTTTAGCTTTTGTTCACATTTATAATGAATTATTGTGAAATCTGTGGCTAGAAGTTCACAGAGTGCATGTAATAGTTGTGGATTCAACAGTTGGACAAATTAAAGCGTCTTTAAGGTATTGTCTTCAATCTTGTGTTATTCAGGTTTTCAAGGTAAAGGGTATATTCATTTTTCAGAGAAATCAAAGTAATATTTTTTTCACACAACTCCACACCTCAGATATTTTCAGCTGTGACTCAGTCTGCGGCCGCACAAACATTTGTTGATTGATGGTTGGCCTGAAAGGTCACAGCTGGCTTTGCCACGCAGCAGTTGTCCACCATAAATGGCTGTAACGAACTCAAACTCAACATCATTGTAAGTCAAAAAGGGGTTGCTCTCAAGTAAGGCCCCGCAGTATACAGAGCATGTGACACCAGTGTAAACAGATACTGCAGTTCTAATGTAACTTAAATCTGACTTAAAGTGACGATTACTGAGTTTTGTTTTCCAAGTTATTGAAGGTAATATCAAAGTCCATGTTAGAAAAGTGTCTAAGGTATGTGTAATATAATTCAATAGCTAAAACCAGTCTCAGTATCAATTCAGTCAAGGTGCGGAACAACAGTTAACAGCATTAACAGTCTGAGAGAAGATAATCACCATATAGTGAACGCACTGCAGTTAAAAGCATGGTCTAATCTGCCTTAGTCTCAGCAGCAGGGGGCGCTGCTGCTGAAGACACCATGGGTCTGGCAGCTTCATCCTGGGGCTCCACCGGCCCCTCCCCACCTCTTTCCTCCTCCTCATCCTCCTTTTCCAGGCCGAGTGGAGGCTGTCTGTGTGTGACGGTGTGCCTGGATCGGGCTCTGTGCCGCCGTGGGTGAAGGAAGAGCGCGGGGTCCGGCATGGCTGTGGGCTCCGCGGGGCCCATCACTTTCTCTATTGGCACACATTCCCTGGCCCGCTCCACTCTCAAGGACGCCCTGGCACTCTTACGTTTAGGCTTAACCACAGGAGAAGAAGGGGAGGCTCCTGACGGCATCTGCGGGGAGATGTAGTCCTGCACGGCACTGCACTGGGCCCCCTGGCTGTTGGCTCTGGCTAGGAGTCCCTGCCTCTGCTGCATCCGCTGGTGGTGCAGTTTCTGCCGGGCAGCATGCAGCTGGAAGGAGAGGTACGCCGCTGCCTCTGTTTGTTTCTGCAGCTCTGTGTTCAGGATCGTGGAACAGTGGCTGCGGCGTTTCAGCTCTTCCAGGAAATGACGCTCCTTTTCCTTGAGGTTGGCTCGGAGGGCTCCCACCAAAGCCCCCTTGTGACTCAGCTCCTTGCGAAGCTCTCCTATGGTGCACTCCTGCTCGGTCAGACGGTTCTCCACCTCCCGACAGCGGGCCTCCAGAAGCTCCTCTTCCTCCTGTAAATCTGAAACAGAGATGTAAAGCAAGTGATGAATTTCAACAATAACCTTTTATAAAATTAAATCCTGAATCATTCTCACAACATTGAAAGTAAAATGTATGTTTTTTGTCGCAACTGTCAAAAATGCCACAAACCATACACACTATGTACACAGACAGTGTTGGGGTGTAACTAGTTACATACAAGTTAAATATAAGTGCAATCTTTTAGAGTTACTAAGAAAAATATTAAATGAAATTTCAAACTACTACTAAAATTTTGGCGATTACATCCAAATATATTCTTTTGAGTAAAAATCCCATGTGTAGGATATAACATTCATTCTGTTGCTTGGATTTTTTCGGCCATGCAGAAATGCTTTCTCTTGGCAGATTTCCATCCAACACAGTCAGCAAAGCTGTTGGCTTGAATTTGAGAGCAGCATCATCAAATGTAAGATGAAACAGGCTCCATTCATTTGGCAGTTATGTGTTGACATTTTGAGCGCTGCTTTCGATTGGTTGTCTCGTTTGAATTTGCACCGCCTTTTGTCTGTCAATCAAATCAATGACTGAATTAGTAGATTACTACATTTTTAACAGGGCAACCTGTTACATTTTATAAGTAACCTTCCCAACACTGTACGCAATGTACATTACCGCATAAGCAGGGCTCCTATCTCTCATGTGCATATAATACGATCATAGAGTCTCAACCAGGATTTTGTCCAGCCTGTATGTGGCTTGGATCCACTTAGTTAAATACATAAATATACTGTATATACGATACAACAGGAAAGGTGCTACTAAGATAATCACTGATTTTCCCTAAACGAATACAACCGCGTTCCCAGAAATGTTCCCTTGTTCTTAGATATATTAAGTATTAAGCATTCTGTTTATTGTTCAACTTCTACTTTTTTTCCTGCGTTGCAAATCGCTGCTGTCTTTTTTTTTGGGGTCACTCACTCGTATCATACATCGAAGGCTCTAACAGGCTTTGCTATTGGTTGTGTGCAGTGGCCAAACTTTAGTCTCTAGACTAAATCACAAAC
Organism: Coranthus polyacanthus; assembly: GCA_037367275.1. Classification (NCBI taxonomy): domain Eukaryota; kingdom Metazoa; phylum Chordata; class Actinopteri; order Kurtiformes; family Apogonidae; genus Coranthus; species Coranthus polyacanthus. The sequence goes on along the minus strand of JAPQRN010000006.1, from coordinate 15,319,717 downwards.
CCCTCAGCTCTGCTCATGCCTTTGCTCCACTGGAGTGAGGTAAACGTTTATGAAACATATACCCAATGAACACATAAGCTCGTCCTTTCAGTTCAACACATCACATAGACAGTTGGCCGATGAAGCAGTTTTTCAGACAGAGGAATGCCTGAGGCATCCTCTTCACTTGAACTTCAACCTCTGTGCCAAGGTCAGTCTGAATGCACTATATTGCTTATTTGTCCTTTTTTTCGCTTCTGTAAACAACCTTTGTGCTCTCCCATTCCAGTAAAACTCCCCAGAGGAGAGGGAGCTGCAGATGAAAAGACCTGAGTCAGTGCAGCAGCCCCCGGCTGATGGAGCTCGAGCCAGAGGGAAAGGAGATTACAGAGGTCAGGGCTGATGCCTTGCCCCTAGAAGTAGTTTAGGTTTGGGGTAGTGGAAGGAAAGCCTGGAAGCCACATTAAGCAGGAATGTTTCAAGGGCCTTTCCCACTTTGATAAAAGCTTTGAGTTTAAAGCTGCTCCTTTACAGGTAACACACCTTACTGCTTTTCAATTCCATTTTGTACTTTTCCTCTAATCATGAGTAGTCTTTACTCCTTTTCAACACATTAAGCCCCTTTTTCCTTTTCCCGTTTCCTTTTCTTTCTTCTATTTCATAATTCTCTTTCCTCATCCTCCGAGGATGACCAGTTTCAGGCTTTCTGTCGCCCACCACCACACCCAGCTTGAGCTCATATGCTAACTATAGACTACCTAATGTGATCTTTATATCCTTCCACCCCTCCATGTCTGCAGCTGACCGCATCCTGCCGTCTTGTCTTTTCCCTTAATCGCTCTCCTCTCCACACCTCTCCCCTTCCACCTCTCGTTCTCTCTTTCTCTGGCTCTACATCTCTCTCATTCTCAGCAAAGTCTGTAAATGGACACCTCCGCTGAGACCGCGAGGAAAAACAAGAGCAGGAAAAGAAAAAGAGGATGGATCAATTTGTCAGGGTGGGTGGAGAACAGAGGGCTGTGCTGTATTGACAGATTGGGGGATAACTTCTCCTGGCTGGAAAAGGAGATGTGGTCTATCGGCTAAGTGATGCAGCCGAGCACGACTACCCCCCGACTCCCAACATGCACACACACATCCATGCAGCCTTTTGACTGCTCACACCCCGGTTTCTGTCTCTCTCTCTAATTCGCTGTGACAAAATGGTGCCAATCTATCTGTGCAGCGCTGCATCCGACACCACAAACGGTCCTGCAAATGTCAGCCACGAACCGAATATGTCGAGGCGCGCTGACTTTGCAGCTGCGTTTCCAACTTCACAGGGAGCATGTGCTGTGAAAAAGACAGATGAACACACATGCGCGTCGCGGTTCGGCACAGAAACTTCCTCCTGATCGCAGGGAGAGATGAGGAGACAGAGATAGGAAGGGATGGGTGAGAAGAGGGAGGAGGGCGGCTGACAGGGATCTGTCCCCGGGGGGATGGGTGGGATGGAAGGACAGAGGGAGACAGAGAGGGATGCGGGCCTACTGACATCGTGGATTGGGGGTTGAGACTGTGTGCGAAGACAAATTAGCCCAGAGAGACATAAACACGTGTCTGGCTTTCTGTCTCCACAGCTGAGGACGGCAACAGAGTTAGGCAAAAAAGCTTTGAGGGCTTGATTTTTTTTTTTTTAAGGCTGCAGACGATTCACGATTTTAATAGACTTTTTTCTGCCTAAACCAAGCATGATTCAAAAGCGGTTTTCTTTTTTAAATGCGCACACTTTATATGTATAATATCAACACATACACATATACTGGACTCCAGCTGTTACTGCAGTACTACCTAATGGGGACGCTAGAAAATAAATAAATAAACATCAACAACGAAACTAATCCGGTTTTACGATTTAGCCATTTTTCACGTGGATTTAAAGGCAAAAACTCAATTAATGGAATGAACAGTGCTGTCTAGTTGTAAATACAAAGTCTCACTTTTTAACTTAGTACTGTTTTTACTTAACCAATACTCAGTACTTATCATTTGTTTACTATTTTACTCAGTACTTACAATTTACTAATTGTATATCACAGTTTTTATGTCTTCCCCATTGAAATGAAATCTCAGTCCCATGTATGTATATATGTTTACGTTGTCATCACAATAAAGGTAGACTTATTTATTGTTGTAACAATGTTTGCGCTGCTCTCTTGGCCAGGTCAAGGATATAATAATAAAAAAGACAATCGGTGCTGGATTTTTTAAAACTTACCTATTTGGCTTCTGCCTGGAGGCTTCACCTTTAGCTCACTTGTCAACTCTAAAACACACAATAAACACAAACAACCACGGTTAGAGAGACAGATACATAAAGAACAACAATGTTGTACGAATATTCACAGTGATGAAATGTCTTATTAACGGTGTTCTGACATTTTGACTCGTATCTGGTGCTGGTTAACGTAACAGATGCTCGATCCAGTTTCCAGCACATTTTCAGTGAACTCATTCATAATTCATGGAGCTAAATCTGAAACATTACTTGTCACAGTCTGGAGAAAAAAAAATCCTTTACTGTAGTTTCAATAAGTATCATTAGCATTCCTTAACAAAATCAATTTGTGCTCGAAAGAAAAACTACTGGCTATGCAGTTTGTTTCAGGGGGGAATATGAACAAAACAAACAGTGGGATAAAGAGGCAGAGGAGAATTTAAAGCGCTTTCCATAAAGAGCTGCGTTTTGCAAAATATCTGACAAAGCTGGAAAAACGTTCACAAACATTTGAGAATGATTTAACCCAAAGCAGCAGTTTTGCCCCTGGACATTATGCAGCAAAATGATGGATTATAAAGGAAATAATAGAGGTGTGATATGCGCACGAGGATCTGGTCAATACTGGTGTTTTATATGAAATGTGGGACTTTGTGAATTCATCTCATATATTTCAGTGTACTTGGAAAACTGTTAAATTGTATTGGATGACATACAGGCTCCACCCCCACCGGTCATCAACCACGGCCTGAAAATGCGCGTAGAACGGGAGAAAAACATAGAAATGGAAGATTTGGTTGCAAAAAACAATACAGAAAAACAATGTCAGTCGCAGGGAATTATTTCAGCGACAGAAAAGATGACGGACCAAAAATAGGTACTTCGTTGACAGCGCCTTGCAAGTGTTGCCACAACACGAGTCAACGCGACTACTTTGTCTGATCATTTACGTCAGCACCACAAAACTGTGAACGCCATCCAAAAGGGAAAAAAAAACCGCCAGGGTTACATAATAACATAGATGGTAAAAATTCCAGTATTTTTTCATACTGAAATACGTGTCAGCAATTGGTCCGTTTTTTGCAATAGCCTAATGTACAGCTTTAGATTCCAAACATTACACCGTGGTCACTTCTGTCGTTGTGAGCTTTTTTTTACAAACTGACCTGAACCTTAAACTCAAAGCACTGTAGCGCAGACGCCACAACTGTATACTCTTGATCTGTTCGATATTAGACGGATTGTATCTCATGTAGCGGTACATGTTTTGGAGAGGATGGATGATGATGGATCACATGATACTTGGTCATGCTGGATGGCTGAGGATGAGAATATTTTCAGCGTCTTCACTGTGGAGGGCAGGCAAGACTGCTGGTTGCGTCCGGTCCGTCAGTCATCTCGATGGTCATTCGGTCGGTCCAGGCTGCAGCTTTCAGCACGCACTCAGCCACAGAAATGTGTCTGCCCGCACGGCCGCAGTCATTTTTAGACGTCTGTGGCTTCGGTTTGCTCTATTTCAATTTCCCAGTGTCAGTAATGTAGGCCAGTTCTGTCAGCGGCCTCTATCTGAGGAGACTGACTTAAATACCAACAACATTAATCTACGAACATTTACACATCGATGTTCACTGAAACCCAGCTACGTTTATTTGTATCAATCTATCACTAATGTTATTTTGCCGTGCAATGTTAGTGAGTAATAATTGTAGATTACTATAAACTGTAATGCACTTTGACAGCACCTGAAATGAACCATTCTGGAAAAAAATTATACTATATTAACCCCAACAGAAGAAGAAAAGAAGCTTTTTAAAAGTGAGGATCATCTATTATTCACATCTTCACTGTTGACTTAATCAGTGGGCAGATTTGTTTTGCATTTCTTTGAGCTATTTTCTAAATATTTTAATAATATAGGTCCACATTCTTTTATAGGGAAATATTGTGTAGTGCACAGTGTGTATATTTATTGGTGTTTTTTAGTATTTTCTTTGTTTACTGCCTGAGAGTGAACACAGTGAACTCCTATGTACCGGTACTGCCCGTACAAATTTCAAATAAATCTCTTGAATCTCGAACCTATCTCCATTGCATAACTATAACTTACAGGCGCAAAATGGAGACTTTTGGCTAAAAACAAGACATTTTGTGACTTATAATAGGTTGTGTCCCACACATTTTATGAGGAGCACGTGAGAAAACTTCAGGAAGCAAATGTGCGCAATATGTACACAAAAGATCTAAGAAGAACAGATTATTTGTAGCCGTTTCCTTTCCTCCAGCTCTCTTTCTCCTTGCCTCTGCAGTCAGCGCAACACGCCCACCCATGCAGCTGGCATGAAGGAAAAGACGGAGGGCGGTGAAGAGGGGAGGAAGGAAGAGACGAGGCAAGGAAGGAGGGAGGGAGGTGAGAGCTCATCAGACAGACCGACAACTGCACTAAGATGGGAATCAGGCTGCCGATAAACTACCGAACTGTAAATTCAGAATGTGTACGCTCTTGTTATTACCTCCATTCACAACTGCCAGAACAATTTATGAAGTTCACTTAACCACAGACGGTCGGCTCCAAAAGCTACTTCTTGAATCAACACACTAATGTTTGCAACGCTGACTGCGTGTAAAGTTTTGTAGGTCAGGCTTATCTTAAGTTCCAGGTTTTTTTTTTTTTTTATTTAATGTTGCACAGACATCGTGAAGGGCAAGGCACACCCCGAACTGTGTGACAACAAAAACTGAGCGCATGACTTTAGAGAAAAGGCCCACCTTTCCATAACAGGAGGGAAAAATTCATTTAGCTCAGCATTCACAGAATTGTAAGCGCCTTTCTGCTGATGAGGAAACACAGGGAGTTCAGGACGAGAAAAAAAAAAAAGAGGTCAGCGGTACAAAGGCGGAGATAATATGCACAGCTACTTCGTCAGCTCAACCTTGCTGTACCCTTTAGCAAAGTGGCAGCAAGCAGCGGGTACAAACAGCCACTTCACTGTTTATTTTTAACACTTTTAAAACGCTCCAGTCATAATCACTCGAAACTAGATAAACATCAACGTAAACATGAAGGGGACGACGTTCAAAGTGGCTGCGTTTGACGTTCTAAAATTCCGGCAAAGTGCATTTAATTCAACATTGTTTTGACGGCGGAAGAGAGAGAGCAATTCATCACGTGTTTTTGTAAATTTGAGTCCTGAGGAGACACGAAATTGATTTTTTGAGCTGCTTAAAAGTTGCTTGTGGCTTTTGATTTCAGTTTAGTTTTAGTTAAGACGGCATAAGAAGTTTTGTGTCATTTTGAAAAACTGACTAGTTTTAGTTTGCTTTGCTTTATGTTGGATCAAACAATGCATGACATCAAATATGATTTATGAAACCATTGTTTATTAAAGGTCCCATATTGTGCAAAGCCATTTTATTCTTTTACACCATGAACCACTAACACGAGGTTAGTTTGAGCTGCATTGTTCACCATAGTTTGTATTAGATTTTTATTTCTATTCCAGTTAACAAAACACTTTTTTCCCTGCTAGTTTTAGTTTTAGTCTTTTGTCCATTAACCGCAATAACACTGGTAGCCTTGCACTTTATTTTAATCTGTATGTCAGTGTATAAATAATCGAATAATAAATGAGATTTCACTGTGCAGACACACGTCATACTTTGTGTCTGTAGAATAGTTTTTTACATTTTCACTCTGACATGATGATAGCATTGTAAAGGGCTGTAAGGATGCTGTAATAGAAGTGCGTGTAGATGATCTGTTTTAGTGGGTGTGGTGTAGTGACCCTGCGAATGCACTCCCACAGAAACCTCAGTGGAATTTGGAAATTACAGGCTGCGTCGCCGTCAGATGGAAACTGGGGGGAAAGTTTTCTGATTCGAGCTGCTGCAGGAAAGACGATTTATATTTGCGTTGATGAGTGCTTGTCACCGCTGACATGCCTCCATTGTTTAAACCGATTTTATGACGCAAACTATTGCTATCTTTGAAGATTCGGCCGCACATTGTCAACAAAAATGAACAAACAATCTATAAAAGCGCCGCACGGGCCGCCCTCTGCTTCACAGTGGGAGACCCCGCGGAGGCAGATTGAGACGAGGAGAGGACAAATAAACAGCTACGAATACACACTCTCTCTCTGTCTCTCTCTGCTGGTCTGGTTTTCTTCTTCTCGACATCTCTCAACACCTCCCCGAGCACGCACACACACACACACACACACACACACACACACACACAGCTTTATTGACCAGATGCGACTGTGCAGCAGAGCTACAAAGTGACAGGAAGGAGGGGTCTTTTCTCTACACAACTGGTCACATTAGCTCTGAGCTATCACACACACGCACCCTTCCCCCTACGTTCCGCTCAGTATTTGCAAACTACGATCCCCTCCATATGGATTACTAAAGCTATGAGACCTATGGATTAACCACGATAGATGCATTTGGGTGTTTTGTGTGTGTGTGACACTAAGTATTTGTGTGTATTCTGTGTACTCCTTTCATGTGTGTGTGTGTGTGTGTGTGTGTGTGTGTATTCTTGCCTTGTGGACACAGGAGAATCATGTCTGTGTATAAACCATACACAAAACAGGATTCACTTCTCATACTGAAATCCAAAGCTCGCGCGGTTAAACATTTACTTCAGAAAGCTCAAACTCGCTTTTAACATTTAAAACTACGAATGTCAGAGTCATGTTGAGGTGTGTGCTGGGTTTAGGGATGCGGCTGTTATAATTAAGGACCGAGAAATCCTCCAAGGAGGTCATGAAATCAAATGGAGTCCCCACACGGATAGAAATACTACCAATAGATCTGTGTGCAGGGGGCTTGATTAAATGGACGGCATATCCATTAAGTCTCCAACAGGAAATGATGCAATCTACAGGAATTGTAGCATGACATCACCGTGTAGTCATTGTCTGGCATCGACTGACGGAGCAGACACACGAGAGATGAACAATGAAGCCTGAACATACGTGTAGAATCCGCATGAGGAGATTTAGCCTCACTATTAGAACTAAAATGACACCAGTGGACAGGTGGTTACAAGGTCACAGCATCAGCTTCTGCTTCACATTTGGTTCACGAAATCAGAGTAAAATAATTAAAAATAACCGTGAAAGCGAATATGGCCCTGTCTGGATGCGATATGATTGCTCTTTTCTTTCATCTTCGGTTTGGTTTTATTTGCACATATAAAAAAAATCGAAAAAGATATAGAATAGAATTTGCAAGCGAACGTGAAGGAGCCTCCAAAACCCTCCATTCTCCAACCAACATACTGAAAAGAAACCTGGTACTTGATAAGAATGCATGGCACGCCTTTTAATAACATATTTTTGCACACGCAAGCTGAAAACAAATGTCTGTCTTTGGTGCACACAAAGGAGACAAAGTATTTTCAATTCAATTCCAATTACGTTTCGAATGTACACTATAGTCAGGTGCTGTAGAATAGTTAGGAAATTAAATATCCAATTACCGACAAATCAAGAAATTTGAAGACAACACTTTGGGCTGTGACAGAAAATCATTTTTGACATTAATTTAATGTCAAGATTAACTGACTAATTAATTGTTGCAGTTTACAAAATACGGCATATAGGCTATGATGCATTAATAAATGACTGCACTAATGAAACCTTCAGTGTCAACATGCAGCTTTAATCCCCATGAGCTCTTCTTATGAGGATAAGAGATTAATATAAGTCTGATAAGTCCTTTTAATTCAAATGCTCCCGGGGGGGGGGGGGGGTCACACAGATATGACCTCTGACACACACATCCACGCACAGTATGTCCCTCACCTGTGCATCGTTTCTGCAGGGACAGGATCTCCAGGTGGAGTCCGTGGAGCAGTGTGAGGTGCTCCTGTCTGAGGAACACCACGCTCCTCTCCACGCTCTCAATCTGCCGAGACAGGCTGCTGTCATCTGCCATGGCGAGTCTGGAGGAGGAAACACAGCTTCTTCAGCGGCTTTTAGAACTTTACATGAAATGACAAAGACTCAACGAGCTGATGAATGTTTATTTTAAAACCCAACAAATCTGCTCGTTTCAGCAACACCCAGCGAGGCCGGCCTGCGGTCTCTGTGCTGAGGTCATGTGTGAGGTTTGAAGAAGATATTGATGACCATATATATATATCAACAGACGCGGAAGAAACCACGCTGCTTCAGGGCGCAGCGTGGCGATCGTTCAGCCAGATCCAAAATCTGCCCTTACCTTTAAACGGAAGAGCCAAATGTGAAGGAATAAGATTCACACGCGTTATAAAAGCGTCCTCCAGTCAGAGCATGCTGTCCTCCAGTGCTGGTCCAAATGCTGTGGGCTGCGGCATCCACGCAAAGACATTTTATCAGCGGCATTAAAGTGCTCATCAGCTGTGTGTGACGCCGTTTGAGTAAAGGGGGAAAAGACTGGATCTGAGCCTAAAAATGCGCGACGACGGCGACGCATGGCACCGCGGTCCTCTGGCAAAAAACGCACCTCGCTGGAACATCTGCTTAGAGCGTCGAGATGCAGGACTTCATCCACACGGTCGACGCGAAAGCTGGCGGGGAAGGTGCGCAGTCCATTTTCAACATGCGCACCTTTCTTCCTCGCCCACCGACCGATAAAGCCGCCGCTGAGAGACGGCCGAGCTGGGGAAATGATGAAAACAAGCCATCGTGACCAGAACACGCGAGAACATCGTACGAGGGGGGGGGAGAGCGTGACAGCTGATTGGAGGGAGCAGCCAGTATCGGCTTTACGTAGACTGGAAGAGGGGATCAATACAGAGCTCGGTGAGAGTACGGAGAAAAACACACGACGCTGTAATGACTCTCTGGAAACAAATAAACATCATCAGACAAAGACATAACAACAACAACAACAACAAAAACCAAACACAGAGAATATGAACTGTGATTTTGATGGGTGTGATTTCAGGACCATGGACAGAGGGAGGGCCGCGCCGCTGCAGTGGGTCTCAACCTGCGGGTCGCGGACCTCAGGTGGCCTCGGAAGACGTTTCACTGTCGTTTCATTTAGTTGGAAAAAAAGACATAAAGAAGTAAATAAGTCCTCGATAAGCCATTTCCAGACTCCACTCCCATCAGGGTTTTCCTTTAATTTGTCACTAGTCCTTTTTTTTCCTTCATCGAATATAATTCACATCTTTATTTTTTTTCAGTTCATAGCGCACAGAGCAGCAGCCGTTCAATGTGTCGTTGGACATAAAATAAAAAATATATATCAATACAGATCATCATAAAATCAGTTAGATTGTCATGAGGGTTCAAATTAAGAACCGTACTTTAGTCCGTTTTCTAAAACATAACACCACAACCTGCTCCACACTTTGTTTTTTCACCTTTTGCTCTCTGTTGATTTTCTCATAAGAAGCTGACAATTTCGTCCATCCATTCTTCCAGTTCTTTCCAGCTTCCAGCAAAAATCTTTCAGTCCTCTTAAACATTTCCAGCCATCGTATTACTCGTGGACCCTCTGTCCTTTAAGAACGTTGGGTACGTAACTGATGTGTAATTACGAGGAGGAGTTTAGCATGAAAACTTTTTTTGACATTTTATTTAGCTTAAGTATCAGTCTATTCACAACCAGTTACAATAAAAGGTCAAAAAATGCAAGATATAAAGGAAATACGTGAAATATACTTCCACCTGCTGCTGCTCCGACGTATCCTAAATGTACTTTAATCTGCGGTTTGTCAGTGAAAGAAAACACAATGTCATATTTTTCATCTTTATTTTCACATTAAACAAATGTTGTTATATAAACATACAAATTGCAGCTTTAATTACAAAAACAATCTCTGCCACAACATGAAAAATAGAACCGTTAACCGTCAACCCTGACACTGTGATGCTCAGAAAAAGCAGAGGATTTTACTTTCAGAACCTCAGCTGGTCTCAGTTGCTTCATTATTATTACTACAGGATTTTTTCTCCCATGATGAAGAGTTTATAAGTCCATGACAAGCTGCACAGTGTGAATAGTCATCATTGCTTTGTGTATTTCATGTTTAATCGCAAACAAGCAGGCTGAAAAGAGAAGTCTATAAATGAAAAAGCAAGGAAAAGAGATTGTTAGTGTTGCATAAATGTTCTTTACTCATTTTCTAAATATCGCAGCTATTGAAAAAATGAGATCCAGTTGACGTTTACTGTGTATGGTAAGGAAAACGAGGCGGTGTGTCAGAGTGTGTTGATTATTATTATATTACTTTCCTTCCACTAAAATCATAGCTTCATCCCGTGACCTTGGGACAACTGTATTCATGAGACAGAAGCCATGTAATGAGAAAATATACAAATACACTGCAACAAAATGACAAATCTGGTAATATACGTGTACAACATGACATCGTTATACAACACATTCACAACTATAAGACTGCTTGTTAGAAAAAAAAAACTTCATTTTTCACGGTCCTTCTTCAATACAACCACAAAATTAAGCTGCCGTTAAAATTTGCTAGAAAAAAAAAATTAAGCAAAATCGACATTCAGAAAAAAAAAAAGAAAAGAAAAAAGTACTCTTGCTCTTTGAAAGGCGGCTGTGAATCAGTCACTTTGACCAAATTCACACCACGACTGCCTTCCTCATGAAGAGTGGTTTCTTTAAAGCAGTGACGTCTGGAGATTTTAACACAGGCAAGCAGTTTCATCAGCCATCAGCGTCCGACACGGCTTCATCGGCTGCTTAAAACGACGCGTGCGTGTGTTCAATTCAAGTCAAACTTTTTTACTTTGAACTGCAATCGAGTGCGCTTGAGTCTGTTCGTGTATAAATATGTTGCCGTCTTTGTAATGTGGTTGGAGTGGTTTTGATTTTAGGGCTTGGATCATTTTAGGCAGGTCAAAAAAAAAAAAAAAAAGGAGATTAAGACCCAAAGTGGCACAAAGCCCTGCAACAACACGACTGACACAATTCTACCAAATTCACTATAATCAACCGTTTTTCACAGCAGGGAAATTTAATTGAAATTTCGGTCATTTTTCTTCTTTAACCCACAATTCATCTTACAATACAAATAAATTACTGATGTACAAAAGTTAAGCCCCCCTAGAAACGGATAAACACAAAAACAACGACACAAAACATGAATGAGTCATGAGACTGTACTGATATGACACAAAGCGAGAGCAGCCTTGCGGAAGCCGTGTGTATAAACGTTTGCTGTATTCACAGATCTCAGACCTGTTTGTTCCTGTTAAGTGGGAATCAAAGGCAGGGTGGCACATATCTGCACAGGTGTTTAAAAAAAAAAAAAAAAGGTCATCTCTGGTGGTCTTGGCTTTGTTGAGGTCACTGAGGTGATGTTAAGGAGTGTGCTGTCCTCCATAAGTCAAATGAAGAATAACAACGCTGGGCTGTCTGAAAGCTCCTGCGGCAGACTAACGCACCGTCACGAAGCAAAGGTACGAACCACGAAAACATTGAAGTCTGTTTGTGACGCAGCGCAAACTGCTGCCATGGAGCTCGTTTTGTTTTCCTGCCATTTTACAAGATTCAAGTGTCTGTTTGCTAATGATGGCTGATGGGAGCTCAGGCGGATCCTGATCCTTGAGCCTATCGAGCCACAGTCTACTGCATTTAGTACTACTTCAGTTTCGTTCCTTCATAAATCAACTAAAACAAAGACTTGGTTGGTCGACAGTACAAGATGTACCAGTTACACTTTGTATTTATGATAAACATAAGGCTTGCTATATCACATTACATCACATTTTCTCCAGGTTTTATAATACAAGCGTGGCAAATTAAATTATTCATGCGTCGATTGTAATGTTTTATATTTTAGAAGCCAATGAATTTAAGTGTGACTTTATCTTTCATGAAGTGAAGATGAGAATTGACTAAAAACCATGCTAAATTTCAGAAAATACACTTTTTTTCTTCAATTTTTTTTCTTCAAAAAGGAAACATTTCTTTTCTTTCCATCTGAAGAGATCCTGCCAAACACTGAAGGCAAAGCTTGTGTTAGAAGGAGGCAAAACTGTTAAACGGTTATCTGCTACAATTGTTCTGAGGTAGCAGGCGGTTTTTACTTGAGGAGATTTGGTGGAAAAATAGATTCTGTCACTTGTGAAGCGCTGGTGTTAAACAACAAGCTTATCCAGTTGTTGAACCAGTGCTGAACGAACTCTGTGATATTTTACATAAGCTACTGCAATATATCATATATACTATGTATCTGAATAAAAGGTTGTTCTCATCATAAATCTGTGTACAGTATTGTATTTGTTGCCATTTCCTATGGAAATATATATGTGTTGCTTGGTTCCTTGTACAAACAGTGCACCTTCACTTACAGTAAGCTACATTTAGAGCAGATCTGGCTGAAACACCCTGTGGGACAATAAGGCGTTTGGTGTCGTTTTACAAGGTTGGACATTGTTCATATGAAGACTCTAATGGCACTTAAGGATAACTGTGCCACACGTACAGAAGCCACTGCAACTAATAGCGGTGTAGTTTGTGTGATCTGTGTTCAACATGGGTACACAAGGCAAAACGGTACCAAATCTCCACCACAGGGTGTTAACATACAGTAACAGATGTGTTTATGAATCCAATCCTTCCTGCATCCTTTCCTCCTCTCCTCCCTACATCTCCTTCTCTTTCTTGGCCTCACGAGTGCTGCTCTTCAGAAAATCGCTCCTGAGCAGCCGGTAGAACAAGACAATATTCATGGCCGTCATGATGGCCATACCCACGCTGCCTAGTGTGTACGCCAGAAGAGGCACCTTGTCCCTGTTGAGCACCAGCCAGCGGGTCATCCAGGCCAGCGTGTTGATGCGAAACACCACATACGTGCCCAGGTTGATCATGCTGTTGACACGGTACAAGGTGCCTGTAGCCAGGCTGGCCATTCGCAGGATCTGCCTAAGGTGCAGGAACACGGAGTTTACCTCCACCAACAGGGCCACCACGGCGAAGCCCACATAACGACAGGACAGCACGGAGAGGCCGAAACACGTGATCACCTGCAGACAGAGAAAAACAGGACCAGAAGTGAGAAGGTTAGAATGGATGTGGCAGCATATTCAAACGCAATGTTAGAATCATTTAAATAATAGTAAATCTTACAAGTACAGGTGTGTCTAGAGCTGCATTGTTAATCTAATGCAGATGGAATCACAATGTCAGCCTGTGCAAATACGCTACAATTTATTAAACAAAAAAAAGTGCACGGTGAATGTGACAACCCCACAGAATGATACAATATATGATGAAACCATTGCAGAATGGTTTTTACTCCAAAGAGAGTAACGTGGATAATTAATTGTTGTGTTATAAACTCTCACTCCCCTCCCCTCTTAATAAAATCTGCACAGCAGTCTGTAGGACTTCCAGCAGTGAACAACACTGTATATTTGCTGCCTGTTGAATCATTAAAGCTATTGTTTTAGCTATGTTACACTGTATGTTACCCAGTTACAAAATTATCTGAATCCAGTACCAATATAGATTTAAGTTTAGAGTCTCAGAGTTACAGTACAGCCTTTGAAACATGACAACTTTCAGTTTATAGTGTATTTTAAAGACATTTTAAAGACCAAGAAAAAATTGCCAGTGCAAAAAAAAAGTGCCAATTCCATAAGTGGACAGAACAAAGGCACTGAAGCTGAAATTGGCAAATGGCAAGTTCATATTTTAAAAGGATGCTGCTTCAAATTAAACTACTGCTTTGCTCAAAGAGAGCTCTGAAAGATGTACTCCCTTTTGTTCATTAACCTGTGAATGCTCTCAGCATTTTACACACTTTACAACACACAATGTGGAAAGTCACCACCTCCGTGAAGCATTCCTGCGCAGCGACGCTTATGAAAGTCAGGGACGTAACTGGCAGAAAAATCCACAAGGTGGCAGCAACAACATAGCAAAAACCAGCGCGAAAACATGGCAAATCTAAAACCGTGCCTGCGGAGAGGAAAGAGGATGTTGTGAAAGAAGCGAAAGGCGCAGTCGAGCAGCCTTATGTTGCAGGTGTAAAATCCGGATGACAGAAACGTGTTTATCCAAAAACAGGCTGTTCAGCCAACTCTCCACAGGAGACGACAGAACTCACCCACTTATACCACCACATCCACGCTCACTCGCATAAAATATGTGCAGTTTAAGACTGTTTCAGACTTCTGTTACCACCTAAGCTGCCATTTTATTAATCTAAGAACAGATGGAGTGAGTGCAAAGAACAGTCCAAAGCAGTGATGGAAAGTAAGAAACATTTATTCAAGTACAATTTTTCCATTTTATGCTACTTTATACTTCTACTCCGCCACTTATCTAGGTACTATTCCAATTAAGATTTTACACAATGGATAATATGACGGGCTTTTAAAATACAACACATTGTTAAAGATTAAACCAGTGGTTTTTTTGTTTTCTGACATCAGATGTTAACAACTCCAGCAAACATTGATTTTTGTCTCACATGAGTTCAAGTATTCAATCATCCAATGTCTCACCAAGAATCAAAGATTAGAGGAGAAAGCTCAAAAACTTGTGCAACAGATTTGTGGAACCTAAGTTAATTTTTTCTTCTTTTTTCTCCATTAGTCATGTGATGAATCCTCAGATTCTCAGATTTATCTGGTGACCCTTTATAAAACTGGATATAACGTCATTCAAATGAGCTCCATCTCCAGCAGCGCCAACACTGATGCTTCACTACTAATAATCCAACAATGTCACAAATATAATAATACATCAGTCAGAGGCACCAAACTGGTATTTTTACTTGAACACATTACCTACATTTTGCTGCTATTGCTTATGTACGGATTCATTCATGCAGGACTTTTATTTGCGATGGAGTATTTTTACATTGTTGCACGGGTACTTTGACTGAAGTAAAGGAGCTGAATACTACTTCGACTTCACTGGTCCGACACAAGTTAAAGTCTCCGTTAGTACAGGTCATGGGATACGTGGTGGTGTGTGACCTTTAGCATCAGTCACAGTTCAGCTGGTGAATCTTGTGTTTTACTGTGTGTAGTTTGTATAAGGTCACAGGATGTGCACGGTCACGGTCACGTGAAACACTGTAATAACTTAGACCACAAGGCATGTGAGGAGTCAGCAAGACACAGCAGGACTCCACTGCCCTGTGTTTGTATTCAAGGGCGTAGGTTTGGTCTCACTGACAAGGACACAGCCATCAACCCCAGATAAATATCAACATAATGTGCTTAATGTGGCCACATTTATGTTCGAGTGAGTAGGATTTTGTGAAACCAACTTCTTCTGATAAAAATGCTGGAGATTTGGTTGGTTTTTTTTTTCCAAAATAAACACAAATAAATATTTGGACTTTCGAAGGTTATATCTGCTGAACGTTAATGCTGATGATTCTCTATATATCATCGGCTGCTCTACGTCTCAAACCTGCTGCTGTTTCCATCCAGACAAAACAATTAATAATTCATTTTCGTGGGATTTATAGACTGAAATTCATCTCACAGTTTGATATATCCAGTCATAGATGTTTACTCCTGTTGACAACCTGACCTTGTGCTAGATAAAAGGTCAGAGTTGAAACTGAAGTCATGACATATAATCCTCTGTTTTCCATTCATCATAAATTAAAATGTGGTATAAACTGCTAAATTTAATAGCAACCTGTACCGCTGGTGTTGTAATGTAGTAGTTGTTAAAATCGTATTCTTGGGTAAAGTGCAAAGACCCTGTGGTGATTTCTGTGGTGGTCAGTTTACTATAAAGTCTACGGTGAAAAATAATGTGTTTTTTAGAATTGGCTCTGACTTTGGAAAACAAATCAAACCCTTCAGGTGTTGTCAGTTCATAATGACACGCAGATATGTACAGTCACACTGTAATGTTAGTCGTTCTACAGGTGTGTGAGTGCAAAACAACCACCGCATAAACAAGGAGCATCAGTGACACCCTGTCATCATGTCAGCTTCAAGCTACGACCTTAATAACATGTGTGGGTGTGTGTGGTAAAAACACCCACTAATGTTTGAAACCCAAAGCAAAGACAACAAAAGTCTCAGGACCCCTATCTGTTCTCCTGATCACTTAAAAACAAGACAGCGCACCCTGATAAACCTGTGTTTATACACACACAGCTTCTATCACATCCATCTGCAGTTCCTCCATTTTCCAGATATATGACCACAAGATACGGCAGATGAACTCACTGCGCTCTCAAGAAATATGTTGAACAATAAGCCTAAGTGGAAGATAATCGCATGTTTTCAGAGCAACGGGAAGTCACGGACAGAAGAATGATGTATAAGTTACAAATATTTGACATTTCACATCATGCTTTTGTGATGTTTTTGGTTTTATGGAAGAAGCTGAAGTGGAATCAAAACACTGAAGTTTTGTAACGTGACCAAGTGTGTCTTCTTTTCAAGTCGTGACCTCAGTTTTATTGTGTTACGACAGCAGCCAATGGCAGCTCTTCTTCACTAACCTTGGTAAAAACACTGATAACAGAGTAGATGTCAGGGCCACAATAACCACATATAACATATGTGTCAAAGTGCCACAAATACAGTTACTGCAGTAATGTTTTACCTTTTCAAGGCTACTGCAGTAAATGAACAATTGATAAGCCAAAATGTCAACGTAGTCAAAGTGGACAAAGGAGCCACAATGTGCTCGCTCTACGTTCACACTGCAAACCTAAGTGCTCAGTTCACATTTATATTCATATTAAGTTTTAAAATGTACTATGTACTACGTTCTGTACTATATGTGCTGTATAATTTGTTGTTGTTTTTTTTAAATATAAAATTGACATGCTGATTTTAAATGTATTATGATTGTGTATGAACGTTGATGCGTGTTATGACATGTTAAGGTTATTATGAATGGGAGATTACCCGATTACTATGACATTCGGCTAATGGGTGTCTTTTAAATAAACAAATAAACGCATATAATATTCCAGCGTGACCTGGTCATGTTCCTAAACAGGCCTGCATGCGCAAAAGAACAATAAACAAAACAAAAACATCACAAGCAGCACGATGCCACCCTGAAGTAAACATGGAGGTCAGTGTTTGTAGTTTCATTTATTACTTGATGTGCAGTGGCAGCCAGTGAATGTATGAGGGGATGATAACAAGAAAGCTGTATTTTCAATTATGTCATATCAGAATCCATATCATTTGTGCTGTTCACCCTGTTGCGAAGAAACAGATCAGATTTGGGCGTCTTGTGGCTGCAGTCCGAGCGTGGCCTTTGTCTTTATAGGTCACATCTTGATCAGACCACACCAGGTCACCATGAGGTGACACTGACCTCATCTCAGACCAGATACCAGCAGTTGGCCCAAACTTATCCTTTGTGAGCGTCAGGCCTCTGTTAATCATCCATGAAAGGTAGAGACCTGCTCCAACATCCTACACTACTGTCAGCACCGACCAGCATCACAGTAATCCCCGCACCGATCCCAGCCCCGGATCTATCGGACAATTAAAATGACTCAGCATTAGCTAGATTGTCCCCTCTGACTCTGCTGAAGCTTGGCTTTCACGGTCAGCAGCTTCGTCGGTTTAACTAGTGACACGCAGACACATGGAAGCCAACAAGAGTTTCATCACCACAAGAGGATATTAATACAGATTCAGCGCTGCTACATCAACACGCTCCGATCTGATCTCAATGTAGGATCACAGTTCATTATTATTTTTCCTTTGAGGTGGAAAACTGGTAGGCCAAAAAGTTTACAGTATGAACACAGTAAATTACTCCATTTGTTGATATTATTTGTTTTTAATTGAGTGTATTTAGACGGCCTGCACACCTGAAACCTCTTGTTAGAGCCACCTGTATGAATTCAAGGCAAAGGGCTGAAAAACAAGGCCGTGTGGGTGTTTGTATCCTGCATTGTCTCCCTATGGACTTAATTAGATGTTCTTTGCACCCTGGTGAGGGACCTTCTCCTCTTCCCACCTTCAGGGGGGAACACTGCATACATTAAATGGTGGTATTATGATAGTGAAGACCTGATAAAGAGAGATTCTGACTGGGAAATAAAACGTATAACTTATCTCATATCCTAACTTTTAGCATTAGTGAAAATAACCGGATTAGAGGGTTTGTGTTAAGATAAATGTTGATAAAGGTTTGTGATTTTAAACTGAAGCACGTGATCAGTATTTAGAATGTTAAGCTGCTGGGGAAATAAGAGCTTGATAAAAGGTGATAAAAAAGAGAAGTTTAGCATTTAGATTGCAAACAGAGATAAAAACTAAGAGCCAAAATGGCTGTGTGTTATGTCTACGGAAGAGGGAAAAGTAAACATCCTCTTTGCCTTTTAAATTCTTCATCCTAAAGATTTTCCTCCGTCACACCGTTCTTTTTGCCTCAGTGAGTTTCAGGTTTGACACAAAGGCATTATTTTCCATCTGGACGTGATGAAAAAAATGTAATGTAAAAGTTAGAGACCTGTGATCATGACGGTCAAAGATCTAACATAAGTGGCCTGCTAAAGATCGATCTTAAAGCTGAAACATGCTTCTAGAGGTTTCTTTTACTAATGTTTTTCTTTTGTCCTTGCTGTCGACCCTCTGCGTATCGGACGCTCAACGAGACCTACAGTTACCCTTAACATCCACCTAAGCATAAGTTTAAGACATTTCTGTGCACCTTTGCAGCTGCGACATGAGGGTTAACACACTGAAATAATACACCACAATACGTGGTTGAACACAGGCCGTGACGAGTTTTGTCACATACTTTAATAGCAGTGGGATAAAGGTGAGGGATTTTCACATATTGGCTTTTGTAGTTGCCACATCTCTGATGCTTTCACTGCGTAAAACACAGGGACAGGTCTGATGCAACTGACTGTCACATTTCACGTCCTTTTGTAAATATGGTTGATTGTTTGAACAAGACATACTTGGTTCGTTTGCCTCCTCGTCGTACACTCAGAGCCAGCTTGTGTAAGAACAGACACAAAGGTTGCTTAAGATTTCGCCAGTTTCCCTGCCTCCAGCTGACAACTCATTAGTTTCATTTATTATTCTTATGGGACTTCCCTTTGTGTCTGTGGCAGTCGTCAGACAAATACATTAGTGTCGGTGCAGGAAGAAGAGGGTGACACCGTGCGTGCATGTGTGTAACGCTGAGGTGGCACAGAACATACATAACACGCATGCACACACAAGCGCGATGCCATAAAAAAAAAAAATCCTGCTGCCTCTCTGGTGTCTAGCAGCAGGGTCAAAGGTTACAGGGTGTTGGCAGACATGGTCTAAACAGCTGAGGGGAGAGTTCAGTACGACAACACAAAAACCCACACCCGATCTTTTCAATAACTGACACAAACATGGCTCGTTTAGCTCTGATGAGAGGTTTGTCGAACTATTCCTTACCTTGAGAAAAGAACAAATTAGAGAAAACCACTAAAGACAATGTCAGCAGCAGCGTTCTGCTGCTTAAGTTAAAAGCATTTAAAAGTCTAACCACAAGCACTCGAGATATTCCTCCATCAGCACTTGGACGCATGGAAAAGAGTGTCTCTCATCATATTTCACAAAAGTTAGCATGGTTTTAACCAGAGTTTGGATTGGAATGAAAAGGCACTACTCTGGTCCAGAAGCAGCTCAATAGAGTGATCGCATAAGGTTTATTAATTACTCAAAAACAGTAATATTAAATAGTAAGCAGACATGTTTGTGGCCTTTTAACAGTAACAACAACACACAAAAACACTCAATATGAGTTTGGATTGACATATAATGATGAGTTGTATGTAAATAAGTCACATTTTACATTACAGCTCAGTAATAATACGGTACTAGTTGATCATAAAGTACTATTGTAATTACTAAAGTAACAATCTGGGATTCGGAATGGGTATATCTGGATAATATTACACTGACATTCATGTAACAGGGTAATAAGGGGCCAAAAATAAGCTAATTAAGTCAAAACACATTTAAAGATAGCAATGGGGTATTTTAGTCACAATATAATAACCTACTAAAAATAAATTGCTTACATCAGTGCAATATTTTGATTAAAAATTGTAATATTATGACTTTACTGGGGTAATTACCTGATAACAATGAGCTAATATAAGCTGATGTTATAAAACAACATATTTTGATAATCAACAGTATGTAAGCAATTCAATCATCAATGTTATCTTAGTTCGATACCCAGACCCAAGCGTAACATCTTCAAAATCAGAGGAAAAGACTTTAAATGTGTTTCCTTATCATTACCCTTAGTTTGTGTCCAGTCTTATATTCCAGTCTAAGCTTTATTCTTAGTAATTAAAATGGTATTATTTACCATTAGTTCGTCTTTATTGTCAAACTTTCACCCCACTACTGAGCTGTAATGTCAAGTCAGACCTGCTATAATAACTCCCTTTCCTTTTATGATCTGAGCAAATCCTATTGTTCATTTCCTGTTCCCTAAAAACTAATTTACCGGGCCGTCAGTGCTTCCTTAACACAGATCATAAAAGGACAGGAAATGGCATAGTGAAGCAGATGGAGAGAAAACTCACAGGAAGCTCAACAGAGCGATGCTAAACATCTGGTCATAGGCAGGGCGGCAGTGGGGTGATGAGCAGGTGGGAGGGCCTAACGCCTGGAGGGATGGATGTGCAGCCTGGACACGTGACCCATAGGCACAGAGTTCAAAGTTCAACAAGACAAACACACACACACTTTTCTCCAGAGGACCAGCGTAGGATGGCCATGACTATTATCATGTGATTTGTGTTAACTCTCATCAGCTGACAGCAGCACAGCAGGCCACGTCAGTGCTGTCACAGACATCTGGTTAGAAATGCACCAGATGAGTCCAAACGCGATTATTTAGAGCAAATACGATCAATTAGCGTAGTGTGGATATTCATTAGTGAGGCTGTGTGTGCACAGGCAGGGAGGGGTTTTTCCTAACGTTCAGGGTGAGGCCGCGACTGTCGATATGTGTGTTTTGGTGAATCGTGGTCACTTGAGGTATTCAGGCACGGAGTGTGAAGGGAGGAGTATGACCTGAATGTGTGTCTCAGCCATTACCTCACTTCTCTGAGTGGCCAAGGAAAGATAATAGCCAATGATGGCTTTTCCAGTGCACGTTAATGCATGTTTGGACCAGGAGGCACCAGAGACCTCTTGAGACCTGCTGATATCCCCATTGTTCACAGCTGCAGTGCCTTCAAGTTCCAGTTGTTAAAGCTAGAATATATGTCATTTTTGCATTAAAATATCTAAAATGACTAGGTTATATGTAACACATAATGTCCGAGGTAACATCTTTTCAGCATATTTTGTGCAATTGTTCTTTGTTTTATGGAATAGACGCCATATTTGTGACATTAAAGTACAAAGACATTTCCAAAAATATCTTCTTACTGTTCTTACTGAGGCATGTTTACCTGCACTAGAGGTAATCAAATCGACTCAAAAAACGTCAGCACAAGAACTCAGAAATTCACAAAATCTCAGGCTCATGGAAGCTGCTTTTGTGAAGTTGTGACTGACAGAAAGGGATAGTAAATAACAACAAAACCAAACAAACAAATCCAAAATAACATTGGTATCCAGGCTCGGCCAAATTGTTTTCATTTTAAACGCTGGTATCGGCCCAGAGTTTCACAATCGGTGCATCCCTAGAATATACGTCAGTCAAAGTAACGTGAATAAAACTTTAACACATTACCTCATCTGTAAACATGATTTCTGCCTGAGTCACGTCAGATAGATTTTCATCGCATCGTACTTCACAACATCTACTATTATTTTTTTGATTGAGAGACTCTAGTGACCCCGACTGCTTTTAATTTCTATTCTGTCGCAAGCTTGTGTGTTGCAAGAAATAAACAAAAGACGCGCCTGACACTTAAGAGTCCACGTTCCGCTTTGATATAAAAATATTAACAAGAAAAAAAAAAAAACACTGAAATGGTTAATTTTGCTACACATGTTGGATGTAAAGTTCCCTCACAACCACGCTGCTTTTAGATTCATACGCACATAGGCTGTGGTCTCAGAGCTGCTGGATCACAGCCAAGTTTGTTCTGTCTTTTCTATTCTTCAGTTCAAGGCCTTTAGGTGTGGCGACTGGATAGAACAAACTCAAGTGTTTCTCCTCTGCCCCACCTTGTTTGTCAGCCTTGACAAGCTGCTTTATAGAGAGATAACCTGCTCCGTTTCCTTCGCCCCCGCTGATGGATGGACGCTTCTACAAACAGCATTCCTGGCCTGCCAGCAAAGAACAAATGCCACCTCGTTTGTGTGGCGCCCTGCTTTTCCAGCCTCTTCAACCTGTTCATTTCTAAACTCTAGCAATAACGAAGACCAAATATTCAGTATATATATATATTATTTTTTTCCCCTGTCTGACCAGTCAAAGCAGGTGTTCGTTATTTTAAAATGGTATTTCTCGGTGGCATGCAGTTTGAATCGGTGTCGCATTGCGTCAGGTTTTGCAGTTGCAAATGCATGTGGTAAAGAACAAACTCAGACATACTATGTACAACAACTATAACAAAGCAAATTACCTGACATATAAAGAAATTCTACCAAATTTAAACATAAAATATTGCAGAAAATGCAGTGTTTTTGCAGACTTAGATGCCTTATGATCATCCATCCTCCATCTTTCAATGGAGTTCAGGTCTGGAAATGTGGAGCTGATTTTTTTCCAGAGCTGTTATGTTTCTCAGTCTTCTATCAGGTTTCAGTGCCTCATAGCAACATTTCTGTCTCTAATAAAGAGACAATCTGCTACATACGCGTATCTGTGCAGTTTTGAATGTTTATGAGCCAACGAACAAGGAAATTTCTTAATTTCCCAACACTCCAGACCACGAGAGACAAAAGAAACACAAAAAACAAGATATAGTACTACGAGAGCAGCGAGGCTCTCATTGGTTTGTAGCCATGTGAGGGGGGTGGTGCGAGCTGCAGAGAGTAGGAGGGTACGGGGGGAGATGTTTGGAGGCGATACAAGTATATGGGGGTGGAGAACAAGGCAGCGTGTGTGATATATGGAGTAGGGCTGCAGCTCAGAAATGTTCTGAGGGAGTGCACACATTTGGAAAGCTCCTCTCAGGAAGCTGGAGGTTTGTGTGTCTGTGTGTGTGTGTGTGTGTGTGTGTGTGTGTGTGTGTGTGTGTGTGTGTGTGTGTGTGTGTGTGTG
>JAPQRN010000006.1:15236831-15296225 GCA_037367275.1 Coranthus polyacanthus | reverse complement strand
TGTGTGTGTGTGTGTGTGTGTGTGTGTGTGTGTGTGTGTGTGTGTGTGTGTGTGTGTGTGTGTGTGTGTGTGTCCCTCTTTTGGGAGCCTGAGGTTCATGTGGAGACCAGATGTCTGTCCTCCTGTTTGGTTACACTCACAGAATGGGGGGACCCGTGGGGTTCCCCGCCAAAGAGACAAGACTGCTGAAAAAAGCACACACACACACACCACAAGCTTTACCCGCCAAAAACCTAAACACACATTCCTTATAGCTCCTGCTCCCCTTTCCATCTCCTCTGTGTCACAATATGTGTCTCTCTCTGTGCTCCGTCTGGCTGTCATTTTACTTCAGTATGTGATCTGTCGTCATATGATTCAACTGGACACTTGACAAAAATCTCAACAGCAAAAGGAAAACAGAAAAACGCAGCTTTAAGCTTTAAGTATATACTAAGTTACCTTGGTTCAGCGGTTCTCAACCGGTCTCACCTCTGGACTCATATTTTCCTCTAGTCATGAAGTTGTGACCCACTTTTATAGAATCCATATCAAGCAAATGTATTTCTCAAAAATAGGCTACAACGTCCTCATGACTTTATTTATCTTAAACAAATTAAACACATATTTCCATCCATGCATTCAGAGCATACTACTGTAATAACAGACTGAGTGAACATCACGTCTGCATTCTGCTGATTCTGATGAAAATGAATAAAATTAACATCAAAACTGCATAATTGAGTTTACAAACAAACTAAATAAGGCCGACAAAATGTGGAAGCTCTTCCTACATAACATCTACACTTTTGGCGGTTTCGTGTTCACTTGTGTGAGCCGTGGGGGTTTCAGTCGCTTTTTATCATCAATGTATGTAAATCCACTTTTCACATACTCAGGATCATATTTTCACAAACTTAGACTGTCATGTCATCTGTCAATCAAATGACGGTAACCATGGCAACACGCACTCCTGCAAAATTAAATATCCAATAGCAGATATTACGCTTTTTTTGGACCACACACTGTGCAACCTGTTCCCAATGAGTCCGTGACCCACTTTTGGGTTGTGACCCACGAGTTGATAAAACTGGCCTTAGTTCCTTGTGGTTTGTCGTGTAGTGTAGGTCAAAACAGAGGAGAGGAATGGCAGAGCCTACAGACTGTGGTTCGATAGAAATACGTGTGGGTTGGCTAGCAAAAATAAAAACATACCATACATACTAAATGCGCTCCTGCTGCTGTTGCTTGAAGAGAAGAAAACACATGTGTATTGTCTACACCTCTATTACACACCTCTATTTGACGTTAATACCCCTAATATGCTTGCCTCAACAATATAGGAATAATTCACTTGAGGATGTACATCCATCAGGAAATAAACACCTGCAGAACTTCGGATATGTTTGTATAAACAGGGCAGCTTCTAGACAATGGAGCCTTCAAGACAACTCAAGAGGCTCAAGGCGTATAACTCCAGCCATTCTTTGTGTTAACCTTGTTGTTCTTTCATGTCAGGCTAATATTTAGTGGTTCTTTGGATACTGTAATACGCAGTTAGAGGAAGCGGTAGCTGAAGCAAGAAAAGTGGAACTGATTGGAAACGCTGATGCACAGGATACAGGAGACTCGTGTACAGGATAATCAGGTTTTACAAAGTTGAAGGTGTGGAGATCCATGGCATTCCAGCAACATGGTGTCATGACATTGCCAACCAAATACAGGATGTTCATCTTTTCTATTACTGCAACAGCGCGTTTCCAGAACTGACATTCCTTGCCAACTATGTGAGACAGTAAAAGGCTCCTCCTACAAACACCTATTTTTATGCCCTGTAAACTGAGTGCCATTCATCTCTCTTTATGAAGGCCAAACTCCTTGTATTATATAGAACTACTTAAAATGAATAAGTGGACTTTAACTTAACTTAACTTTATTGTCAGAGCAACACGTTTCAGCTTGTGGTTTTCTTCTGAGTCATGACCCTCTCCAGACTTTTCCTTTCTCTGTGAACCTTGGGAGTAGGTGAAATTGCGCCAGAAACCCACACTCTGCTTCGTTTAGCAGAGACGTCACACATCATCACTCATCTAATCTCTGCAAAAGAAGAAAATTCCCCATACAGCCATGCACATACATGAAGCTGATAAAAACATAAGTAGGCTGATGATGAAATCAATTATTTCTGCTTGACCTGTTTAGGGTCCCTTAATAATAATAGCCCTACTTGTAAGTATTGCAGCAGGTTTTGTGTCATCCAAAAATGAGGAAATGAGACTAATGATTCTAAGTTCTATATTTTATAGTATTTGTGTCAGGCCACTTGGGGTAATTTGGTGATTATCACAAAAAACAGCAGACGACAGTTGTAAAATTAATGAATTCCTCCGGTGCCTTTAAAATCCTCAAACATATGTTTGGATTAGTCAAATAAACTGACGTTGTTATTACAAGAGTGACACCAATATTCATTTACGGCAGCCATAATTAGAGTGAGCATTAAGAGCAGATTAAAAACGTACGACGGTTTATGTTAATTCAAAACTGAAGTGGATGAGGCAGACGGCAGATGTGATTGGAAACACCACGGATCCTTAAAAAGGTGATTAACCTGTAGTGGCCTGATCTGCTTTAGAGGAGAATCAGCCTCGCCCCTCTCTACGAAGAAAATTTAATTCTGCCTAATGAGAGAGGGATGAGAGACATTTATGGAAGGAAACAGCAAACATACTGCAAAACTTCAAACCCATGTGAGGGGGGGGGAGGCAGAAGACACAGAAGAGCAGAACTGACTGCCGTGGTGTTTCCACTGTGTTTTATCAATGAACATCTCAATAGACAATTTTGGACGTGCTGTTTCTCACATGCTTTCCTTCATGGAAAAAAATAACGTACACTCCTGCCTCTGCTTGGCACCCATCTCTGCTGGCTCATGTTTGTACTTTGCAGCTCACTCTTTCCAGGAGTCGTGCACAACTGTGGCTGAAGCAGAATTAACATGGGGACGAGGGATTTTTACGAGGGTACAACAAATCCTTACATACTGCAGCTAGGCTAGCTCCCAAAACACGTATTAACACTTTCACCAACATAATGGGCACGGGCTATACTGTACAGATATAGGTTTAGAAATCCTGTCTATACATGGCTATATGTCTATAGTAGGTACCGCATACCTACTGGATATATTTAACCACTTCTAAGGAAAGACCCATTTCTGACTGAATTATCAGGACTTCCTTTTTCCCCAAAGGAAGCACGGGCTTCTGGGTGACAGGATCTTATCGGGCCTCAGTGACTGTGGAAAAAGCTGAATATTTCTCATACAGAAATAAGAAGCTGTAATCTCCACTTAAGTCAATAAGAAGGAAAAGAAACTTTCCAGGGAGTGTTTGACTCAATCATTTCTTCTGGGCTGCAACAACAGAGATCAGCAAAACTATGTAATAGAGAAACTCTCACACTAGAGGTGAGAGACATAAGACATACATGTCAATTTAAGTCTGAATCATCGAAACCATAACCTCCATAAGTCATCACTGCATATGTCCACATTTTAAATGTATTTTTGCTCTTGTTTATAGACAAAACAACAATGAGAACATTATTAGATCTAAAACTCTGGATTCGCCTGGTGTTTTCTGGTTTACAGCTATCAGCATTAATGTGAGTCAATAATAATAAAACACATTAAATGCTAACAGTGTTGACACAATACCTATATGTAAGTTTTTCCACTTGATACTCACCCACCTACGTATATCTGTTTCAAAACTGACCCACTGGGAAAAGTCAGATGACCAGTGTGCTTATGTTTGCACCCAGTGTGTTTGGTTCTTCTGCTTTACGAGCCTTTAAAAAAAAAAAAAAAAAACCTAACACAGTAACCTAATGTGTAATGATTACATAATCTGAAGGAGTAAAAGAAAACAGCCAATGAAATCCAAAAGGCAAAATTAGAAAAAAAACAACAACAAGGGTTAAAAGGAGGAGGCCTTTTAGAAACACGAACGTGAATCTTGAAGTGAACATCACAGTGAGGCATGAATGGACGTCTTGATGATGATTCAATAGGCAAAATGAACAGAGTAAAGACAGTTCGCTCGCTGACCAGTTCAGACAACTATGTGAATGAGAGAGAAGTCTCCATCCCTCCCACACTCCAGTGACAAGCTAAAGCCAGCTGGCCCAGCCAAAGAGCCCATTCAAAGGGCTTCCAGGAAGTGAATGAGTAAAAAAAAACAAGACTTTTAGAAAAAAAAAAGAAAAAGGGGGTGATGCGACAGTCCTCTCTCAGTCTGTTAGGTCCCTGCCACCGAAAACAGGCAGCGCTGAAGCAAGTTCCCACAACAAATGACTCGTTTCACTCGACTGAAATAATGGTTGTAACCATTAACCACTGGTTCAACCATAGGTGCTCTGTTAGAAGAGTAGTTAAGGTACATATCATATTACCCTACGGCCTGTCTCTAAACTGTCAACTATTATTAAGGAAAGAAAAACAATATTGGCAATCAATACAAATATATTTGGCTGCAAGAGTTACTGAAAAATAGGCCACTCTATTGATTTGTGCATAGTATTAACTGATTACGGTGCTTAACTGAATCCTGACTCGAGCACAAATACAATCCTTGCAAAAATCCACAACTTCCTAAGTTTGTGTTATTTACTGACTAATTTAGGCCAATATGTATGTGTGCAGACAAGCACTGAAACACAAAAACACTACACTTCACGTGATACTTGCTAATAAAGGCCTCTTAAGCCCTATTGTCTTTGATAAATTTGTAATCAAATTAAGTCAGCATGCAGTACAGTATATTTCTATACACGTAAAACTCAACACACATTGAAGTCACGCCTGTTGTGAAGAACAAATCCACTCCGATCCTGCCAGAGGTAACTTCCAATAAAATTTTAAAACGAACAATGCTTGTGTGTAATGCACTGCAATAACGAGATGTGGGTCTGGCAACAGGGAGCATGCACAACCTCAGCGTGGTCTTAGATGTAGAGATGTAGATCACAGCCAGAAGCACAGAGAAAATATTTAACCAGGATGTAGTTTTACACTGTTCTGCAATTTCCTCATTTATTTTCTACAGTGTTTTAAGAGCAAGAATGGGTAAAAAGTTAACTGATCTGACCTATTACTCTCTCAAGAAAACATCTCCCATCATGACAGCCTGCTGTGGGTCACCGTGTCATGAAGATGATGCTGTGATGGTTGTAATAGCTGCTAGAAACTGTTGTGTGTTTAAGTATACGGCAAGAAACTGAGGGAATCGAATGGAGCTCAAATTTCTGAAGGAATAAAGGAGGGTTGAATGGGTAGAGTGGGGGGGAGGTTGTCACACTGGAATTATTGTCTCTTTGTTCCTCCCTCCCTTGTTCTTTGTAAGTAGACAAGAAAGACGGGTATTTTGTCTTTCCCATGTCTTCGCTTCTGACAGGTGCATTGGTGATTTAGAGCTTGACTTTTCAGTGCAGTGACTAATGTATGTTGTATTCACAGTATAACAGATGCAAACTTTCCACATTACAGTAAAATCTCTGGCCAGAATATCATAAAATATCTTAATATTTTAATATCAAAATATATATTTGAAGTGGTAATATTAACATTTTATACCAAATTTATAAAAATCATTTCAGTGGTTGGAAATGGCTCAACACACGTTCTCCTGTTTTAAATCATCCTGAATCTTCAATGCTGACATAGAAGCTGCCCTGATAAAGTACATGCTGTTGCATGCAGTATACATACAGATGGGATATATCGCTTCTTTGTAACATTGGGCTTTGATCTTTAAACCTCTTACTTGTGCATCTGTCGCACTCCTTAAAATGTAAAAACAAGAAGCGCGCGATTGAGAACATAGTCACGGCTTCACACTCTGGGCAGCTCGGTCGATGTGACGTACGGAAAGCATGCTGGCTTACATACTGGAAAATGCAACTGGACTCTGGCAGACATTCTGGTACTTTTGAGATCGCACTATGCATTGCGACATACTAGTCTCGCAAATGAAGACCGACCTCCCCCCTTCATTTTAGCTCTGGAGAAGGGTATGGCCGGACCCATTATTATTTTGGAATGGGGGAAAAACTGGCCTGTTTGGCAAGTTTGCATTTCTTTAAATGAATTACAATGGCCTTGGGTGGTTTTAAGCCCAGGATGTAGCAACTGTAACTTTGCAAAATAGTGCAAACTTGTTTTGGTGGAACATTTGCATTTGGGGAAGTGTCTAAATCCCTTCAAAAGAAAACGCCCATAAAAGACATGCCTTTGTCAAAACTTGCCATTATCAGTGTGTACTTTCAGCTCAGAGGTTGTTGTTGCTGTTCTGAGGCGGAATTTGAAAACAGTAATTTGCATATAGTCGAAGGAAGGAGAATGCCGACTGAAAGAGTCAACCAATGGCAGGATTATTCCAGCAGAGCACTTCCTGTGAGTCAAACTAAGGATATACTTTTTCTGGTTTCAGGCAAAAGGCCAGATGAATTGCAGCACCTGGCCCTCCAGTTTGGGTGATGGGCTAGTGACCCATCCCCGTACATCTTCTAGCATTACTGAAACCAAACGAGGCCTTATGCACACAAACACAAATCCTCTAATCAGAGGTGTGAAGCCCACCTTCCCCAGCCCCCGACCGTTGAGTGGGATTCTGTGAAACCACCTCATTTTCAAATGTTTGCTGACTGAGACTCGTCGGTCACAGGAGACTGCCCGCATCCTCTCCTGTCTGAGGGTGAAGCTACACTTTAAACATGACAGCAATGACAATAAAGACTGATGAAGAATAGTCACTACTCTTTGCTCTTTTGATATGCTATTGAGTAGTGTTGTAGTACTCAACACCGCTCTCGACCACTTTTTGAAGGTCTGGGTCTCAAGTGCATTTTTACTTGGTCTCATCTCAGTCTCAAACAAAGAGGACTCCTCATTTCAAGATCACTCAAAACCACTCCTTCTTCCTGCTCAATGGCAAAGGGAATCACCTCACCCCTTATACAAAAACCCGGTTGCCGTAATGCCCGTGCTTTGTATCTAGTCTGGTCTCAAGTCTTTAACCACTTGGAAGCAGCACCTTCATGTTCAGACCCTATGTCTCCTGCCCCTCAGCGTACTGTGCTTGTCTTTTGAATTTTAGCATCCATTTGTCAATGCCGGACTCGTCACCCTGACCCATGATCATCTCACTGTCATTGTAAACACTACTCTTTTACATATAATTTCCTCCCTTCCTTGTACTCAACTGTATAAATGTCTTGTGTACCTTTTTCTTTGGGTCAGCTCCTCGAGCCCACCATATGCCTGGTATATTATATTTAATCAACACCCCACCACAGTAAACTTATGGATCTTATAATGAGGATATTCTTCAACAAGACCTACCACTATGTGATGAAAAAGAAGCTCCCAGGACTGAGTCAGCTTCTGGTTTAGCACCATGTCAAAGAAGTCGTAGATGAAGTAACCTGTAGAGAAAGACAGAATTTAACCTATTAGTGTCCTCTTTATTTTAGGCAATTCATTAATCAACCAAAACACAATGTCTACTCTCAACAAGAGCTGTCTTAAGCATATCAAGTGTGTCGGGGGGGGGCCTGCTTCCATGACGACTGCAGCGGCAACCAAGATGTGTCTTGGAGAGGGGCTATTCATATCCACCACCCCCACCCTTTACCCTCCACCAGCTGTATCCATGGTGACGGCTTTTCAGAACGCTGGTAAAATAATGAAGAGTTGAATATGGAGATGGAGGGGTACAAGGGGAACTTGGAGCTTTGCTGAGGCTGGAATTAAGCCCATTATATTAGGAATTTGACACCAGGACCAGGAATGACATCTCTGGTTTTAACTCAGTTTAAAAAAATATCAGCTGCAGGGCAAATTATTAAAACACTGTCACCATGCAACTGTTTATTTGGACAAATTGGCTTCAATAGGTAACGTATCAGTTCATATTGTTATTGGGGGAAAAACCTGTGGCCAATTACGTCTTTCACAGGGATTCTGTTTGGGTCAAGTTCTGCCTAGAAACAGCCAATGGGTACATACTGTACATGGCTGCTGGTGTAAAAAAAAAAAAAAAAATCAGGAAACAAAGAAAAGACAATCATTCAGCTTAACCAGATAAAAGATCACTTAGCTAGATGGTAAATAAGAGTGAACACTGACTGTATCCAAATGAGGACATGTACTGCAAAGCAACAAGATGACATAAGAATCATTTCAATAAATCAGATGAAATCACATATAGAATACGGCCAGAGAGTTATTGTAATGCGGGATGGAAGTTAAAAAGGTTAAAAAGGTTCTCATGTCCATGTCTTCTTAAGACTGACAGGTGTTCACCTAATTTTTTCCATCTAAACCCAGCAGAAGTCATCTCTAATCATAATGGAGGAGGATCTGAGGATTTACACTTAAAAGCCCTGTTTGTTCTTAGAGAATAATGGTTCATTCATACATTGTGACGAACCTGTATTCAACAGGCAGGAGGAACAACTATGTAATAAACAGAAAGAAAGACTCATGCTGGAAAAACTCCTGCTGCGTCAGAGTTTTTCTCTTTACTTTACTTTCTGAACAAGAGCGCGTCACCAACGTGAACGTCTAATGCCTACATTGAAAACAAAGGACTCAGACACTGTTGTGATCTCCACTGCCAAGACGTTCCAAGTAAAATTCATTCTGCTCGGTTTTTTTTATGTAACCCCTAACCCTAACCCTACCAGCGAGATGCATTATCATGTGTATGTGAGAGGGGGATTCCTTTTTAAAACCAGTTTAGGTAAAGAACCTGGTTTCAGGCAAACACATACGTAACCCTGTTGAAATAACCAACTTAAGATAATATTCTAAGAATGAGAAACCCGATTAAGACACCTGGCTCAGTCTGATACTGACAGAGTTACTGTGGCATGTAAACATCTTACTGCTGTGGCTTTTTGTTTTCACGGCCGGCCTAAACTCAACTTGCACTGTAATGAATTCTGACATAATGTCTTCCCTCTGCAATAGCGATGACTCTAATTTGGTTGTGTGTGACTGGTGTTTATATATTTAGATGAAACACCACAAGCAGTAGAAAGATTTTTGATTAAATAATCCTTTAAAAAGATTATTTGTGTCAACAGGAACGCGCTACTTCCTGACGCGCGGACGACGTTACCCACACTTTGGTCCAGTTACAGGACAAGGCCTTCATTCAACAAGTGGACAATCATTTATGGCGTGTCACTGCGAGGTTTGCAGCGAGCTGGGCTCAATGCACATATCTGGTGTTTACAACTTGTCTCTAAACTCGCTCACAGTGCATTTCTGGTGGGAGGTTCAGGAGATGCATCCAGCTTGCTGCAGCCTGGATGACTCCCCTTTCTGTTACCGCTGGCATCTGATGCGGAAGAGCCGAATAAATCAACTTCTTGCGCACTTGCTGCCGTGGTGATGTCACATGACTGTACGGGGTTACGCCTGGTGCCTGGGACCGATCATAATGCCCCCCATTGATCATCACATACCGACACAGCTACTCACTTTGCCAGCTTCCAGGGCTGGGCTTCTTGAAAGAATCTCAAACATCCTGGGAATCCCTTGTTTCCCGGCACACGTCCAAAAAAATTGCGGGATTAAGGGGGCTCACGTGCCACTAGTTGCTCTAGAATACTTTACTGACTAATGAGAAAATTAAAAACAAGGTGAGTGGCTATTTTAAACGTGGTGAAACAACGCAGACAGATTTGAAAAATAATAATGAAAGTCAGGAAAAATGACATATGCAAGCTTCTAATTTGGTTCATGGAGAATAGACTAAAAAACAGTAACACAATTATCATCTGTAAAGTAAGTGAACCTCAAGGAACCATTAAGACCACTGCAAATTCATTCAAATAGGTTGAATTCCTATGTGTACTCGTACTATTGTTCACATTTGACATCATTACAAGTACAATATACCAGGGTTGGAAGATAAAACAATAATGTCATTATCGTGATATCATTTTTATATTATATTGTGATTATTTTCCTTGCCAGCGGCTATGATTATTGCAATATAATTTTATATTGCGATAATTATCATTGTTTTGATTTTTATTGTCTTCAGGGTTTTCTTGTACATTGTCAAAACACAAAACGTCTCAATGTTTTGTTCTTTTACTCAATTTCACCTTACTTTTACATATTCTGATGTTGAAAAAAAAGATTTTAACCATTATAATTGTGCTGAATGTTGTACCTCTACATATCTGAAATGTTCTGAACATAAAGAAAAGTTTAAAACCACAAATTTCCTCAGTCTTCGCTGTGGCACAGCTTAAGCTTTCCCTGATGGCTTCAGGTAACGCAAACACTGATCGTGCAACTTTACTGACGCTCAGTTATTTCCATATGTCCCAGCATGCAACTGATTACTGCCATTTAGACAATGAAACTAACTTTCCCTGCAACCTTATCGGCCCTTCCATACAAGTACAGATTGTAGTTCAGCACTGGACACTGTACGATCACTCACCGATTGAAAAGGAAACCAACGAGTGAGAAAACACAGAGTGAGTTTCTATCAAATCTTCTGCCATCTGTGGGTGAAGGAAAAAGCTGAAAAGATAAAAAAAAAAAAAAAAGTTGTTCAGGCAGAGCTTTCCAAATCAAAACCTCTTTGTCATGCAGCACTTAATCCAGTCAAGTCATTTGAAATAAGCAGGTTATCAGTGCCCTTCACAAGCTTCTAATAATGCATTTTTAAAAAACTCTCTTCCAAAAAATGATATGAATCCTGGTGGGAAGTCTTTCTAAGTGTAGAAAAGGTCATTTAATAAACATGTATTAGGGATATTTATTATGCATTTTATATATTTGAGGTAAACAAACCAGGTCCACGAGTTCAATTTAACTAATATCTCGGCAACTTATACTAGTAGAAGTAAAAAAAAAAACCCCAGATGAAACACTGTTGAATTTAAGTGATTTTGTTTGTTTTGACTTACCAGAGCACTGCCCATATCGCAGTGACAAAGCTGTGCACGAAGGATGTGGAGATATTTTTCCATTTCCATGCATTTCTACGGGCAGATTCGGGCATGGGGAGTTTACTGACCCCGAAGTTGACAAGATTGAAAAACCCGACGGATCCCCCGGTCGTTAAGATCACCGAGCTTAACTCCATGGCTGAAATGTTAAGTCTGGTATGTAAAGACTGTCTTCAATGCGAGCAGTAGGCGCGACGAGATTCAACGATTGCGGCTCAGCCCGACAGGGGGCGTCTTGTTTTTTTTTTTTTTTTTTTTTTTTTTTTACGTCCGAGACAACCGCGTTAGCATACCGGACTACAAATCATTTCTGCTCACTCGTCAGTCAAATATAGGCTTGTGAAACGCGAAAAAAAAACAAAACAAACAACAACAAAAAAACGCGCGTTTCTTTCACGGTCGTTGTCCAGGTAGAGAAAGAGTTTCGAGTGATCTCCCACCGGCACGGCCAGAGGAAAATGTGCGGCCACAGGTAGAGGTGAGTGGATTTTGTAGGCGTGAAGCTTCATTTACCGCTGTGAAACGCCCCTCTTGTAAAACCCCCCCATCCCTCGCTTGTGTAACTTCTTAACATCAACAAAAACCAAACAACGGCGCCTCCCCGCCCTACTACAAAGGGGCGGGGCCAAGAGCACGTTACATGTGCCGAGGTACATTCAAACGCAGTCGGAAAAAGCACAATCTTTGAAGTCACGTAGGAATAAGTATAAAAGCTCGCGGAGGATGTACGATGTTCACATTAACAAGGATTGAAAAAACGAGTAACAGTAAACTAAGGGGAATTAAGTTAAAAAGGTAAAAAAAAAAAAAAAATACATTTGCAAATACAATTAATTAGTAACTGCTAAAAACAGTGGCTCCCGTGTGAAAAATACAATTACCCCAAAAGCAGCCGGTAGCATTTAAACATGCACGTTTTTTTCACTGGGACGTGTAAAAAATGTTTATCATGTCCGTCAAAACCTCGGAAATCCAGCAAAGAAATTCCAGACCCAGACATGTTTAACTACACTGTAATAGTTTGTTCACATCATATATCTGTAAAAAAAATATGAAAATATGAAAGCCGGTATTGGTATAGATGTGATTTGCTTAACCCTTGCATGGTCAAATCGACCCGTTTGAAAGTATACTTCTTTTTTTTTTTTTACCTGAAACTCAGTGGCTTTAGCTTATTTTCTGTGATAAACATGTACCAAAAAAATCAACAAAAATGTGAGCACACATGCTACTATACCTCACACATTTACATCCTTCATACGGTCTTCAGGTCAGTTTGACACAGACACACACACACAAACACACACACAGATAATGTTCCATTGTTCTAATCTATTGTTTGATGTCACTCTTTACCCTCTGTCATGTGACCACCTTCAAAGACCTTGTTTAGAATGTGATTCCAGAACATTCTAAACATTCTAAACATCAAACACTATACGCCTCACACCTGAACATCAAAAGGGTGGGACAAAAGACATAAAAGAAATAAAGAGATATGAGCCATTTTTGACCCAAGGTAAACCAGAGTATCTCAAAAGTAAAGACAACACAAGGGTTAAATCGAATTTTTGTTTGAAATACTGACACATTAACAGCAAAAATAAAGTGGAGAAAATGTGAGGAGAAAATTTCTACAAATGATGAAAAATGATTATGATGCATTTTTGTTTCACTGACCATATGTCTAAGATCTAAACTACTGCTACACTATGGGTTTCTGGGAAGCGTAGGTTATAACTCACACAATAGCTAATATGAGACGGTGCTTTTGATTCATTATTGTTTGACATTCTAACTGGACCCAGAAACGTGGTCAGTGTTTTACTATTCACCGTTGTTTCATTCACTGAAATGACCAAAACAGCGCTGTCGCCTGAACAGAGACGTGAATGACTGCTGTAAAAGATGTGAAACAGCGCCGCCATCCGGTTAAAATAAACTCGTGTTGTAATTCCCCCCCTCGACAAACAGGGATTGTCGATCATAATATAATATATAAACAGTAAATCCAAGCAGGACGCAAAAATAAATAAATCAGGCTTCATTGAAAAAACATTAAGGGAGAGAAAACCCTATATATATATATATATGTGTAATACATCTAATTAATCTAATCGGGTTACTCAATGTGTAACTTATCGCAATTAAGTAATGATGCATTTCTCTTTTCCAGACTTTTTTTTTACATAAAAATCTTTACACTGCACTCTTAACAGATGCAGTATTACATTTCCGTCCCAAAATCTCGCACTGTAGTAAAGTGGTCATATGATGGTCATATGAACCGCCTCTTAAAGGTTCCATATCTTAACGCTTAAAGTTCTATCTATGCCATGTATATGTGTATATTAATGGTGATGACAAAAAAAAAAAAAAGAGTATAGATTTGATGATGCCTCCGTGTGTCTCTGAGAGGATAATGTCACCTCCCACCTTTCATCAGCAAACGTTCTGATTGGCTAACCCTTAGCAACCCTTAGCAACAACAGAATTCCCTACAGGTGTCGACAATTATCAGTTATTAATGTGCTGTACATCATCCAAAAGACTGAAGATAAGTCAAAGTAAGTCTCCGAAAGTAAAACCCATCCACTGGTCCGTAACATTTCTCTCTCTCTGGAGGCTGTGCAGTAGTTTTGATTCACTGAAGCAGGAATAATACACTTTTCATAGCTGGTTTTCCCAACACGGTCTGTTGCTAGTACTTGATAGGGGAGGGGCTAACAAATAATAATAAAAAAAACTTGATGATTGGTTATGGATATTGTTCTTACTTTACTACATCAGAAGCTAATTGTCTTGTCTAATTGTCTTGTCACGTTCATCTTATCGCAGCTTTTATTTGACACCACAGAGTTTATATAAACCTAAAAAAAAAACAATAAAAGTGCATTTTCACAGTGCAGGACCTTTAAATTCACCTGGTTGTGCTTTAGCGTTAAATATAGGCATTGTTACATTTAAACAAACCGACCTTGTCCGTTGCTTTTAAGAAACGACACTAATTGAAGCATAAAGACTAAAAGTGCGATAAACGGGCTTTCACGCTAACGAATGAATCCACACGTTAACACAGATAAAAGGGGGACACACAGTAGATAT
Source organism: Coranthus polyacanthus (assembly GCA_037367275.1). Classification (NCBI taxonomy): domain Eukaryota; kingdom Metazoa; phylum Chordata; class Actinopteri; order Kurtiformes; family Apogonidae; genus Coranthus; species Coranthus polyacanthus. Next base: position 15,282,101 of record JAPQRN010000006.1, on the reverse strand, counting down.
AGTTCACTAAAGTTAGCGTTTTACTGCTGAAGCTGTCCTTCTTAAACAAACTACAGACCGGAGCGCACACACCTCAAATATTGATCTGCCTCCGTCGCTAATCTGTCACATCCTGGACCGTCACATTGAATTATCCAATCGCATCCACGTCTCTATGGTTACGGCCTATTGTGGGAGGAGCTCCACCGGAAAACAGGACCCCGGGTGGCGGTCACGTGGTACGCGGCAGGTTCCCGGACGCGTCGTTTCTGCTCGTTTCTCTGATGAGGAGACCGCAGAGCGAAATCACACGCAGTATCTTTATCTTTACTGTTTGGTGGAATAAAAGGTAAGGGCACCGTTACAGATATTTGATGTTTCGCTGCTTAATGGAGCTAAATGTACGAAATATACACGGTGATGCACTTGGTAATTAAGGTATCCCGACTGTTGCAGTGTGACTGTATTTGCTGATTTTAGAGTAAATATCATTTCTTAATTCTCATTTCTGTTTTTCTAAAAGCCGTAGCCGTTCAAAATGCATTGTTACGGACGTTAGACAGAGAACACATTGTTCAGTAGGCAATGCATGGTCATGCTTTTTCATTTGTCCTTCTGTGCTTGTTCGCTTATAGTTTTGTCTTTATGTAGAATGTAGAATTAAGTGAAGGTTCCAGTACAAGTGTATCGGAACTAATAGCAAAGGACACACGTACAGAATCCAGAGATATAATGCAGATTGCCACAAATACACACTGTAGTTTATTGAAACTAAAATGTTTAAATTATATCTGTCAAGAAAAAAAAATACTGTGAAAAAGAGTTAAATGTCTGATACTGCAAATGATGACCATGATCATGATGTTCCTCGCTTTCTCGCTTTCTGGACAGTACATCTAAACTATATGCTGTTTAATTTCCCCCCCAAAAAGTCAACAACACCGTTTATGAAAACGGTGATCTTTGGCCAGACCGAGGAAGTTGTAAATTGTGAAAAGCACTTGGAAGCATATTGTGTGTTTCCGAATGAATAGCAAAGGACGCAAGCACAGAGTACGAAGAAACATGACAGCGAGCTGCCACAAGCACTTGCCATATGTTACACATTTTAGTTAGACAACTTCCCTCAAGAACAAAACCAGCTAAAAGAGGAAGAATAAAGGAGCAAAGCTGACACAGTGTTGAAATGGGTGTTTGTTTTCAATCAGTGCCACTGGATAGGCCATAATAATCAACATGTTTTGGTCTGACTTGCAGTTATGAAACAGTGCCACAAACAAGAACGAAGAGGAGGTCAAGAAGAGCAGGAGGAGGTCACAGCGCTGGTGTGTCAGGAGGCTGATCTCAAAGATGGAGAGTAAGTCTTCGCACTGAGTTTGATTACTGACATTAATATAGATCTACTCTACTAGTAAAGACGCTCAAGCAAAGGTTTTATGACCCGGTTGCTTGATTCGCATATGACAGCTTTGTGTTCTTATTTCTACGTCTCTCTCTTTTTCTTTTTTTTTTCGTGTTTTAAAGGATGAAAGTTGTCGATGTGGGGGATCAGAAGGTGTTGCTGGTTCGTACCCAGGGTCAGTTCAGCGCTGTTGGAAGCCAGTGCTCTCATTACAACGCCCCGTTGATTAAAGGTGAGCCTTTCTTCTAGTGTCCCAATTTCTGCACAAACACACAATACCTGCAAATAATAAAATAATGTTCTCTAACAATCCAGGAGCACTGATTGGTGACAGAGTTAGATGTCCTCTTCACGGTGCTTGCTTTAATGTGAGAACTGGAGATATTGAGGAGTATCCAGGGCTGGACTCACTCCCCTGTTATAAGGTAAAACATACCTGGATAGATCAACATTTATATTAATTTACTCGTGTTTACAAGATTCAGGGGAAAAAAAACTATGCATAATTTGTGAGACTTGCACAAATGAGTGTTTCTATATACAAAAAAAAACTCTGTACAACTATGTAATATATCTTCTATATCTTGTGCAATGGCAGTAAAATTGACTCTAGACTAAAATCTGCTCTTCTCCATTTAATGTGAATGGAGTGATTAGAATGTGTTTAGAATAGAATACTTTTCAAGCACAACCTACAGGCAACCGCGCTCAGAGAGGAAGTTTTCATTTCAATTTGAATACAGTGTTTTTGTGCCAAATGGATAGTTTGTGAAATTGTCATATTTTTGCTGCTCGTATAGCTTTCATACAAAGAACCCTCATTATATTTGCAGATAAAAGCTAAATGAAAAAGTATAACGGTATTTAAGAATATGTTTGTAACTTTGTGGCTCAGCGTCTTCCGTCTTTTTAATTCACTTTACATTTGTCAGGTCAAAGTTGAAGATGGCCAAGTCTACGTTTCCATCGACAAAAAAGTAAGTCACGGCACGGCAAACAGAGAACAATCACATCCTCCCTAATTATGTGTTAAAATACTAAAATAAACCCTTTTTTGTTTGTTGGTAATTCCTGCAGTCTCTGACGCTGACAAAGCGGGTGAAAGAGATGTGCACGGTGGCACCAGATGTCAAACATGTCATCCTGCTAATAGGAGGGGGTAAGGATAGGATGTGATAAATCGAGTTGAAACCTCGATCTAAAGACATTTTCTTTGAACTTTCTGGGATGTTGGAGGCACCACAGGTTTTGACACAGAAGAGCTGTTCTGGTTTGTAGTGGATCTGCTTTGAAATTAGCAAAAACAAAATTTTAGAGACTTTATTAAAAGCGACGAGATGGCACTCACTTCAACTTCATGGTCTATTGTTCCATATTTCCCTGACAATCTAGGAGTACATGCTAAACATTAAGACTTAAGACCGACTGTAGGTTTTGTGATTTCAGGCCCTGCCGCACTGGTTTGTGCTGAGACGCTGCGACAGAACTGCTACCAAGGACGAATTATTATCGTAACCAAAGACACCTTACCTCCTTTTGACAAGCCCAAACTGAGTAAGGTAAGAACACGAGTGCAAGTGCTGCTAAGGTAAATACTTCACATACACCTATGTGAACTGCAGAACAAATTAAGATGACTCCGAGACTGTGTGCCAAAGACAGGATGATTTTAAACGCTAAAAAAATGGGATTACAAGGAGATGTATTTCTATTGCTGGGGTTAAATTATGGGAAAATGCCAACATAAATTTCAAAATGCGTAAGTCATGTTAGGTTTTCAAAAGAAAGGCTTACAAATCTATCACTGACAAAAAGGACCAGTATCCAGAAAGATCCAGAAAGCCTACAAGTTTCTGGATCTGTCACGTGTTCAGATAGACAAAGATCTGCTCTGTCACGGGTGCTTACATGTGATGTTTTCCAGACGTGATATCTGCAACATGTCCATAAAAATACCAGATTCGCATATCACAAAGATCACAGGTCTGGTAAAAATGACATCAACTGATCTTCAGGCCAGCTGCTTATACTGTGAGAGTAGAAATGTGACCATCGCTCTGACTGGTCTGAATGACGTGGGTATCCGGGATTCAGATTTTTCAGTTTTTCAAAAGATTCAACAGAAATGCAAAATGGTATCTGTCTAGTTTTGGTAAATTTGCATCCAAGATCTAAAAAAACAGAACATCAGTGATTCACTTAAGATGGAGTGGATATGGAGATATCTCTTCTAAATACTGTCTGTATTTTTAAAGAATACAAACGTATCACCCCCTAGAATACTGCCTTATTTTTCTGCGTTTATTCCAGGTAGGGGTAGGGTAGGGTTTACAAGTATGAATAATCTAATGATCTTTTTAGTTTTTCTTATTATCATAGACATACATAAACCCTTTTCTTCTGCCTAAGTCTACTGAGTCACTACTTAACTCTGTTTTACTGAGTGATGACTGAATAAATAATAAATTAACTTAAATTTACATAATTCACCCGAGGCACTGAAAGAGTTGTATCTCCCAGCGCATGCGTGTCTTCGGTGAAACATAGTTTAAGGAAGAATCAGACACTTTACAGATGCATCTTTTCAGGCTTTGAATCAGGACAGCAGCAGCATCCTCCTCCGGTCAAGTGACTTTTATCAGCAGTATGGAATTGAAGTGTGGACACAGAAGGAGGTGAGTTGAAGCTAAAACGCTCTGTTGTTTTTAATGTGGTCAAACGATCCTCCCTCAGGTCACGTTAACAAATCTGGCTTGCGTTGCAGGTGGTGTCAGTGAACACGGCTGAAAAGGCGGTGAAGATAAGTGACGGCACCTCGCAGCATTACGACCAGCTTCTCATCTCAACGGGCTGCAGGTTAGACTCTTTATCACCTTCCACTCATTTAGAAGTGTCATCGAAGACAGGAAAAAATGACTGTTGAGCAGCGGTGGGAAGTACATTTACTTAACTTGAGTATTTACAGTAAATGCTGCTTTTTATTCCCACTTCTCTACATTTCAGAGGAAGACATTGTACTTTATACTCTACCCCATTTATTTCACAGCTTTATTACTTTTCAGATGGATAATTTACTCAATGGATAATATAACAAGCCTTTAAAATATGACACAGTGTTAAAGGTCCGTACTGTGAAAATGTAGTTGGGCTCATGTCTCCACGATTTAGTGATTTTTCCCTCTCACATGGTTTCGTTTCAATAACTATTCATTCAAATCATCCAGTATCTCGCATTTAAAGATAAGGAAAAAGTAAAAAAAAAACAAAACAGAAACACACTGAAACAGATCTGTTTATTAGAAGTTTTCTTTTTTCCTCTCCCAGTAATCATGTGATGAGCCCTCAGATTTATCTGGTGTCCCTGTGATACGAAGCTGGATATAAAGCACTTTAAACTAGTTCCTCCTCCAGCAGAAACGACAGTAACGTGCTGCGACAACACTGATGCGTCATTATTAATAATCTACTTATGTCTAATAACACATGAGTCAGAGGGACCAAACCAGATCTTGCTAATCGACGTTTATGCCCTGTCCACACTGATATGGGTGTTTTCCCAACCTGTTTTTTTATTTTTATTTAATTTTTTTAATTCTGTCCACACAACCTTCATTTTACCAAATATCGCTGTATGCGCTAGAACGCAAAAAAAGGCAACAAACGGCTTCAAATGCGCCAACAAACCATTGTTTCTGATGGACTTTAAACTGCGGACATTGCCGACCTTCAGAAAACATTGGACATAGGAGACGCAGAGGCTTTAGTCAGTCATGAAGTTGAGCAGAAACGACGAGTTATAAACTTTGGTTACTTAAGTGTTGGTTTGGGTTTTTGAAATGTATTCTTTACATCATGTAGATTTCACCACAACACCGGTTCACGTGTCCGTCTCCAAATGTGTTCGTGCTGACCGCAATCTACTGCAGGTCATACACTAACTTATACGCCTGTATGTCCTATATATCTGCCATGGTTGTTGTTTCAGGCATAGACACATACAGACGCATTTACATTACACATAGCAACAATAGGCTTGTGCAAATTGGGGTGCGATGCCATCGTTTTCTTATCTGTTCGGATGCACACAAATCAGAGTTTTTGAAAATTCCCACTTTGGAAGGTCTTTTAAAAAATCTCCCTAAAATGCCGTTTACATATGGATGAGAGGCTCGAATGTAGAGAAAAATGTTCGTTTTACAAAATATCTGCATCGGACTGTATCGTGGACAAGGCATTAGTTAAGTAAAGGATATGAATACCTCTTCCACCGCTGCTGTCGAGTCAGTTTCCACGTGATAACAGCAATATAATAGTCCTTTTGTTTTACAGAGCTCGTCCACTCAGCTGTCCTGGATGGGACTTAGGAGGAGTGAAGTTACTGCAGAGTTATGAAGATGCTAAAGACATTCACAGCTCCTCACTGGGTCAGAGGGCTGTTGTCATCGGAGCCTCCTTCATAGGTGATTCGATTCGGTTTCTCTGTACACTGCTTAACACGATGTGATCTCTCTGAAAACAATTTACAATCCCTTATAATAAAGCCTGACCTTTGTCACTGGTTCATCTGTCACATGCTTTATTCCGTAACTCCATGGCAATGTGTCGAAACACAAAACTGTGCGTATCGCTACAGCTTTGTAAAAACGGTCACTGACATTAAAAAAAAAAAAAAATGCTGCGAGTGCTGTCAATCAGAAATGTCCCACGTCAAACTATCAGAAAGTATCCTCCAAGCAGGGACTTTCTGGAGACAAAATAAAGTCCCCATTAGCTACATTTAGACCCAGGTCTCCGTCTCTTTTAGAGTTCCTCCAAAGGTTTCTAGTTCCAGTGAAAAGTTACTGTGGTGGAAGTACAAATTTAGTTGCAGGCTTTTGTGAACATTTTCCATTTTTAACCAAACAGGTATGGAGGTGGCATCTTACCTATCAGACAAGGCTGCCAGCGTGGCCGTGGTTGGCGCTACCAGATACCCATATGAGCGGGGTCTTGGCCCGGAAATTGGCAAGATGACTATGCAAGTAAGAAATGATGATGACAGTAGTCTGTAACTATGACAGCTGAACATTCTCTCTTTGAGTTTTTGAAATGTATTAATTTGTTTCTTCAAGATGCTGGAGGAGCATAATGTAAAGTTTTACATGAGTGATGGAGTTAGTGAGATCAGGGGACAGAATGGGAAGGTAACACTACCTTTACTCTCAGTATTGTCAGTGATACTTAGATTGTGCTGTTTTAAACCCATTCAGTCGTGGATCCATTGACTTAGTTTCTTTAAGCAGGTGAAGGAGGTGGTGCTGAAGAGCGGTACAGTCCTGGAAGCTGATGTGGTGATTGCAGGAATTGGTAATTATTTGTTACGCTCTTCCGAGGTCTTACATGTCATGAATATTACAGGAAATAAAGCAAGTTCGGGAGTAATTTAACAGATTGGGTATTCACGTGAATCCATTTCACAAACACCTCTACGCTTTATCACATCACACGTCACATTAGTGTTTATAAAATGTTTTAGAGATGAGATCTTTTCTGTGGAGTTCTGCACAACACAAATACAAACGTCTCTGTTTCTCAGGTGTGATCCCCAATTCAGACTTCCTGACAGGAAGCGAGATTGAAGTGGATTCACGGAAGGCTGTCATTGTCGATAAGGTAGTCACACAGTCAATACAGCAGTTTTACATTTGTGAGTTTGGGGATTTTAAACATTTACTGATGTACTGTAAAATATTTTTGGAAATGATGTTTGTAGAGGATGTAAAACATTGGTTCTCAACCTTTCTGGGATCAACGCTCCCATCCATCATCCAGCTTCCTTACCGCTCCCACCAAAAAAATGTAAATTCAGCCAATTTATGCCTTTTTCCACATCAGTTTATGGTAGAAATATCTTGATTTCTGTAAAAGAAAACCTGCAGCCCACTACACAGTGGAGACTGATTTGTAGAATTCCAAACCTGCAGATCTCATTAATTGTCCTTAACAACCTAAAAACATTGCACCATAAAGCCTCATGTTGACGCTGACATATTTTAGATTTTATTCCTATGAATTTATATACATAGACTAAATAAATTCCAATTGATGAAATTCAGATGTCTCAGATTGTAAATAAATCACAGCAGCTAATACTGGAAGTTTATCCACTGCTCTTAACCAGTTTGCAAGGTGTTATGGAGAAGGTTAGGTTTTCACAGCTACACTGTTCAAATTCCAGCCTTCTAGCCCATGGCATTGAGGAGACTTTGACACTTGGGAACATCCAATACAAACTTATACCCAAATGTCAAATTTAAGACTTTGAGAACAGTGAACACTGTGCATCCAAAAAATAAAACTTTCAAAAGGCATGAACTGTGTATTTCCTCCATGGGGAATACCAAGGAGGCGAGCTTCATTTTTTCTGAGCTGTTGCATTAAGCGCTTGTTGGTCAAATCCTGAAGAAGATACTCTGATATCCTGTACCCGTGAAGGCAGCATCTAGTCGCATGAATAGACTGAACTGGCAGGTTTTAGGATGTGGCAAACCACTTCTTTTGCAAAGACTTAAAGTTTTCAACTGGTCTCATGGCAAATGTTTACTGCAAACCTGATTTAAACAAGTGTCCTGTTTGTTTACTGAAGCTCTGCTATGAACATGTGCTCTCTTCAAACAGTTAATGAGGACCAATGTACTAGATGTTTTTAGTGCTGGGGATGTTACTGCCTTCCCTCTGACCATTTGTGGAGACCAACGGGTCAACATTGCTCACTGGCAAATGTCACATGCTCAAGGTGAGAGACTGTAGTCATCAAAGAAACATCATGAAGTTGTATGTTTCGACTGTTCTTGGAAATATTATTTTAGCATCATGTTCTTGGGTTGTCAGACTCACTGGGACATCATAATGTTCTGGTAATTATTCAACAAAATACTCTGTACACTGTAAAAAATAGTCTGTAATCATGCACGTCGGTAAAGTGAGAACTTTCACTTCACGAAGAAATACACTTAATACCTTTTATTACATTCCTTCAAAGTCTTTACTACATGTATTGTATGAATCTGGATTGATATGGACGTAAACTGCAACTTGACTGGTTGGTGAAGGTATTTCTAGTTTTATGCTTTTCTTTTCTCCGCCTCAGGAAGAGTAGCTGCCTTAAACATGCTAAAGAAACCGACCAAAATAGAGTCAGTGCCTTTCTTCTGGACTGTGCTGCTTGGGAAAAGTATCAGATACACAGGTAAAGTTTGTAATGAGAAGACTCTCCATCCCCCACATTATAATATTTAAAGATGGGATGTAATGAGTCTCACTTCCCTTTTCACTTCTTCACTCTAGGTTATGGGGAAGGATACACAGAAATCATATTCAAAGGCAAAGTGGAAGAACAGAAGTTTCTTGCATTTTATATAAAGTGAGCAACTGGGACAGAACCACAGATACAGCACAGGCACAACACTAATGCGTGCCAGTTGCACTGAATTGTTTTTAAATTGTCCTTTATCAACAGAGGTGAGGTGGTGGTAGCAGCAGCCAGCCTGATGTTTGATCCAGCTGTGGCTCGACTGGCAGAGCTCATGGCTACAGGCCAGCGAATAACGAAAGCACAAGCACAGTGAGTGTCACCTTACATTTACAGCAGCTAGACATCATATTTATATACTGAATGCACATTAAATATGAAATAATGATGAATATCTCAGTTGTGACATTGTTGGTGTTATGCCCCGTATTGCTGTTATTGCCTCATTGCTGATAGTAAGAAAATGGGACGTTATACAAAATGGAAAATGTTTGGTTATTTGTTTATATGCTCTCTTCCTTTGTCCTAAAAAAATGAAAAATCGCGTCCACACAAGCATTGTAAAAAAAAACCAAACAAAGTCATATTCACTCACATGAAAATTCAAAACCACAACAATAGCACTTTCAAGACCGTGCCAGTCCAACAGGTGGCGTTATAACCCTAACCCTAAAGCTGTGTTAGCATGTGGCACATTGTGACTTCAAATCAAGGAGATAACGCCCGCGCTGTAACATTACAAGCAAAAGGCCACAATGCCTGTGTGTGTTTGTTTGTGTGTTTGTGGGCTTTTATCTCTGTTTGCATCTATGTTTGTGAATTCGCATCCAAGTAAAACAAACAAAAAGACAGCCGGTGCATCACATTGGGCCCTGTAAGTTCAGTATGTCAACAGACCATGAAACCAAAGCCAGAAATACAGCTTTCAGTTTCGGCAGGTACAGTCTTAGTTGGAATCTAATCAGAGATATACAGAAATGAAATGACATAAATAACATCTGTGCATGTGAAGACACTCTGTGGTGAATGTCTGTTTTGTTACTTCCCGTTTGTTCAGAGATGACGACCTGAGCTGGCTGCAGATGTAACCAGAGGTGTCCAGGAGTAACCCCTCGCAATGATTTCCACTCCACTTACTGCCTCAGGCCTTCTGAAAGCCAATCAGAACGCTGTTACCATAGCAGCTATTGAAGCATTATTGAATTTTCGCCCAGTGAATAATCTGTCGAATGAGCAACGGCTTGATAAGCCAAAGTGTCTGGAAGCAGTTTTGCATGTTAATTTATTACCTCTGAACCAAAGTGTAATGTCTAAACAATCACATATTAATATTGTCAATTAATGTTTGTCAGTATCGACCGCACAACAGCTTCATGTATATTTGTGAACATAGAACTGTCCAATCCATACAAATTCTGTCAAATAGTACTGTGTAGTAAAGTAATATTACTGTAGTAGCAATTTTAACCTATTTTATTTACTTATACCTTTGAAAAAAATGCACTGTTCTTCACTTAAACACTGCAAGAAACGTGCTGAGGATTAACATGTTTATTTTAAATGTGTTACTGCAATGCCTTAATCCTTTATACTACTAGCTCGAGTTTATCTTCATCAGTTACTGTAAAAAAAAGATGAGTTTATTTAGTATTTCATGATTTTAGTGTCAGGTCTTGAAGTTAAATCCACATAAGGAGAAAGCAAATATAAAAAAAACCTCTTTGGTATCTTAAAGCTCTTTAAGTTGCATTATGATAAAAATAATAATGTTCTGTGGCACATAATTAATTCTTAGGTATTAAATAAACATCCTCCGCTAAACAAGCTCCACGTTTTTGCAGTTGTTTGTTGCTCGCACAGCAATGAATCATTCTTATCTGTAAATAATTGTATTTGCTTTAACTGACAATGTGCTGACAGTGACTTTTCCGACACAAGACACGGGAAAGAGAGGCTTTTATTTTCATGTTATTTTAAAAAATTAGAAAGTGGTAGAAAAGTCGTGTTATTTTCCGTTTTTGTATCTGAATATTATTTGTTATTATCACATAATTGGGGCAACATTTGCTACAAACAAGAACTAAAAACCACAAGATTATTCACAGATTATCTGGCAACTGACAACAAACTGTTACTGTAGGTACAGTATCAGACAGCAAATAAAGATTTAGCCTCAACAATTCATTGTAAGATCAATCTAAATCTAAACGCAAGTCTTACAGCTTTCTTTCTATAGTCTTTGTGCGGTTTCTTCTGGATTGAGCTGCCTCTTTATTTGCTGGTTTTGGAGCATTGTCTCACTGAGGATCCCAGTTTATCGGCCAACAGGAACGGGTTCAGGTGACAGTACTGAGAACGAAAAACAATTCCACAACATGAAGCCCCTAAATGAGGCACGTACATCATCTGTTGCTAACAAAGGTTATTATAACTGTAATATTAATACATTTACACATCAAACAATGCAAATTATAAATGAAAGAATGTGATAGAATTTGATTTTTTTTTTGCATATGGATACTTTCTGGACGCAGTCACTAGTTAATAATTCGGAATAAAGCGTATTTCAGCTACCTGTGGGGATGACTCAGAGCCGGACTCTGGTTTGTCCAACATCTCGATATTGAAATCGGAGGAAAATCGAGAACTCTGGAGAATTGCTGCCATCTCTCCATTTACTTCCACTGACACGTCTTTCTGCGCAAAAGTAAACATTGTCTAGTGTGAAGGGTTGTTTTTTAAGTGTGAATGGAAAAGATTTTTTCTAAAGTAGCAATGGTTTGCCAGAAATACAGACTTGTATTTTGTTTTATTGTGCCAAACATAAGTCAACTTTAATCAACATTTTAGGCCTTTAACATGTGGCCTCTGAATTTATTTTTTATACCTTGAAACAGTGCGATGAGTCAAAGTCCAGCTGATCTGGGAACTCTGCCACGGTTCCTTTATAGGTCACTTTTGCTTCACACATGACTGGACTTTTCGGCAGCTTAAAAAGCCTGTAAGTGCCTGATATGTATCTGACGTCACCTGCAAAACGGAGAGAAGGCTCAATAAAAAAAAAAACAAAAAAACTAAAAACTACTTCCACGCGCCACTTAAAGCGAAAACGGTTTTGTTTTACCTGCTTTTGCTTTAAGCTCATTGTTGTGGACCACAATGTGACTGGCAGAGACCAGGTGTGGAGTACTGAAACCCACGCTGTGGGCCAATGAAATGAGGTCTTGCCAAAAGAGAGAACCTCCCATCCCTTCACCTAGCACAGAAAAGAACAAAAGACACAGTATGTCAGTGATTCAACACATACTGGTTTTAGCAACTTTGTGGTTTTTTTTTTACTGAGTGTTTAGATCAAAGTTAGCAAATGTATTTAAAGGTTATTTTACCCCACAGAACTACATCTTGTTTCATGTGATCAGGAACGACCTTGCTGGCATACATGTCACTGTAGTACAGTTCACCTCCCACCTGTGAGACATGAGAGTCATAGTTTAATGCAGTGTGTTTATTACAGTGTGCCCTGTATATTCTAAGTATCAATCCACTGGACAAACCTTCAGGACATTGAATGCCTCCTGTAGCACAGCTCTTTTATCGGCACACAAGCAGATGACACAGTTTGATCTGGACAGATCAGAAGGAACGTTTTGTTGATCATGGGGTTCAGAAACAGATCGCGTCAAGTCATAACCGTGTTTTGAACCTACAGCACAACGTCCACTGAGTCGCCTCGTAGGCCAGCTTCACTGAGCTTCTCCATATAACCCTGGACGAAGGTGACATTGGGCTCCTCATAGCCAAACTTCTGTTGATGGTACTCAATGTATTGACGAGACACCGTGACCTACAGAGATAGAAGCTAAATCAGATAAGGGCACATGAACGTCACATTTGTACATGTCGGTCTGTGATTACCAGCTCCTCTGTCATGTCAAGCCCTGTGACATATCCGCTCGGTCCGACAAGTTTACTGAAGGCAAAACAGTCTCTGCCAGAGCCGCTGCCGAGGTCCAGGACTCTGCAGCCCTCAAGCTTAGCTGGAAATGGAAGGCCACAGCCATAAAATCTGTAATAAATAAATGAAATTAATTCTGCAAATGACACTGACTTATTTTTCATCTAAATCGTGGCTTGACAATATGCCCCGTGCCGGTCAGTAACGGCCCTAAAAACAGCCCATTCCTGTGATCCCATGAGAACCACCAAACATTGTAACATCATACCTTTTAGTTACCTCTGGGTGAACAAGGCTCAAAGCATCTGTGATACTTTTTGGCACTGGACGGCAGGACAAACCGCAGGACGTGGCACTGGTTTGCAAATCACAAGAGGACTCCAGTCGACTGCCGTAGTATTTCTGCATACATGACACAGTGGCGAAAAGTAAGAACTTTTACTCAAGTGCTGTACTTGAATACAGATTTGAGGAGCTCGTACTTGAGTATTTCCATTTCATGCAACTTATTATACTTCTTCTCCACTACATCTCATAGACAAACCAGCCACAAACGCACAAAGCTGAAAACGGGGGCTTTTTTGTCTGAGCTCACGAAAAGTTGACTTTTTAGAGATAGGTGTTTCTCACAGGACGCAAACACACGATTATCTAATAAATATGATGTATCGCTCTTGATTAAAGTACACAACAGCATATAAAGTAGTTCAAATAGGCTCAAACTTAAACAGGTACAGCAGTGAAATGCAACATAGTAATGCAGCAGTAATGTGAATCCAAAAACATCATATATGATATTAAAACTATAATTTTACTGCACAATTACTCCTTTTATTTTTCAGACTTCTTGTAAGTTTTGCTGATGAAACTTACTTTTTCTTAAGGAAGGGTTTTTTTATGCAGACTTTTTACTTGTAGTGGAGTATTTTTACAGTGTAGTTAGCATTTTTACATAAGTAGAGGATCTGAGGGAGGAGTTTTCCCAACACTTCCTCCACTTATGATCTCTGCACATGTTCTTGCACAAAAAAAAATAAGCAACTTTACAGATTTTGCCGTCATAGCTGTCTTTACAGTCAATATGTTTCCAAGTAAAAAACATGACTATTGTGCACCGTCACAACACTTTTTACCAGCTTCTGATCTCTGCAAAGTCATCAGATACTTCATGAAAGAAATGCAGAACTTTTGACACTCGAAAACCTAACCATTGGAAATAAACGTCAACCCCGTTTATTCGGATGAAACTCTGCGGTACCTTAACGTTTTCCCGCACGTCGTCAACAGTCGCCATTCCGTCCACGATTAGAAAAGAAAAAAAAAAAAGTCGAGAAAGTGGGTCCGGTGTACCGACGGGCAAGATAAGACGTATTTAGGTCAAAGCACCCGTGTTTGAAGACGTGCCTCTTCCGGTCACTTATTTTTCAGAATAAAAAGCCAATAATAAAAAAATAAACGCGCTCGTCCCAGTTCAGTTTTGATACAGTTGACCATATTTCCATCTAACAAAAATCACAGTCAAAACATCTTTAGCTTTGACACATTTTCTTCGGTTGATTTGTGCGTACCTCCTAGTATCAGTAAGTGATAAAAGTCGTTAAATAATAGTAGTGAGGACTTCGGGATTTTTCCGCTTACATGTTTATGAATAGCCATAATTATGGTGATATTGACAATTTCGGATATTATTATATTGGGGAGATTTTATAATTAGATTAATACCCAGTTATCTAGACTGAATATGATTTACACGACTAAGTACATAAAAAGTAGTCAACAAGGCCACGCTCCACCACTACAGGGGGCAGCAGTGCGCCGGAAAGCGGGAGCATCCGGGTATTTGCAAAAGTGCGCTTATCCTACGTTTGCGCAGTTTTTTTTACGTATAGTCCTATCCATTGGTTGGTCGGAGACACGTCCGTCTGGCGCATGTGGTGTCTGTGATTTCCACTGAACTGCGTGCATCGTGGGGCCGCCGTCGTTCGTCGTGCGTGTTACATTTATAGAAAGACAAGTTAACACAACAGAGAATCTCAAAGAGGGATAATACTGCACTGAAACCGAGATGTTATGGTAGCTGGACGTTTGTAAAAAAGGCTGTCTTCAACGTTAGGAAATCGCCTGGATAGTGAAGGCAGCGAGGTTTGTTGTTTTGTCTGCTTTTAGCTTTTGTTGCTTTACACTGAGTCGCTAGCCGCTAGCTAACATTAGCATTCAGTTACCTTTACCGCTTCATTCACGCTTGGCCTAATCAACAGGCCAGCACTAATACAAACAACTTCATGCATAACTAAACGTGGTTTAAACTCATTTTTCAACATAGCAAAAATATTTACATAACGACCATTTGGGTAAACGCTGTGCTGTTTAAGTTATGCTTAAGATTTCATTTTGCACCGTTAAGGAAGTCATGTTGTTTAGCTAGCTAGTTAGCTAACCGTCCCCAGTGTTAAAATTAAAGCGTCCTTAAATCCTTCTACAGACTTTTCAGAATTAAAATAATTGTAACGTTTTACAGCGAGAGCGTACTTGCGGAGCTTTTTTAAATCTCCCACGACCTGTAAATGAACGCTCTAAGTTGTAAAATAAATCGATGTTTGAGGGCTCTCGGTGTGCTAATAGACGCAGTAACTCCACACTTTATTGCATCGAATTTACACGACATTACTGCATACAAGAAACTACACTGTGCTCAGTTGAAACCGTGACTTGTTTGTGTTTTAGTTGTGAGGCGCCATGGCAGCTACCTTCCCCTTCAGAGGAGTACCTGCAGGTATTCCTCCAGGTGTGCCGCCTCCTGCACCGGTTCCAGATTACATGTCTGAGGAGAAACTGCAAGAGAAAGGTACGTCAAGCTTCACTTAGTACTGTATGATCAATGTGACTTTTGAATTACCTATGAAGTGGTTTTGGTCATTTTTGTAATTGTGTGTCATTTGTCCTGCTTGGTAGCAAGGAAATGGCAGCAATTGCAGGCAAAACGCTACTCGGAGAAGAGAAAGTTTGGCTTTGTGGATGCTCAGAAGGAAGACATGCCACCTGAGCATGTACGCAAGATCATCAGGGACCATGGAGACATGACCAATAGGAAGTTTCGCCACGACAAGAGGGTTTACCTTGGGTAAAAATACAAATTTTAGAAGTATATATCATTGCACATTTTTTAAACTGTGCAACACCTTTACATGTATCCCTGGTGCACGGTTTCTTACTGGTTTAAAAAAAACCAAACATCCTGCACCTTTCTCTTTGTCAACAGTGCCCTCAAATACATGCCCCATGCAGTGCTGAAGTTGCTGGAGAACATGCCAATGCCCTGGGAACAGATAAGAGATGTGCCGGTCCTCTACCACATCACAGGAGCCATTTCCTTTGTCAATGAAATCCCTTGGGTTATAGAGCCAGTTTACATAGCTCAGTGGGGGTAAGAGGAAACGACATTCTTCACTATTATTATGTGTTTTTGTTGTTGTATTGCCACAAGTTATTTCCATCTTTGTTTAAGGCACAGAGAATTAATAAGCAGAAATGCAGTTATGTCTAATCGATTTATATATATATATTCCTTATTCTTCTGGATCATGTGTTTCTTCTCAAACGCTTAGCACAATGTGGATTATGATGCGTCGTGAGAAGCGTGATCGTCGGCACTTCAAAAGGATGCGCTTCCCACCATTTGATGATGAGGAGCCGCCACTGGACTACGCTGACAACATCCTTGATGTCGAACCGCTGGAAGCGATCCAGATGGAGCTGGACCCTGAGGAAGACGGCTCAGTTGTTGAGTGGTTCTATGAGCACCAGCCCCTCAAAGACACTGCCAAGTAAGCCTTCCCTCTTCTCTCATATTATCCTGAGAGACAAAGGATGCTGCTATACTACACAATGTGGTTATGTGTATTCGTGAAAACCAAACTATGATTTATTTTGTCCTCTCCAGGTTTGTGAATGGCACAACGTACCGTCGCTGGCAGTTCACACTGCCCATGATGTCCACACTGTACCGTCTGGCCAACCAGCTCTTGACAGACCTGGTGGATTTCAATTACTTTTATCTCTTTGATCTCAAGGCCTTCTTCACTTCTAAGGCCTTAAATATGGCCATCCCTGGAGGACCAAAGTTTGAGCCCCTGGTTCGGGACATTAACCTACAGTAAGAGCCTTCAGCATGTCATATTTAACTTAATCCACAATAGAAATTTCTCTCCCTTTGTTAACCTTCTGCAAATATATTGGTGCTTCATCTAATCCCTCACTGATTCTGCTGCAGGGATGAAGACTGGAATGAGTTCAATGACATCAACAAGATCATCATCCGACAGCCCATCAGGACAGAGTATAAAATTGCCTTCCCCTACCTGTACAACAACTTGCCGCACCATGTCCATCTCACATGGTAAGAAGTGGTCCTGATTTCTTTTAACTGGCAGTTAATTGGAAATAATCCTAAAGTAAAAGAAATTAGATTCAGTGTAGTTATTTAATTACTGAATTAATGATTATGAAATCAGGTTTGTACTTAAGGTGACTTTCTCTCTACAGGTATCACACACCCAATGTGGTGTTCATCAAGACAGAGGATCCTGATCTTCCAGCATTCTACTTTGATCCACTGATCAACCCCATTTCACACAGACATTCTGTCAAGGTAAGAGCAAATACATCTTACCTCCATCTCAGGAAAGATAAATATGATGCCTTCACAACAAGTCCTCTTACAAAGGCGCACATGCATTGGTCTGCTTGCCTGTGCGTAAGAACTGGAGGAATATAAAAGTGAATGGTGACAGTTTTTAATACTGGCCGCAGTTGAAGTCAGGTGTTCATCATTCCTATACTGTATCTCCCCTGACTTAAAATTGATTTTCTAGCAGAAAATTGAATGAGATCCCTCTCTTTAGATTTGGCTGTTTTATGCACCAGTCATTATTCTTAACTTGTTAAATACTTGTTGCATTCTCCTTTCCATGATCAGAGTCAAGAGCCTCTACCTGATGACGATGAGGAGTTTGAGCTTCCTGAGTATGTGGAGCCCTTCCTCAAGGAGACGCCTCTCTACACAGACAACACAGCCAACGGCATTGCCCTGCTGTGGGCACCGAGACCCTTCAACCTCCGATCTGGTCGCACAAGGCGTGCCATTGACATCCCCCTGATCAAGAACTGGTGAGCAAACCATAAATATGAACAAGAAAATAGATGTAGTTAACAGGAACTTTGTAGGAAATGTATGTTAACTTGATGTAAAATCGGCAATTCCACAGGAAATGTATTCTGTGAAATTATTTTCAGGTACCGTGAACACTGTCCTGCAGGACAGCCAGTGAAAGTGCGTGTGTCATACCAGAAACTTCTCAAGTACTATGTGCTCAATGCTCTCAAACACAGACCACCAAAGGCCCAGAAAAAGAGGTGAGAATCTGATATTTAATTTTTTATTTTTTTATTTATGATTACTGTTTTATGCCATTCACTTGTATTTTTTTATTCAAGTTAAAGTTGTTTTGTTCATCAGCTAGATTTTTCCTCTTTTGGTTTCCAGGTACCTGTTCCGGTCATTCAAAGCCACAAAGTTCTTTCAGTCCACCAAGCTGGACTGGGTAGAGGTGGGCCTGCAGGTGTGCCGACAGGGCTACAACATGCTCAATCTGCTTATCCATCGTAAGAACCTCAACTACCTGCATCTGGACTACAATTTCAACCTGAAGCCTGTCAAGACGCTGACCACAAAGGTACAAGTTCCAGGAGAGATCTGCTACATTAGCATTTGTGTCAAATGTCCTTTTATAGAGCTTCAACAAATTGTTAAACTATGCACCTAGGGAAAATTCTGACAGAAATTTAAGTATAGAACTAAAATCAGATGATTTTTTTTAAAAAGCCAAAAACACAATTTACATTAAAAGAGTTAAGTCAAAGAATTGTATTATATTATGGCATAAACTGCCTTCTGCAGTAACTAAGCCAGTGTTGACTGACCACTTTCTTCTTGTTTCTGTCTCCTAGGAGCGTAAAAAGTCGAGATTCGGCAACGCCTTCCACCTGTGCAGAGAGGTGTTGCGTCTTAGCAAGCTGGTCGTGGACAGCCATGTGCAGTACCGACTGGGAAATGTTGATGCCTTCCAGGTAAATTTTGCACAGCACTTAACATCTATAATCCAGCTACATTTAGCATTATTTTAACCCCTAATTCTACATGTTGAGGTTATTGCTATTCCATCTCAAGCAACAAGGATGCAGATGAGGCTAATCCCAGACATTTGTCTTTGTATTGTAGTTGGCTGATGGGCTACAGTACATTTTTGCTCATGTGGGCCAGCTGACTGGCATGTACCGCTACAAGTACAAGCTGATGAGACAAATCCGGATGTGCAAGGACCTGAAGCATCTGATCTACTACCGGTTCAACACTGTAAGTAAAAGCTCACTTCAAGCACATACATTTGTTAATATTTTCTATAAGCTATATAAACATTTTGTCATGAAGAGAAGTTTTAGGTCAAACAAAGGCTTTATAAATGTACTTCTGTGTTTAATTTTCAGGGTCCTGTAGGCAAAGGTCCAGGTTGTGGATTCTGGGCTCCTGGCTGGAGAGTGTGGCTTTTCTTCATGAGAGGCATCACTCCTCTGCTGGAGAGGTGGCTGGGAAATCTGCTGGCCAGGCAGTTTGAAGGTATGCATTCATCTTTTGTGTCTGTTTGTTGCCTACTATAATTTGAAAAGTAATTTAGTGTGATGCATGAATTATGACATTTTAAGTAACAGCTTTTTCTTTCTTTCTTTCTTTTTGTCCCTCTTAGGACGTCACTCCAAGGGTGTGGCCAAGACAGTGACCAAACAGCGTGTGGAGTCTCACTTTGACCTGGAGCTGCGTGCTGCTGTGATGCACGACATCTTGGACATGATGCCTGAGGGTATCAAACAGAACAAAGCCAGGACCATCTTGCAGCATCTCAGTGAGTCCTGGAGGTGCTGGAAGGCCAACATCCCCTGGAAGGTCAGAGCATTTCAGAAGTTACTTTTTCTTCATTTAAGACCTCATGTATAAGTCACTTCTGTATCTCAAGTTCACAGCAAAATTAGTTATCTCAAAACAAGCTTTTATAAAACAAACAATTTTAGGTGCCAGGCCTGCCCACTCCCATTGAGAACATGATCCTGCGCTACGTGAAGGCCAAAGCTGACTGGTGGACCAACACAGCCCACTACAACCGTGAGCGAATTCGCCGTGGAGCCACTGTGGACAAAACAGTGTGCAAGAAGAACCTGGGGCGACTGACCCGTCTGTACCTTAAAGCTGAGCAGGAGAGACAGCACAACTACCTGAAGGTAATTCATACAGAAAAGAGCCTTTGCAGTGAACAGAAAGTTCTACTTTAATATTTTTTGAGATACTATACTACACATTTTCTGTTTGTTATATTTCATTGCTTTTTGTTTTACCGATTATTTAGAAGTTGCCACAACTGTAATAACGGTTGTAGCAGTTTGTCTTCGCAATAAATCTTAAGTGAAAATTTTGACTGGAGTCCTCTTACAAAGGCGCACTTGCATTGGTCTGCTTGTCTGTGCGTAAGAACTGGAGGAATATAAAAATGAATGGTGACTCTTTTATTTCTGGCTGCAGTTGTAGTTGGTCGTTCACCAGTCAGATATTACTTCTATTGGTTTACAACAGTAATGGTTCAGACTAATTTGGTTTAAAACTGATAACCTCATATGTGAAGTAAAACTGTCATGTGTCAAAAATAAACTCATCCCCTAATACAAACTACTAAAGCTCAGATTCCCAACATTTTGCCTGTTTAGTAAAGTGTGTACATTCTGCTTGCAGGATGGTCCCTACATCACAGCTGAAGAGGCAGTAGCCATTTACACCACTACTGTTCACTGGCTGGAGAGTCGCCGCTTCTCGCCAATCCCCTTCCCTCCGCTGTCCTACAAACACGACACAAAACTGCTCATCTTGGCTCTGGAGAGGCTCAAGGAAGCCTACAGGTAAACACTCTTTGAGCATCTTTGGTGGTGAACTTCAGTTCAGTTTGGGCAACACAGCTGTCAGAATTTATGTCCTGCTTTATTTAGTTTTTATCTCTTTCTTCCAGTGTGAAGTCTCGTCTGAACCAGAGTCAGAGGGAAGAGCTGGGGCTGATAGAACAAGCTTACGACAACCCACACGAGGCCCTGTCTAGGATCAAACGTCACCTGCTCACCCAGAGAGCCTTCAAAGAGGTCAGGATTGAGATGTGCAGATTTTTTTTCCTTCAGTTTCACTGTGATTCATGCACCTTTTTCTATGTATGGAACTTAAAGTACACTATTGGTTATTTATGGGTGAACACCCCCCTTATTTAACAGAGCTTACATCATTCTATTATTGGCAGAAAAAGTGAGTTGAGGCCCCATGATATATTCAATTCTCAATATGCTTTTATATTCAATTCTCAATGTCATCAGCTTTTTCTCTTTAAATCTGTAGTTACTTTTCTCCTCAGTCAAGCTCTGTACTTTTTTTTTTTTGCAGGTGGGTATTGAGTTCATGGACTTGTACAGCCACTTGGTGCCAGTATACGACGTCGAGCCCCTGGAGAAGATCACTGATGCTTACCTGGACCAGTACCTGTGGTATGAAGCAGACAAGAGACGACTGTTCCCACCTTGGATCAAACCAGCTGACACTGAACCACCACCCTTGCTGGTCTACAAGTGGTGCCAAGGTCAGAGCTCCTCTGTGGATTTTTAGTACTGAAAAGAACTGTGTGACTTTAAGTGGAATAAAACTGTCACTCAAGATGATAATGTACGTTTCCAGTGACTATGTTTGCAGGAAAAACTGCCATAAATAATCAAAGCCCCTTTTGTTTTTACTTAGGCATCAACAACTTGCAGGATGTGTGGGAGACTGCAGAGGGCGAGTGCAACGTGATGCTGGAATCCCGCTATGAAAAGATGTATGAGAAGATCGATCTGACGTTGCTTAACAGACTGCTGCGTCTCATTGTGGATCACAACATTGCTGATTACATGACAGCCAAGAACAACGTGGTCATCAACTACAAGGTTACACTTTCACTCAAGTGACTTTTTATTGTATCCCTGTATGATCTTTAGTCTTGGAGAAACCATATATATCTTAATCAGTGCTTTGTTGCCCAGTTTAAAACATTTGTTAGAAAAGTAATATAAAAAAATCAAATGTAATACGTTTCGTTACTTTGAAGTAATTGCCATCACCGATCTTTATCTTCTAGTCGAGTCGATTTACATTTGTATTTTATGCTTTAATTCAGATTCACTCTGCTGAAAGTCTAATTTTTTCTTGTCTTCTGCCTATTCAGGATATGAACCACACCAACTCCTATGGCATCATTAGAGGACTTCAGTTTGCCTCCTTCATTGTCCAGTACTATGGGCTGGTGATGGACCTGCTGGTGCTGGGTCTGCACCGTGCCAGCGAGATGGCCGGCCCACCCCAGATGCCCAATGACTTCCTCAGTTTCCAAGACACGGCAACGGAAAGTGCTCACCCAATCCGACTGTACTGCCGCTACATCGACCGCATCCACATCTTCTTCAGGTGTGATTACCTTAAGTTTTCAAATGTGTGTTAGTCTGTGGATTTTCAGTGTGTATGTGTGAAGGGTCCAGGAAATGCAATGAACATAAAGGATATTAGTTACTGTACAATTCAGAGCTTTTTGTTTTATTAAGAAGTTGTCCACATCTGTAATGTGTGGCAGATTATGGTTGAAAGATGAATAAAATGTCTCACAATAAATCTTAAGTGAGAATTTTGACTGGAGTCCTCTTACAAAGGCGCACTTGCATTGGTCTGCTTGCCTGTGCGTAAGAACTGGAGGAATATAAAAATGAATGGTGACTCTTTTATTTCTGGCTGTAGTTGCAGTTGGTCCTTCACCAGTCAGATATTAGTTCTAATGGTTTACATCAGTATGGGTTCACAGCTGAGCCTTTGAATTAAAACTACTAATTCAAAACCTAGTACTGGAAGTAAAACACAGTAATGTATGAACAATGAACTCTGTGCATCACCTAATACAAATGACTAAAGCTCAGGCTGCTTATATTTTGGATTGGATTTCAGACACTGGATTTTCAGTGTGCATGTGTGAAGAGAAGTGAACAAGATTTTGTTGAAAGGATTTAAAAACAGAAATTTGTAATTATGTGACTTACTTTGTTAAACCAGATTCACCGCTGACGAGGCCAGGGACCTGATTCAGAGGTACCTGACGGAGCACCCAGACCCCAACAATGAGAACATTGTGGGTTATAACAACAAGAAGTGTTGGCCCCGTGATGCCCGCATGAGATTGATGAAGCACGATGTCAACCTGTGAGTTCTACCTCCACATTACTACTATATATTGTTTAATTTTTGGAAGGGGTTCTAATTCTTCTGATCTTGTTCTTCTCAGTGGACGTGCCGTCTTCTGGGACATCAAGAACCGCTTGCCCCGGTCAGTGACTACTGTCCAATGGGAGAACAGCTTTGTGTCCGTCTACAGCAAAGACAACCCCAACCTGCTCTTCAACATGTGTGGCTTTGAGTGCCGCATCCTACCGAAGTGTCGCACCAGCTACGAGGAATTCACTCACAAGGACGGTGTGTGGAACCTGCAGAACGAGGTGAGGGGGGAGATCAGTTATTCTATTATCTTTTTGAGTTTGAAACCACTTGCTCCGTTCTTCAGTGGCCATTATCACATTCTTGTTTAAGTTGTCACATTTTGTTTCTGCATGCAGGTAACCAAAGAGAGGACAGCGCAGTGTTTCCTACGCGTGGATGATGAGTCGATGCAGCGCTTCCACAACCGAGTCCGTCAGATCCTGATGGCATCTGGGTCGACCACATTCACCAAGGTATTCAGACGGTTATAGAGAAAGGGTCCCTTTTTTGTGTTTGTCCATTTATTTCATACATAAGCCTACTATTTTGGGTTGGCAGTTGAATTTTTTTGGGTTAATGACACAAACACACTTTGACACAAACACACTAATACTTTGGTATTACTTTTTCTGACCTTTTTGGAATCTTTCCCTGACAAATGACCCATATTACACAAAAAGACTAAAACTAACATGGAAAATAGTTTGTTTCCTTATTTTAAAAAACTAAACTAGCAATTAAAAAAATGCAAACAAAACTAGTGAATCTGTTTTAAACAGATAAAAACTAAACTGAAATTTAAAATAAAAAACGAGAATCAGAATATCTTTATATAGTGTTCTATTTTCATCTCCAGATTGTTAACAAATGGAACACAGCTCTGATCGGCTTGATGACATATTTCCGTGAGGCAGTGGTAAATACCCAGGAGCTCCTGGACTTGCTGGTCAAGTGCGAAAACAAAATCCAGACCCGTATCAAGATCGGCCTGAACTCCAAAATGCCAAGCCGTTTCCCCCCTGTAGTCTTCTACACTCCTAAAGAGCTGGGCGGCCTTGGTATGTTGTCCATGGGCCATGTGCTCATCCCACAGTCAGATCTGCGGTAAGTCAGCATGAAGATTAACTGTGTGATTAACTTGATATCATTCCAGTGTGTCCATTACATGTATTTGCCTTTTTTTTGTGTGGGTATGGAATAAGAGATGTACTCTTTCCCTTTTCTCCAGGTGGTCCAAGCAGACAGACGTGGGCATCACTCACTTCAGGTCTGGAATGAGCCATGAAGAAGACCAGCTGATTCCTAACTTGTATCGTTACATTCAGCCATGGGAAAGCGAGTTCATTGACTCTCAGAGGGTCTGGGCTGAGTACGCCCTCAAGAGGCAGGAGGCCATTGCACAGAACAGGTATGGCCTGAATCAAGAAGGAGACAAATGCAAGAGCTAACAAGTAGGGCTGATCTTGCTTAAAGACAGACAACGATTATATTAATTTAAATATTTTAGTATACATCTTGTTGTGGGCTAGAAAAAATAGTTTGACTCCCAGGGCTGAGAAAGAATGTTGTAAGTACCATTGTTAACACTGCTGCATTACAGATAAATACAAAACTGTAATAAGCCTTCAAATATAAATACGTTTTACAACCTTGCACACAAAGCAATGATTCTGAATGTCTTGCATTTTTTGTCTGAACATTTTGTTGGTTTAACACTATATATCATCCACATTGTGATCAACAAAATGGCTAACAGATACCATTGTCAACCATGTTTGAGGTTGACAACGATAGGCACATTTGCCTGCAAAGTTTTTTTATTTAATTTTCATAGAGTTGTACTTAACCTCTCGAAATCATTGCATTCTTTGGATTTCCAACCCAACATATGCAGTTGATTAATAACAAATGTAGATAACAGATGTTCTCATCGACTGTTTGCTCAACTATTAGGGAGCTGACCTATTAAGTATCTCTTTGACAAATGTGAACTGAAATTAGACAATGCAAATAGCAGTATGTTTTCTGTGTCTCAGGCGACTAACCCTCGAGGATTTGGAGGACTCCTGGGACAGAGGTATCCCTCGTATCAACACTCTTTTCCAGAAGGACAGACACACACTGGCCTATGACAAAGGCTGGAGAGTCAGGACAGATTTCAAACAATACCAGGTAGAAGGCGATTCTGATGTGGCAACAGCCAAAATGTTCTTCAGTTATATTGTTTTTCTAGTATTAATTTTGATATATTTGTAAATACAGGTGCTGAAGCAGAATCCATTCTGGTGGACACATCAGAGGCACGATGGCAAACTGTGGAACCTGAACAACTACCGCACAGACATGATCCAGGCTCTGGGTGGCGTGGAGGGCATCCTGGAGCACACACTCTTCAAAGGCACTTATTTTCCCACCTGGGAGGGTCTCTTCTGGTGAGAGCACTTTAATTTATGGATGCTTTCATTTAATACTGAAAAAAGAGAGGTACAATACTGAAGTGCACAAACATTTAAAGAAAAATTCAGTATGACTGATCTGCTTTTAAAAGTCATGGATTTGTTTTTGATGAAATATATTCCATTAAAAATCCATCCTCACTATGGGGTTTAGGGAGAAGGCCAGTGGTTTCGAGGAGTCCATGAAATGGAAGAAGCTGACCAATGCGCAGAGGTCTGGTCTCAATCAAATCCCCAACCGTCGCTTCACACTTTGGTGGTCACCCACCATCAACAGAGCCAACGTTAGTACAAGCTCTTACATAGATGGGATTAAATTATTTGACTATAAAAAGAGCGAAGAATCATGACAATGTCTCTCTGTTTCAGGTGTACGTCGGTTTCCAGGTGCAACTTGACCTGACAGGAATCTTCATGCATGGCAAGATCCCCACACTGAAGATCTCCCTCATTCAGATCTTCAGGGCTCACTTGTGGCAGAAAATCCATGAGAGCATCGTCATGGATCTCTGTCAGGTAGGTTTAATTTTTTATCATCTAGTTGGTTTTATGATCTAAGATTATTTCAGACTTAATGAATATACATTAACTCAATGTGAATACATTTTCTGTTTGTTTTTTTTGTTTTTGTCATCAGGTGTTTGACCAGGAGCTGGATGCTCTAGAGATTGAGACTGTGCAGAAGGAGACCATCCATCCCAGGAAGTCGTACAAGATGAACTCATCCTGTGCAGACATTCTCCTCTTCGCCTCATACAAGTGGAACGTCTCTCGACCATCCCTGCTGGCTGATTCTAAGTATGACTTTTGGAGCTTCATTCACATGACTCAATATGACTTTTTGCAGAAAAAATATGTTAGACCAATGAGTACTATAAAGAAAAAAAATAATACTTAGTGATAACATGAAACCAGTTAGGTATTCTTGCCTAAATCAAATGTCCTCTTCGTCCTGCAGAGACGTCATGGACAGCACCACCACACAGAAGTACTGGATCGACATTCAGCTACGGTGGGGTGACTACGACTCTCATGACATTGAACGTTATGCCAGGGCCAAGTTCCTGGACTACACCACCGACAACATGAGTATCTACCCCTCCCCCACAGGGGTACTCATTGCTATTGACCTGGCTTACAACCTTCACAGGTCAGTATTGATGTTTCCTTTTCATTTTGATTTAAAGTGAGCTATTACAGATGTCTAAATATAAACTGGAACATTGTTACACGTTTGGCAGGGTTGCATGGATTCTGGCATCAACTTGTTTATGATTACAACTATGTTGTGCAGTAGCTGTTAAAGTTTTCACACTAGCTTTCTAACTTGTCTTACATAGACATTGCTGTCTTCAGCTGTAACTCACATCAATCTAAATGCTGTAATGCAGTCCTGTACATCCACGAAGAGGAACAACTGTAAGGAAAAAGAATGTAGTAAACACCTCTGTGTCATTATTCTGTCCCTCTAGTGCCTATGGTAACTGGTTCCCTGGAAGCAAACCTCTGATCCAACAAGCCATGGCCAAGATCATGAAGGCCAACCCTGCTCTGTATGTGCTCAGAGAGCGCATCCGCAAAGGTTTGCAGCTGTATTCCTCAGAGCCCACTGAGCCCTATCTGTCCTCACAGAACTACGGTGAACTCTTCTCCAACCAGATCATCTGGTTTGTAGACGACACCAATGTGTACCGGGTCACCATCCACAAGGTGAGTGGTGACATTTTTCACTCAGCTGTAATTAAGTGAGTAGCTGTAGTAAATGAATGACAACTTCTGATTGGTATGTTATAATATAATTCCTTGATTTTTAGTCACATGTGTTCTCCATCTCTCCCATCAGACCTTTGAAGGTAACTTGACCACAAAGCCAATCAATGGGGCCATTTTCATCTTCAACCCCAGGACTGGTCAGCTCTTCCTCAAAATCATTCACACCTCTGTGTGGGCTGGACAGAAGCGTCTGGGACAGGTACGGCCTTTCTCTGCTCCTGTCAAAATGTGATACTGATTTAGCCTGATTCAAACTGTATTCATACGATTCCTCATTAATCTTAGCACAAACTCAAAAATCATAGTCTGTCAGTAGATATTATATTGTATCAGATGAAGTGTCAGATTTAATTCCTGTGTTATCTGTGTAGCTCGCTAAGTGGAAGACAGCTGAAGAAGTGGCTGCCCTGATTCGCTCCCTCCCCGTGGAAGAGCAGCCCAAACAGATCATTGTCACCAGGAAGGGCATGCTGGACCCTCTGGAGGTGAGATTTTGTCATTTTGAACAATGATGAGCTTTGATTGATCTTCTCCGATTTGTAAACCCAACCAGTGTTTAAAGTTTTACTATAATGTGTAACTGTTCTCTCTGTGCAGGTCCACTTGCTCGACTTCCCCAACATCGTGATCAAAGGCTCCGAGTTGCAGCTTCCCTTCCAGGCTTGCCTGAAGGTGGAGAAGTTTGGAGACCTGATCCTGAAAGCCACAGAGCCTCAGATGGTGCTCTTCAACCTCTATGACGACTGGCTCAAGACCATCTCGTCTTACACAGTGAGTTAAAACCCATCCTAAAAGACACTCAGACAAGGATTAAATGTACCCTTTAAATGTGTTTATATATAAGCTGATGTTTTTCACATATCTGCTTTTTCTCTCCACTCATTTACACAACATAATAAACTTCCTTCACAGATAGACCTCAGCTTATGCCCTGTATAAATAGTTGATCTGCTCTATTTCTAGGCTTTCTCCCGACTCATCCTCATCCTCAGAGCTCTTCATGTCAACAATGACCGTGCTAAGGTGATCCTGAAACCGGATAAGACAACTATCACTGAGCCCCATCACATCTGGCCCACTCTGACTGATGAGGAGTGGATTAAAGTGGAAGTGCAGCTCAAGGATCTCATTCTGGCCGACTATGGCAAAAAGAACAAGTAAGTGTTCTGTACTGAACAAATATCTGTTAATAAACACAGCATGTAGTTGGGACAGTATGTTAGCACTGCACTTTGTAAGCACCTATTTTTTTTTTTTTACGTTTACCTTCTTTTCATCCAGTGTGAACGTGGCCTCACTGACCCAGTCGGAAATCCGTGATATTATCCTGGGTATGGAGATCTCAGCTCCCTCACAGCAACGCCAGCAAATTGCTGAGATTGAGAAGCAGACGAAGGAGCAGTCACAGCTTACCGCCACACAGACCCGAACTGTCAACAAGCACGGTGACGAAATCATCACGTCCACCACGTCCAACTACGAGACCCAGACCTTCTCGTCCAAGACGGAGTGGAGAGTCAGGTATGCAGGCAGAATTAAATTTCACTTTGTTGCTTCACTTTGTAAATAGTTATAGATTGTTTTCATAAGAAAACAAAATACCTCATAGCTTGTTGTAATAGTCATTACTAAAATACCTAAAAACAACTAGATATTGTAAGTAAATAAAACTAATATATCGTCTTTAAACATGATTTCTGTCCGAGTTACGTCAGATAGATTTTCATTAGTAATGTTGGTGAAAACAACAACTCCCATGATCCTACTGCTTCACAACGTTGTAATTTTTTTAAATTGAGAGGCCCCTAGCTGCAGAAATCACAAAAAATCTCAGCATTAGCTGTTTCATTTTCCAACTCACTTGACTTGAATGATCCTTGTTCTTCTCTCAGGGCCATATCTGCAGCCAACCTCCACCTGCGAACCAACCACATCTACGTATCTTCTGATGACATCAAGGAGACAGGCTACACCTACATCCTGCCCAAGAATGTCCTCAAGAAGTTCATTTGTATCTCAGATCTGCGAGCACAGGTGTGTATGATATTCCATTGTGCTGCAGTTCATAGACAGACACATCATGTAACTCCTGCACACTGATACTGACTGTGACCTGTGGTGTTCCAGATTGCAGGCTATCTGTACGGCACCAGTCCACCAGACAACCCCCAGGTGAAAGAGATCCGCTGTATCGTCATGGTGCCACAGTGGGGGACACACCAGACAGTCCACCTGCCCAATCAGCTGCCTGGACATGAATACCTTAAGGTAAAGCAAGGCTTCAGCTCACACTGAGCAGTTTGTCAAGGATACTTTTTAACCAGTTAACCAGTTTTTAAAAATAAAAACTTGTCCTCTGAAACAGGAAATGGAGCCCCTCGGCTGGATCCACACACAGCCTAATGAGTCACCCCAGCTGTCACCCCAGGACGTCACTACCCACGCTAAGGTCATGGCCGACAACCCGTCCTGGGATGGAGAGAAGACCATCATCATCACCTGCAGGTAGGTTTCTTCACAGTACCCTCATCTTTTAATTCAGGTCAATACGCTTTATTGGCATGAATGTTTAGGGAATAAACAATATTGCAAAGGCTTTGAGCTCAATTAAGTAAAATAAAATGGATAAAGAGACTAGACGTTGACTAAACTAAAAATTGGAACAAATCGGTTCCAGTTTCACAGTCCACAAAACATTACATTGCTATACTTAAGTGTATCACTTTTTCTGTGATTTTCAGCTTCACCCCAGGCTCGTGCACACTCACAGCCTACAAACTGACCCCCAGTGGCTACGAGTGGGGTCGGCAGAACACCGACAAGGGAAACAACCCGAAAGGCTACCTGCCATCCCACTATGAAAGGGTACAGATGCTGCTCTCTGATCGCTTCCTGGGCTTCTTCATGGTGCCTGGTCAAGTCTCCTGGAACTACAACTTCATGGGTCAGTAACTGTAGTTTTCTGTTTTTTTATAGGGTTCAAATGAAAATATAAAGGTCTAATGGGTTTTGTGATATTAAAGATCATAGCTTCATCTTGCATGTCCTCAATGCAGCTCTCATGTTTGTGACAGAAATCGGTGCGATACATTGATATTTCCACTCTGTCCCAGGATCAATTTAATAGATTTTTCTTTGCAGCTCAGCTGTAACTGGTAAAGGTTTTTTTTCGTAACGTATAAACTAATTAATGCAGGCAAACAGGTTATGGAACTAAAGGCAGACTTTGCAGAGGAAATGCTTTCAACGCAACATTGTTAACTTCTCTTTCTACAGGCGTACGCCATGACCCCAACATGAAGTACGACCTGCAGCTGGCCAACCCCAAGGAGTTCTACCATGAAGTCCATCGGCCCTCGCATTTCCTCAACTTTGCCTCCCTGCAGGAGGGCGAGATCTATAATGCAGACCGTGAGGACATGTATGCCTGAGAGAGGACATTCTGCTCTTGACAGATTTTGTAGATGGCTCTACCTGAATCATGGTGCGCCAGTCTAGACCAGCTCACGTAATATTTCTATTGAACACATGTAACTGTGATGTGTGGAATTTTTAATGTAAAGGCAATAGGTCCTTTTAGGAGTCTGTTAAATTTTTGATATTTTCTACAAATGTTTGTTTGTTTGTTTTTTTTCCCCCTACGCTCTACTTATTTCAGTGAAAGTTCTGCATGAATGTGCAGGTTCTGATTTATGTGGCTTCTGATACATTCAAGCATATGTGCATTTGTGTGTAGTTTTCAGTACACAATACTTCTGTGTAATATTTGATTACATTGCTTTATGAGGGTTGAGACTTCCCCTTAGCCCTCGTAGAAAAATTGAAAGTTGAATTTTCTTGTCTGTGAAACCCCCTTGCTATGTTGTACTGTACATCCTGTGACATTGTAGCTTGGGTTTAAATAAAGATCACGCTTTTTATAAATATTTGTCTGCACTGATCCCAGTCATTTTCATTTTCATTATGTAAAACATAAGGAGAAGTTTGAGTTAATTTTGTATAAGGGAAATTTTTTTTTTTGCTTCCTATCCTCTTATGGGGAAGTAAAAGGTCAACACTGCATCAGGTTTCAGTGACTGAAGTGCTCTTCTGCAGTTTGAAAAAGCCAGCCCCTTCAAAATACACTTATTATTATCATCTCCGTGCTGTGAAGTTACTTAGTTTCCCTTGTACGGGTGCAGGTTTCTGCCTCCCATAGTTTGCTTTTAATTTGAATTCGTGGTTGTCGTTTACTGGACACTTACAGGTCACTATTCTAACAGAGGAAATTCACTTTTCACGCTCGGGTGCATGCATCAGTATGCTCGACCTGGCAGGCGAGTTTGTGCGTGTACGTCTGTGTGGCTACTGGGATTAC
The DNA here is from genome assembly GCA_037367275.1 of Coranthus polyacanthus. NCBI lineage: Eukaryota > Metazoa > Chordata > Actinopteri > Kurtiformes > Apogonidae > Coranthus > Coranthus polyacanthus. The sequence goes on along the minus strand of JAPQRN010000006.1, from coordinate 15,250,477 downwards.
ATTGGTTCAGGCGAGTAGGAGGATCCTGTAGCGAACACACTTCTCGACCTTACTACATACAGTGTGCGTTAACGTGACCACGCCGCTACATACGTGACGCGGTGTTGTCGGAAGAGGAGCGAGTCAAGTTCAGCCGTTGTAGCATGGACTTGGCGACGTAGTCACGTTTAAGTTTCAGTGCTTGTTTGACGGCTGTAACCTGCGGTGCTCTCGGATTACGAGTTCGCTGTCATGTCGCGCTGACGAGCCACATAGCTTGATAATAAACGAAGAGCATGTGAGGTGTGCCCACTGGTCTTCAGACATGGAGGAACCCGAAGCGCGTTCAGAAGCTAAACCCACGGAGAGCTGCTTTGACAAGACCTTCGCAGCTTTAACCGTGGATGACGTTTACGAAATAGCAAAACTGATCGGTACCGAGGTGGAGAAACTAATCGATGGCTTCGGCAAAGACAGCGTCGTGGGTCTGGTGCCGAAAATCGTGAAAGTGCTGGAGCTGCTGGAGAGCTTCGCGTCGAGGAACCAGGCGCACAAACTGAAGGAAGAGGAATTGCTGAAGACCTTCGAGACGATACAGCTGCAGCAGCAGAAGAAACGCGGGGGGAAGGAAAGCGAGGAGGGCAACGATAAAAATGAAACACGGGTGAGACAAGCTATAGGAATATCCCCCAGCAGTTTATGCCCAGCACTTTCTGTGTAAGTGCATTTTGCCAATTGTGCGTGTTATACCAACGGCACACCTGTGTAACAGTGTTTCTTGTTACGGTGTCTGGATGTCAGTTGGTCGTGACGGACGTAGGCGGGCCAGTGTAGCTCCATGGCCGACGCCTTCTAGCTACGCGTAGTTAGCGAAAACATCCAAATCCAACGCACAGAAAGCATGCGTCAATGTATACGCCGAACTCAGCTTTGCTCTGACCTTTCACTTTCCGAGGCGCTAACTACCGGTTTACCGATAAAACTGACTGGCGTCGTCTGTTCGGTCTGGTTAACCGTTAACGAGCCCCACTTTATCCCCGAAAAACAAGCCCGCGCTGTCCCACGTCGCCAAGGCAACTGCGACATCTTAAAATGTGACTCGACCGGCGCGTTGGGAAGATAAAAACTATTCGTCGTCGGCGGGGAAGTTGAAACTTAAGTTGTTTTCTTCTAAGGCTGTGCATATAAGTTACAGGCGTTTTATTAAAAGACAGTTCTACATCTATCTAACCACGGCATTTAAAGCTATCTAGGATTATTTAGCTAGCAGGCTAACTACATTACGCACTGTGAGGAAAGTCTTTACCTTTAATTTATTAATAATAGCAAAGCTGTGGAATTTGAGCTAGGTTATTCAATTTCCCGTTTAGTCTAATTAACGAAGATAAATAAATCTGATTTAAAGTTTAAGCTAATGTAGGTTAATTGTCTGCCCCCGAAATTTGATTTACACTAGCATAAAATGCGTTTACTAGCCTCTACTAACCTGTATTAACAAATGTCTTTGATACCTTGTATTTCCAACTCTGGTTATGTTGCAAATCTTGCAAAGTAGCCTAAAGTAAATTCTTAAACATTTCAATGTCACAGTGTGAATGTTTGGGATCTGTGGAAGGCCATTTGAGTCCTGCAGTCTAAACAACTAGCCTTAGGCCAGTATGTGGGTCATACAAGAGGTAAACAATACAATGCTGCTGTGACCTGAGAAATGACTGAAAGAAGTTGGTACTTTAACAACGGCAAGCTGGTGGATTATAAAGGAGGGCATAAGTGTTGTTTGACTGATAGTATGATAGCCCAGCTCATAAATGTTTGCAATTGTTTTGACATACCATATCATCAAAATCCCAGAAATACGTAGTGGTGTTTTCTTTTGTGTTGTATAAAACCTGATTGCTGTCTGTCCTCTTTCAGTGCTCTTATATTATCTATCAGCGTGTCTAATGCTTTTACGGTTTAATCCGCTTATTTCTGTACCACTGTCGATACAGTTTTGTTTTAATCATTGCTGAGACTTACAATAGAGGAGAGGTCCTGTCTTCTTCAACATCTGTAATGACTTAACAGCAAAATGACACACCCGCCTGGACACGGCCAGTTTGGCTGGAGCCAAGTTCCTAGATCCTCCAGAGGTTTTAACAGCACATAGGCCTGTAGTTGCATCAGTTCTCGTTTATCATGAAATAATATGTCAGCATAATGGGGTTTTTATTTGGCTGTGTTCTCTTTTGCAGGATTTGCAGCAGAGGGAGCAGCAGTTCAGGAGGAGGTGTGAAGAGCTGCAGCTTCAGGTTCAGCAGCTGCAGGAGGACAGAGAGGAGCTGCGAAGCCGACTGAAAGGCAGCCATGCAAAGGAGGGTATGACCCAGAAGTTTTACACTCTCACAGTGGATTTTAGATAACTTAAAATAAACAAAGCAGACGTCACACCAAACCGTCTTGAATGCTTAATTCTCCATGGCTCTTACAAGAGAGGCAGAAATCCACAAAGTGCCATTCTTTCCAGTCAGAATTGGATCTGATTACGCTGTGAGAGGACTGATGAGTCCTTCCACTGCTACTAGGAATGCAAATATAGATCAAGTATTTGCCATGAAACAAATACAACTCTCCACTGATGCAAAGCAGTGGGTTAACGGCCATGAATGTACTGGAGATGACAGCCGTCAAACTGGTTGTTGCAATGTTTACAAAGCAAAATATTAAGAGATGAAGCAGCAGACGTTTCTGTTCTGCTGCAAACATATAAGAGACTACATCGAAAGAAAGCATAGACAAAAGGGGAACATAAAATTACTAAAAAGTTTGATTGATTATTGGCTTGACAGAGTGAAACAGAAAATATATCATCTCCTCTTTTCCCATATTCGCTGACATTTCTCAGCACGTTGATAGCTTGCCACAGTAATGTGAACCAGAAGGTGGAGTCATCATTCTGACTCTTGTTTTCTTGTACTGACAAGAAAAATATGCTTTCTTGATTCATTCGTGGTCAAACAGCCATGTGGCAGGTGAACGTTACCATTAATTTCACATCATGAACTTACTGGTGCATCAGACTCCCAGGCTTTATTTGGCTAAGGTGAAGGTCTAATAAGCTGTAGATAAGTTAAATTAATGATCAAAAAATGTGTCTCTGGCATGCATTTACTTTACTTTATGTAGTTTCAACGTTTTTCCTGCAGGTGCAGCATGTCACACCTGCAATGAATGTTATCTAACGCTGCAGATTGAATTGGTTTTATTTGGTTTTGAGATGGTCACGTTCGACTTATTTCTTAATTCAACTCAATGCAATAGAGGTGAGTTTGATATCTGGTATGTTTGCTTTAGTTTTTCTCGTCCAGTGTCGTAGTTACTTTGGCTAGGCCTCCCTGCAGTGAGGTCTGGGGGTTATCCAAATCTGCTGGCATTTTCTCTCTGAAAATGAGTTTTTTTGTTTGTTTTCTGAGTGGACATAATTGATCATTTAAATGTTATATTATATTGTAGTTAGCTGTAGTTGTATAACTGTCAGGTAATCTTTTAATCACTAATGTGGGACTTCTGCTTCTTGTCAGGTAGTAGATTTTCTTGAAGAAGCAAATGCCCATTTTCAGAAGTAGTATTACTTCCATTAGCAGAAATGGTTAGTGTGTAAATATCCAGCTTTGTTGTGTGTTTTCATAGCCTGTATAAGAATGTCTTCTCATTTTCTGTTTGGGTATATAATGTGACAGATGAGTCTGACCAGTATACTATGTAATATGTAGTTATAACACTTGGACTATAGCATCCATCATTTTATAACCCTTACTTTAAAAGTGTAATATAATGTATATAATATCCAGCAGTGTGATGATGGTAATAGGCTCTTTTCACAGCAAAACTAACTAATAACCTGTGATATTAGGAAACAGCACAGGGTGTTACTAATTGCATTAACGACAGCTCCATTCTACAGTTAACCATAACAATGTGAAGTCTAAGCAGTGAACACAGTATGAAGAGCCTGAAACTAGCTGTTAAATATAATTGACATCTGATTATTTACACGTGTTTGTTTTGTCTTGACTTGTTCAAAGTCCTGTTGCAGCAGGGATAGAGAAAGCTTTCCCAAAAAGATATTTGAGATTTGGATCCTCTGTTTTCCTTAATTTACCCTTTGCTTGTTGTGTGTGTGTGTGTGTCGTAGACCGTGTGCAGAGACAGGAGCGAGAGGTGATGCTGAAGCTGAAGGGGGTGGTGGACAAACAGAGAGACGAGCTGAGGGCCAAAGTCCAGGAGATAACCACCATCTCCAAAGAAGTGGAGGCGGTAAGGAGACACGAGCCCGTTCAGAGCTGTTCTTCTGCAGGTTCACACATACGAACAGTTGCGCGAGATACACAAGAGCTCTCATGTGAATTCATATTAACCAAGTTAGTTCTTAATTAAGCTAAGGTTTTTAACATAACTGAATTATCAGTTCAGAAGCAGGTTCTGGCTTTTAAGACTGAGGACTGACGAGGAGCCTTTTGGTTTGCATGATACCTGTAACGCATGGACACATGTCTGTTGCACTAGTTACAAAAGTCACCTTCCTTTAAGGTAATGACAACTTTTCTCATAAAAACAATGCTATTTATTGTGTTACTGTCATGCTCACATTTGAATTTTTTTGTAACGTTTGTACATTAAAGGTTTTGTAATATGCAGCTACACAGTCAAGTATCAGCATCAAAACATAAGTTACATCATGTAAACCACAGCAAGAAAAACACAGAAACAGAAAGCAGTGTGTTTACCATCAGGGAAAGAGTTCAGAGATTATCCACATAGTTATTGGTTGAGGATTAAGCTGCACTTTTTAGACATGTCTGAGCAGTGTTTCACCCCACACACGGCTGCTGTGTGTGTGCTTTTGTTGTTTCTTTGTTTTTTAAGTTAAACGTGTCCATGCATGTTTCATGGCTCTAAATCACATGATTTAAATAGCAGCCATAACTGGGTGTGTATTTCTTTATGCTTTGTTTTTTGCTCCCAGTCAGTTGACCTGAATGAAAGACAAAGTGTCAAAATGCAATTTTTGCTCAGCTCGGCTAAACAAGTTCCTCTGTTCGCTCAAATGAATTCCAAGGATTTTTTTTTCACCCTCAGAAAGAATGCTACATTTGTCTTGACATTGTCTGGTTTCATTCCTCTTCCTTCTATACATGCAGTCATCTCAGCCCCATTTCTGTGCTGATGAAATCATAAACCAATAAAAGCCAGACCTTGATTCAGCGCTTCTTTATTTGTTTTGGGTTTAGCTGTATTAAACTGGAAAATATGGTAACTCAAAACACATGAAAAGCTGTAAACCTGTTTATTTGTGTGTACTCCACTGCTCATGATTATTAAGTGTGCTTAATGTGCATTTTTATTTGAATGCTTGCGTGCAGCTCCAGGAGCAGCTGGACCGCTTCATGAAGATGAATGCAGAATTACGACACAAGCAAAACGTGCTGCAGGCTCAGCTGAAGAGCACTGTGGAGAGGAAGGCCGACATGGAGGCCGATCTGAAAGAGAAGAACAAAGAAATAGAAAACCTCCAAGCACTGCTGGACAGAACAAACAGCAACAGCCCTGTATGCATGTTGTGTTTGTGTTTCTTTGTTATTTAATTTCACATCAAGTATATATATCATTCTAATTGCTGAAGTAGTTTCATAGTTTAGGTGAATCTGATGACTTTCTGTTTTCCCATTAGTCTACTCCGAGTCAGTCATCTCATCAGTCAGCCAAAAAGTCAACGGGTGACCAAAAGGATCCAGACCTGCCATGCTTCACCAAGAAGGAAGTGCGTGACATCATTTCTGAGAGGAATGAGCTCAAAACCAACCTCTTTCTGGTGCAGGAGGAGCTCAACTACTACCAGAGGTGGGTCCACTCTGTGTCGGCGTCTGCACAGCTTAATTTGTAAATGAGGGGCACAGAGAGGGTCCAGTTAAGGGAAGGGTCGGGGGAGAGAAAAGGTCACTGAACGCATCAAAACATCCACAGTGCCTGGAGCAACTGCTAAACCTAAACAAAACTATACTAAAACTGTAATCGCAGACAAAACATTATTTATGTAAATGTAATAAGCTGCCCGTGGTGCAGTTTACCAGGCTCCACTTGCAGTGACATGCACAAAACTCTCTCTCCTCTCTCTTTCTCGGATTTAAAATGTATCCAAAATAGGCAAACAAGTGTTTTAGAAGTAGCTTCAATAGGAATGGGAAATAGTGACAGAATAGAGAACGTGAACTTTTACCTGAAATGTATTTTTCCGATTTTGATAGTGACTAAGAAGATGCTGGACCCAATCAAGTAGTTGCACAAATGAATCCCTGTGTGTTCATTGTCATGAGGAACACATTTGCAGTCAGTGTAAATGATAATGCGTACATTGTTTCTGCAGGGAGATCTTGAATGAGGAGAGGTGCCCAGGTTTCCTGTTAGAAGCCGTTCGCTCTGTCATCAAAAAAAGGAGAAAGCTCATCAAGGCCAAGATGCTTGGAATTCCTGCGAACGAATGCAGCAGGTCTGTTTTACAAAAAAAAAAAAATAATAACACACACCTTTAGTTACATTCAGAAATAAAATCAAGCTGCGAAAATATGATTTTTGAATGAGCTGTTTTACACACAGACCCAGGGGTTTTCCACAGATTTATTGTTTTATTTTCTCTGCAGCGACGAAGAGGATAAGAGTCCTCTGTTTGGGCAGACGGAAGTTGATAGCACAGAAGTTGACGGCACTATTAAACCAGCTGAGTCACGCATTCAAACCCTGTGAGTACAACTTTCACCTACACAGCACTGCCCAGACTTTAGCAGGACGAAACATTAATACTGGTCTGCTTTTTGTAGTAGTTTTTTTTCTATGAAGAAGTGTTATTTAAACAAAGGATAAATGACTGACATTTGAGGATCCAGCCTGTGATGTGTTTTTGTGTTTATACCTACTTTGACAGAGTTGTCAAATTATAGAGGAAGAGGACGTTCTTCTGCTGCTGCCCTGTATTTCTCTGGTTATCTTTAATGTCTCTGTCAGACCAAACCCACAGACATATCATGTACACAGACGGCGCTGTTCTCTACAGTGATTTGTCAAATGAGGAGCTCACTGATAAATAGGCCAGGGGGAGTTTTAGTGTGCTAGCAATGACGTATTTATACAGCAGAGTGTAGACTGATATCACAGAGGATTTCTGCAAACAGGAAGGCGCAGGATTATCTCATTCCATTTTCTCAAGCATGGGAAAGGGAAATAAGTAAAAATGGCTGATGTGACAAAAGTCCTGAGACAACTGTGAACTCAGATGCCCCTTCAAAACAGAAACGTGGTGGCCTCGCGCAGAATTGTTCATTGAAATTCTGTGTTCTATGTTAAGTTAAAACATGATTATACTAAAGCATTATTTAACAGAGGGTGTTAACCAACTCCACCTGATGAGGTAAAGAAATCTTAACTTTGGGGAAGCACTTTTCAGTCTGGATTTCATAAAGGCTCTGGACTGAGAACTGCATTAAGTGGAGAATAATTTTTATAAAATAAAAAAGTTTATAGCAAAAAAACCTCTTCAAAGTGAAACCTGCATAGAACAATCAGATAAAAAGTACTAACATCTGCCGTTTGTCTTCAGTTTTTAATGATACAATCAGCAGCGATCACCAGTAATTCCTGGGTCAAATACTGTAGTCGTAGTCAGACTTATCGGCTCCGGCTCCAATCAGGTGATGGAAACATGGCACCCGGTTGTACCTGCTATTTTTCCCCCCTTGCCATGACGTATGACGTATAAATAGCCAGGGAACATTATTTATTGTTTTTTTTACAGTCAGGAACAATGTTATTTTTATTCTTCGTGTTGTACAAGATGCAACACTGGCAAGAGAGAGCCTCTCCTGATTCAAGGGGAATATATTTGCAATGCGTGTGAGATGTCAAATGTGACAAACTGAAATAAAAACCAGAAAGGAAAACTCATCTACTAGACATGTGATGAGTCAATTGCCTATTTTTAGTGAGTTTCCTGCTTTATAAAACCCAGATATACGGGCTATATTTTGGTGTTAAAACTGTAATTGTAGCACTTTGTACTACAACTTTCATTAAATAAAAAGAGAGATACATTTACCTGAATAGCCCAGAAACAGTGCTAAAACACGCCGCAGACATCATCTGTGAATCAAAGCTCTGGTTTCACCTCTCTCTCTCCTGACACTGTCACTGTCCTGAGGTCTTTATCGACTCCGGGCTATATTTAGCGTAATCCCTCACAGCAGATCTGACCTCAGGCCTGTCTGTCTTTTCTACTCTGTCGGCTGCAGCTTTGGCTTCCTGACGCGATCTGGCAGCGGCCGGAGCCCCACCCACATGAGCAGCTCCGCCTCCACCTGGGAGATCATTGGAGACTCTGAGGCCAATGAGGAGACGGAGGAACAATCGTCTTCCTGAACCTGGTACTGACCTGCAACCAAACACCCTTTTCTGTCACAACTTATTCCTCAGCTTGTATCAGAAAGTCTGGGTTTTGCTGAGGAAAAAGGGACAGTTGAAAACACTGGGTGTAAGCAAGTTGTGGACATTTTCAAACAAACCATTTTGTGTTATTTCTTTCATTTCCTCTTGTTAATATCAGTCGTACCCTCATTCCCCTTGTTTTTTCCAACACAGTGTATAAGGTACAATGTACCACAGTATTAAGAGGGAAGCATTTTATCAATAATATTTTAATATTCATTTTGGAGGGAAAGTTTTATCTTTGGTCATTGAATTCTTAAAAAAAAGAAATGAATAGATATCTATATAAATCCTCAAACAGTGATTAAAAAAAAACCAAAGACATTACAAAGATATACTCTGGAAATGATACTGTCCACTTTTCTAAATGTGAAAACGATGTCTAATACAGAGTACACCACTGTTCCACAAGAGGGCATTGGTTTGTTTTACCAACAAAACATCAAGATATTAACACATATTAATCATGTAACTTTTACCTCAGTTGGGGGATTTTTAAGCCATGTGTTAACTAATGTATGTTTCATGGTTAAAGCACTTCTATGATCAAGTAGAACACAACTTGTAGTCATATTAACAGTCTTCTCCATGTCAGCAGTGAGTGCATGGAAACTCACTGAGCCTTAATTTGCTGCTTGTGCGGTTAAAATGTATTTTCTTAAGTCATCAAACTTGGTAGAGCCAAAGTGGCCGCTGGTGTTTTAATTGATGGTGGTGCCATAAGTGTGCATGTGTACACAGGCATGTGCATTGACATGTATTCTGGAAGGTGGGCGAGCCTTTAAGAGATTGATTATTTTACTTTTAAAGGAAGTTCTTGTGAAAATGCTTCTTTGTGAAATGCAAAACAGTGTTTTTAGTCTTCACTGCCTTCAGATGATGAATTCAAGTCACCACATTCTGTATTTCTGCTCCTTCTGCTCCTTCCAATCATCTGACCACATCACTACACATGATGTGACAAACTGCTGATACTGTATTGGTTAGGAGAGGTGATGTCTTCCAATTAGATCATATTTTACTACAATTCTCCATTTGCAATTTATTTTTGTAAACATGTTTGTAATGAATATTTCGCTGACAAAAGCAGATCTTAACTTTCAATCACCATGTGAAATGTATTGCAGATGTGATAAGAAAAATCAAAACATGGTTTTGTCTGTGATACTTAATTTAATAAAATATAGTTGAACAAATACATTATTTTCTTTTTTTTATCAATGAAAAGGAAACGTTACAGGAGCTCAAAGTGACCACGTGACCATTTTGCTCTGATTTTCATGACCTATAAGGAGGACCAAGGCGTTCTTCATCGTCTCCTGGAAGACGTCAACAATAGATTCTGGGAAAAGGTGAACACCATGGGTGTGTGTTTGTGTTTGTACATGAGTGAGCGAGAAGCCAACCAGTGTGTGCGGCAAGTTTGGAGCGTTAGTGTTCGACCGTCTTTAAAAAGCTCTGTGTCTGGCTGAATAGCAGGAAGTGGCTCTGACTTCCCCAGGAAATGGGGAACCTCGACCCCTCTCGCTGCACTGGAGCCGCAAGACAACTCATGGGAGAGAAAGAGAGGGAGAAGGGGAAGGAGGGAAGGGTGGAGGGCAGACAGAAAGACAGACACTGCTAGACCAAACTCAGAGAACGTAAGGAAAGAAGAGGGGAGTCTGGAGCAGACCGAACAGTGAGGATCGAGACAAAGATTTCGTCCTTTTTATTTGGTTTTCGACTTGTGTGGAGATGAAGCTTCTCCTCCGAGCTGTGAGTGCTCTGCTCTGCTGCTCGCTGTCCTCCTCGGACATGCTGGACCCTGCGGGGAAAAACGTCTGTCAGAACCTCAGGTACGCTTTAACTTTAACAAATACGGAAAATCAGGAAGGTGAAGGTGGATAAACAAGGGCTTCTTAATGTTCGTTGACAGATTCCACTGTCTTTTGAATGATATACTTTTAAAGAGCTCCACCTTATCCAGCAGTGTTCAACTAGAACTCCAACAACGGGTCGATTATTTGTCAAGTATTAAATTAATTGTCAGCTACTCTGAAAACAGATTAATTGGTTTGAGTGATGTTTTGAGAAAAAAGTCAAAATTCTCTGATTCTGGTTTGAAAATGTTCTGGTTTCTCTCTAAATTTTCATTGTATGGATCAAACAAGTTATTTGAGGATCTCATCTTGGTTGTTGAATTGACATTTTTCATCATTTTTTGATATCTTATAGACCAAACAATCAATTAATCTAGAAAAAAATAGATTCATCGACAATAAAAAATAGCTGTTAGTTTCCCTATGTTTAACGGTGACAAATATTTTTCTGGATACAGGCTTCATGTATAAATCTTTTTGATGTAATCATTTTTTTGTGTTGCTAGACTTTGTAGTCAATTCAAGCCCCTTTTACATTTTATTATGTATATTCAGGGAGCCCTCCACTCTGGTGTGTTGCAGTGGATGGCGTCAAGAGGGAAAAGAGTGCACTATACGTGAGTTTAACTGTTTTCGCACAGAGCAACCTTTAGATATTTTACTTGTACTGGCTCCATGTTTGCTTTGTATGTTCGAGTTGTCATTCACTGTGTGTGTCCTGTGTGCGTAGCTGTGTGTGAGGGTGAACAGGCCTGTCTGAAGAATGAGCTGTGTGTGTATCCCGGAGTGTGTCGCTGCCCACCTGGATACTACGGCGCTCAGTGTAAAACACGTGGGTAAAAACATCCTGAGTTCCTTGGTTTGTGTCCAGCTGGGGACCATTGTTGCTTGTCACCATCTCTTTCCACTTATTTCCTGCCATTTCATTAGTACATTATATCTAAAAGCACAAAATGGACTTAAAAATCACTTACATCAGACATCACACGTTCTATAGCAGTAAAACGAAGCCAGAAACATCATGTATAATAGTACAACACTGACCATTTCACTTTTACTTTTCATACTTTAAGTACATTTGGTCATATTACTTACATCCTTATGTAAGGTTTTGAATGCAGAACCTTTACTTATAGTGGAGTTTTTTCACTGTGTTGTATTAGTACATTGAATGGATCTGAATTCTTCTTCCGCTTTACATGTTTTCTTGGTTATTACCAGGTTGTCCCCCTGAGTTATGGGCTTCAGACTGTCGTCAGTTGTGTCCGTGTTATCCACACGGCCGCTGTCACCCTGTCACAGGAGAGTGCACCTGCAACATAAACCGATGGGGTCCGCTTTGCCAGTACGCCTGCAAGTGTGCGCGCCACGGCCACTGCGACCCCATCTATGGGAACTGCACCTGCGACGAAGGCTGGTGGACGCCATCCTGCGCCAAGCCCTGCCAGTGCGTGAGTGGGGGCTCGGTGGGCCCCAGCTGCGACCAGCTGACAGGCCGGTGCCAGTGTCACAGGGGCCACTGGGGCCTGAAATGTCCAGTCACATGTAACTGTTACCTGTCACCGTGTAATCAGCGAACTGGTGTGTGCGAGTGCCAGGCAGGCTGGTGGGGACCCAGCTGTGATCGGAGATGTAACTGTGACCTCACACACAGCATCTGTGACCCAATCAACGGGCAGTGCCTGTGCCATCCAGGGTACCATGGGCTCTTCTGCAACCAGCCGTGTGAAGCTGGCAAGTACGGCAGTGGGTGTAAAATGAGGTAGGCGTGTGTGGAGTCATAAGTGTAGATATAAGTCTTTGTCTGAACTCCTGTGTGTTTCTAAAGCCTGTCTGTATCTTCTCCTAAGTTGCGGTTCCTGTAAAGACAACCAGTCCTGCTCTGCGACTGATGGCTCCTGTGCTGCCTGTGAGCCCGGTTGGGGCAGTACGCGATGCGACCGCTGGTGTCCATCTGGTTTTTATGGCGACGGCTGCAAGCAGACATGTCCGCGTTGTAGGAAAAATGAGACCTGTGACCCAGAAACGGGGAAATGTTGGAGGTGTGACCCTGGATGGACTGGGCACAAGTATGTATGTATGTTAAATAGCCATGGAGTGTTTAGTTATAGTGATGGTTTCAGGTAAAGACATGGTCAACAAAAACATTATTATCCTGTAGTGAGACTGTTTTTAGCTACTGGTGCTTACAGGGGAATTTATAACTCTTAAAGTATTCAACAACAAACCAAAGAAAAAGCATATGAATATTAGCATTAAATGTTTCGTTGCATCATCATCTCCCCATAATTACATTTATTTATAGCATGTAATGTAAACGTATATGTAATGTAAAATAGCCAGCCTGTGTGTGTCTTTACTTCATGCTTGACAGAGATGAACTGACAACAGCTTGTCTGTGTTGCCCAGATGTCTCCATATAAGTGAGAACATTTCTACAAAAGAGGAATCAGATTTACCAGTTATGCATGTACTAATTTTGATGTTGTGTATACTAGTGTAGAAAAAAAAATTGAATAATCATAACCCTGTTTCACCAGATGTGAGGAGACCTGCTCTAACGGCACATATGGAGATGCGTGCAGCTTCCTGTGTAACCCTTGTTTCAGTGGTAGCTGCCATCACGTGACAGGAAGATGCATCTGTGAGCCGGGTTTTCAAGGAGAAAGGTGAGCACAGTTTTGCTGTGTTGAGAAGTATCGTTTCCCTTTTAAAACAGACACAGACATACATGTTGATGAAACACCACTCTATCCTATGTTTTAGTTTTTGATATACCCACTTTGGCTTTGCCCATATTTTTGGCTGAAACAGCCAGAAATACCAGCGACTCAATCAGTATATTTTACTTTTGCATAGAAATGCAACTGCAAGCATGAACTGTTTTTTTTAAAGGTTTTGTTCATGTGTTTAAGGAGGCTAAACAGCACTTCTATCATTTGGTGCATACACTGTTTATGAGTAGTGAACCATCAGAATTTTCCCTTTAATTTTTTTTGTTTTGTTGATGTCCCACTGTCTATTAGTCATCATGATTTCACTATAGACCAAAACAGATGATGGTTCACTCTTTATACAGTGGCTTTTTCTGTTTGCTGAGTTGGAGTAATTATGTGAATCGTGTTTTCCAGTTGTAACAGCAGCTGCCCCGCCCTGCAGTTTGGCATCAACTGTTCCTCTGTCTGTGACTGTGGAGAGGGCGTCGGCTGCAATGCAGTCACTGGAGCCTGCCCTAGCAGTACGTCCATCCATCCATCCATCTGACCATCCATCCATCCATCTGACCGTCCATCCATC
>JAPQRN010000006.1:15209715-15224028 GCA_037367275.1 Coranthus polyacanthus | reverse complement strand
GATGTGAGGATGTGGTGATGCAGTGAGGAGGGGGAGGAGAGGGGCTTCTTTAACTCCTCATCCCCGGTAGATTCCTCAGCCGGTGGGCGGTGCGGACCAGACCAGGCAGGTTGCGGCGGAGGGTGACCGCCGAAGGATGCGATAGCTCAGCGGACACCGGTCGAGAGCAGTGGCATTTGTTTTTGGTTTTTGTTCTGCAGGAAATAACCCGCGGTCGTAGGAGAAAACTGCATGAAGACAACAGGCCTGTCTTTGTCTGAAAAAAAACCACACAGGATGCAAATGAAGACGCACACGAGAAGAAGAGTGTAGGCTGCGTCAGCCTCCCAGAAGCAAGAATTTGTCGGTTTGAGTCCGTTTCAGAAGCAGAATCTTTTTTCATTAATCCCGGAGGAGTTTAAGGATATTTAAAAATGTCCAAACGGACCGAGTCGAGGTGTTAAATCGTCTAAAGGGCGGTTGGATTTAAGACGCACAAAGTGTCAAGGCAGGACTATGCGCAAACACCCCGGGACCTGCTCAGGATCTTATTGAGTGAGGATGATGCAATTCTGTTGTCACTGAAAGCTGTCACTTCTGATTTCCAACAGGGGCCTGGCATCCAACACGCACACGGACTCACAACCCTGGAAGGGATTAAAAGGCCTTTGTAAACAATCACAACCACTGAAACACTTTCTTCCGGTAGATGCTTTTGTCTCTGACGCTCTTCCTGTCGTGGCTCTACCGACATTTCTCCATCATGTTTAGTTCCGACAGACTCACAGTCCCAGATTATGTTAGCCGGCTCCAGAGCAGGAGGAGCGGGTCCTCCGACAACAGAGCGGTATCTCCGGGGATCAACGCTGACGTCCAGGCGGTTTTGGACACCTCGCTGCCCGCCCTCCGCTGCGCCATCAGGAGGCTGAAGACATCCAAGGACACATCTGAGTCAGATGAGACCCGCAGGGCCATCGCTGAGATCTATCAGCTGGTGGAAGAGGCCTGGGTTCTGCCCACAGTGGGGCGTCAAGTGGCCGAGGAGATCTGCAACAGGATCCGACTGGATGGTGGCCTGGAGCTGCTGCTACAGCTCCAACAGACACCTGCTGTGGAGATCACCTATGAGTCTGCAAAACTACTGGAGCAGATACTCATCTCTGATAACAGGTACATTTTGTGTGGATACAGTAACATGAACATATTTACAGGTTTTTGTTGGGACTCTGGGGTCCTCCTGTTTATTGCATTAAGATGTAAAAGTGTTTTGTCTTGGGATGGACCAAATATCATACAATATAATGATTACAATACGAAAAGTAAGGTCTTTATGCGAAATTACTCACCCAGGGACACAATTACTATTTTTATGATATAAAATATATATTATATACAATGATTACTTTGAGCTTCAAATCAAACAGTCCTTGCTGGGTTTATTGGATCATATATTAAAATGCAATGGTTCACTCCATAAACATTTCTATAGACTTCAGGCCGTCTTTTCAGAACTTTCATTTCCCAACATTATATCTTCAAAGTGTTTCTTTTGACCAACTAAACAAAACTAAAACACTGACTACTTGTTCAAGCATTTTATTTATTTATTATAAACTGAGTCAGTTTTGCTATATATTTACACATTTCAATAGAATTCAATAGAAGAGGTTTTTACTGAGACTGTAATTCTTTGGGGTCCTAATCTTTATTTTACATGCCGGATCATTTTATTGGAGTATATATTCAAATACAATGGTTCACACTATATACATTTATGTAAACTTTAGGGCATCTTTTCATGACTTTCATTACCCAACATGATCTCTTCAAAGTGTCTCTTTTGAACAACTAAAAAAAAACTACTTAAAGTCCGACTACTTGTTGAAGCATTTATTTATTTCATCATGTTAACGATTTCTTATTTGCAGAGATTATGTGGCTCGGATGGGATTGGGGGTCATCCTCAACCTGACACGGCATCAGGAAGACGCTCAGCTGGCCCGCAGTGTCTCTGGCATCCTGGAGCACATGTTCAAACACACCGAGGAGACGTCCGTCCACCTCATCTCTAACGGGGCCCTGGATGCCCTCCTCTTCTGGTGCCGCGGTACAGATCCCACTGTGCTGCGTCACTGTGCTGTGGCCCTGGCAAACTGTGCCATGTACGGAGGCCACCGCTGCCAGAGATGGATGATAGAGAAGCAAGCAGCTGAATGGCTTTTCCCGCTGGCTTTTTCCAAAGAGGATGAACTCATACGCTTCCATGCATGCCTGGCTGTAACCGTGTTAGCTGCAAACAGAGAAATCGAGAAAGAAGTAGTGAAATCTGGGACTTTAGAATTAGTAGAGCCGTTTATCGCGTCTTTGGATCCGGATGACTTTGCCCGTAGTTTACTGGACAGTGCAGACTGCATGCAGGGGAAGACAGCGTCTGATCTGCAGCACCTGTTGCCATTGCTGGATGGCACGAGACTGGAGGGGAAGTGTATTGCAACCTTTTATCTGTGTGTGGAGACCAGCATCAAGTCCCGTCAACGCAACACCCGGGTACAATCGCTGTCCACAGAACTGAACAGTTTTTAGATGCCATACTGTCTGGTGTTTGTCACTAAGTTTAATTTGTTCTCCTATTCCAGATATTTCAAGAGATAGGAGCAGTGCAGAGCCTCAAAAGAATCGCCATGTACTCCACTAACGGTACAGCCTGTGCCCTCGCCAAGCGGGCGCTAAGCATGATGGGAGAGGAAGTGCCGAAACGCATCCTGTCATCTGTCCCCAACTGGAAAACCTGTGAGGTGCAGACCTGGCTGCAGCAGGTTGGCTTCAGTCCCTACTGCGATCGCTTCCAGGTGTGTAACAAACTTCAGAGGTACATTTCATTCATCTTCTTTTTATGAAGAAGCCTTGATTTATAGAAGCTGAAAAAAGTAGGATGAAACAATGGATGACATCAAATCCGATTGCCTGTATTGTGTCGAATTGTTTTGAACACCAAGAACTATTAACAATGAGGGAAAATTAAGCCGCTTTTACCTGGAATTCTGATTCTTTTTAGTTTTGTGTTGCTTTGTTCATTGTAGTTTTTATTTACTTTTTGTGATCAGTTAACAATCTAATTTTTTCACTGCTTTCGTATCATATCATAGGAGCTCCAGGTGGATGGAGACCTCCTCCTGAACATCACAGACCAGGATCTGACCAACGATCTGGGCATGGCTGCAGGTCTCACCCGCAAGAGGCAAGTGCTAAAAACCTTTCAAGTCAAACCTTCCTCACTCATTTAAAAAATCTAATTGTTTTGATTGATCCTTCAGGTTCCTGAGAGACCTGCGTGTGTTGAAAACATACGCCAACTACTCCACATGTGACCCAAACAACATGGCCGACTGGTTGGTAGAGGTGGACCCTCGTTTCCGGCAGTACACCTATGGCCTGGTGCAGTCAGGTGTGGATCGCTACAACGTCCAGCACCTGACCGATCAGCAGCTGGAGCGTGACTGCTACATACACAACGGCGTCCACAGAGCCAAGATCCTGGCTGCCAGCCGCAAGCCGCTAAAACCCTGCCACACGGACGCCCAACCTGCAGGGCCAGATGTGTTCATCAGCTACAGGCGGACTACCGGCTCCCAGCTGGCCAGGTCAGAAAATTATACCCAGTGCAGATTTGTGAACGTGTAGGGTAAAACAGTGTTTTCATTTACTCTGATTCTGTTTTTCCCTTGTCTCTGAATGCCTTTTGACTGGTACAGAAGGTTAACGTTTACATTTCTTTTTACCCCTAGCCTTCTGAAGGTGCACCTCCAGGTTCGAGGATTCAGTGTTTTCATAGATGTGGAGAAGCTGGAGGCCGGCAAATTCCAGGACAAACTGATTCAGAGTGTTCAGCGGGCACGTAACTTCATCCTGGTCCTTTCTGCCAACGCGCTCGACAAGTGCATGGGTGACACTGCCATGAAGGACTGGGTGCATAAGGTCAGAGCTTCAGTGTTAGGTTGCATTTTATTTCATTTTTGCTTAAAACTTCCAGCCCATTTATACATAACCCTACATCCAAATAACAGCCGTTTTCCCCAAAAGAAGGCAGATTCTACAACAGATGATGATGAGTGTTTTTGGACATTTTTGTGTGTAATGTGTAACAGTTTGGCTGTTTTTCCTAAACCCTCAGTGTGGAACACTCATTCCATTTGTCATCTTGAGAGTTTTTTACCTTTTAGGTGAAGAGAAAGTAGAAGAAATAACAACACAGCAGATATTACTGCGTCATGTCTAAGTGAATATATTGAGTGTTGTGTGTCCCTGTTGCAGACAATGTGGAGGATGAGTCCTCAGAGAAAGATTTAGACATTAAAGGGTGCTGACACTGTTAGTTTCTGATCTTGTAGTACTTTTGAGTATTAAATGTTTAAGAAAACTTGTAAAAGTTCTGAGGAAAAAATGTTGGTGTAATAAACCAGCATCATAGTTACAAACCATGTTGATCTTTGTAACTTTTAACAAGGGGTTTTCCCTGTTTGGAATAATTTACTGTTCACTTTAATCAGTAGCAGTATCCTTTTGAAAAGCACAAGAAATCGAAGGCACATTTTAGTGTAATGAGAAAATCTCATTTAGGATGGAATTTTAAAAATGTATTTTACTGTTACATGTGCTCTGGTCTAGGCATTACATCAGGAAGGAGGTTTACATTGGCATACTATTGTTTGAATAGATTAAAAAACTATTTTGTCCCTATTTTAATAAAAAAATCAAATAGTGGTAGATGAATTAAAGATAGCATTAATACAAAAACCATTAGGTCTCTGTAAGCCATGGGACATGTTTTCCTTGTTCCCTGTAGTTGTCTTACTCTGTCCTTTACGTATGTAAAATGTCTCTCCAATGGTTTTTTGTGGATGCAGCGTGGGTGGAAGCCCAAGCCTGATTTCCTACAATGTGGGACAGTCAAGTGAATCTTGATCTTCTTGATCTGACATCTAGGTATTTTACTGACTTATCGTTATTCTTTCAGGAGATAGTCACAGCCTTGGCTGGGAAGAAGAACATTGTTCCTGTCACTGATAATTTTATGTGGCCCGACCCCATGTCTCTGCCGGAGGACATGAGATCAATTCTCAACTTCAATGGCATCAAGTGAGTTACTGTACACTCTGAAAACAGCATGAACAACCAGATGATATTTATAATTACATTTGTGGGTAATTAGGACGTCACATTTTGCAGTTAACCTCAGGGGTGTGTGGTGTACATGTACTTCATTTAATTAGGCAAAATCACTTCCATAATTGGGTTAAACCAGCCTACATAGACGGACGCGTCCTCTTTAATATGATTCATCTTTTAAAGCCTTGTATTTCTTACCTATAATTAAGAGGTCCAAAATCTACATTACATTAGTTGTAATAGGTACTGTATTTCACACATCTTTATCTACTAGAGAAATCTGACTCTGACTAATGTATAAATGCCTCTCGCCTCTTCCTGACAGATGGTCTCATGAATACCAGGAGGCCACGATTGAGAAAATTCTACGTTTTCTGAAGGGGAACCAAGATCAAATTGACGGTCCTGACTGTTCCAAAGGACAGAAGAAAAAATAATCTCACCTAAGATCTGATAACTCTCAGCGATGCCAAATGTCACATAGCCTAAGAGAACAGGTCGGCAGCGTTCCCTGCTCTGCCCACATGCATGTGAAGCAAACTGAAGCGTGTTCAGATTACGCGCTAAAACAAAAAAGTTGTATATGGATAGATGTAGCGTAATGCAAACAAGAAATCATAAACAGGGATTTCAGACTGTGTATACTAAACTCTAAGCCTTTAATGTTAGAATCCTCATACTGCTGTAAATGTGTAATCAGGTACAGTATCTGCCTTCTGTCTCAGGAAAATGACTGTGATTAACCTGCCGTCACTGGCACCCAGCAAAACCATCAATAGCAATTCATGAAGCATCCACTGACACTTTAGTTTTCATAAAAGTTAGAAGCAATCATTTTGTCTTAACTTCTTTTGTCATACCCGTTGGATGGAGCAAAGCAGGTCTCTGACTTTGCTGACATATCTGTGCTGTTTTTTTTACATTTGAGGTAGAAAGGAGACATTTCTTTGCAGATGGACTGTTTAGTTCACAACAAAATAAAAACAGTTAAAGGTTACCTACGCTGGAAATAATACAGGAATTAATTAGCAACGGTACATGATTCTAACTTAACCAAATGCAGATACAGAACGATTTGCAGGCAGTGAAAAATCCTCATGGAGAAATGACAGTTTCCCAGAGTAAATATTAAATATGCATTCTGCCTGACATTAATCCTGTCGTAAGGGATTCTTAAGTATATTACGACACATTAAACTTGCAGTGTGTTGATTAATACGGTTATGGTTTCATTCCCCACAGTGATGTGTCCGCTGAATAATAAATTATCTGCTTTGCAACTGAAAATGTATTCTTGTCCCATAGCGTATTTAATAAAAGCCTTCCTTTGTGAGAATTTGAGAGACCAAATGAATCCCCTGTAAACAATAAATGATAAATAAGCTGTACCTGTGTGACAGATAAAATCAACAGAAACATCCTGCTTCGATGATGCTGAAACATGTAGTTAACACAGCTGTTCAAGTCTTTCGAAGTAACCAAAGCAGTCACTGGGATGTGTTGGTCATATTTTATTGTTCAATAAAATTATGTTATTGTGGTCTGACATGATTGTTTGCAGCATTACACTGTATATACGAGACACACACAGGTGCACAAGTATATTTACAGCAGTTTTCAAATATCAAATTCTTTGGTCTTGATTTTTGCCTTATGTTGTTTGCATTGTTAATAGTGCATTCATTTAGCAGCACAGAATTTAATTTGTTACCTTTTTATTTTTTTTTGAAACGATGAAACATTCCCTTTATTTGAAACATGATAAAAAATAAATCAAATGTTAAAAGTTAAAAAGGGAAAATCCTTCATTTAAACTTTAGTGTGAAATCTAAGCTCTATCACAAATAACAAAACAATACTGAAATCAAAGTAGCTCAGCGTCAGCAAAAAAGTGATTTCATGTAGATCGATTCACAGCAGCTGAATAAATACGTCGCTTAACCTCTAGACTTCCCTTTGAGGATTTTAAAGCTGATTTGGCAGCTCTCGTTCCCTCGTTGTGCAACTAGGACTTGACCTCTGTTCATATAGTGGTTGTGGCCTCGTGCTCTGGGACTATCTGGTGTTTGTGGTGGTAATGGTGGTGGGGACTCTTCAGGGAGTTTGGACTCTGTTTTACAGAGAGGAGGAGGAGGGAGCAGGGTCAAGGTGTAACTCAGTAATCCCTGGTTGCCACAACAGTTTCACTCTCTTTGCAGTGGATTTCTAACAGTCGGGCCTCGACATGTTTGGTCATCAGTCATCGATCAGTTTACAACATGATGCCACGATATCATGACTCGTTGGTTTCGGCTTCACTGAGAGAGGATTTCAAAGTCTACATAACACTGAACATTTAAAGCCATAAACCCGATGAATTTGCACAGGTTGGACTCCTAAGAGTATACGCTTCTCACTGACAACCATTTCATTATGGGCCAACACTCTTACTTTTCTGAAACTAACTTAAATAGTAATCCTCCTTCATTCTATTATGCATGAATGACTGTAAATTAGGGCTGAACAATTAATCAAAATATATTTGAAATCGCAATAAATCCAAATGCATATCCCACTCGCAGGAGCTGCAATTTTTTGATAAATGTAAAATGGGTCCAGCATACCATTACAAATGAAACGTTATGGTGCTACATCTTACAAATCATATTCTCCAGACATAAGGGAACATATGTCATCATGTCATTTTTATATTTTTTCCAGTGAAATCAAAATGTAAAAATTTCCCAAGAAGTCCTGAGATGTGTCAAAATAATTGCAATATAAATCTATATTTTTCGAATGTTATTCAGCCCTACTGTACTGTACTAGTTTGGATACAATGACGGGCTTCCACCTGTGAGCAGTGGCTTTTGTCTGTGACCGTTGCTCTGATTGGCTGTAGGTCCGAGCTGAGACATGTTGGTCTGAGCCTGTCTAAGTTATCTCTTCATAACTTAGAAATTAACTTTGTGTTTATTGTACAATTCAAATGAATCTAATGGTGAAATACCATAATGTAATGCTGAGGTTAGTCCTCTGTGTCTCAGTGTTAACGTGGATGAGATTTCTCAGTCATTTCATTCAGGAGGTTGATTTTTTTTATCCTCTGGTCTGGATCCCTCCACTGTGACAAGTGGAAGAATCCTGTCTGTGACCTCGCTAACAGTGGTGTCGCCCATCAATGTGTTGAGATTAAAAGTCTCTCCCATCATCACAGACAGACGTGATGTCTCCAGGTGATGTGTGCTAACCGTTACAATCTCACACAAGGATGAACCTTAACTTTCTGATGGGTTCCTGCCACTGTCTGTCTTCAGGTCAGGATGCTGTGGACTCTCTGCGATCTCTCCTCTGGTCTAAACACTGCAGGGTACTAGAAAGACATTGCAAATATTTTATTTAAAATCTGTGGTTATTCATTTTGTGGTTTCATTGCATTTTTTTAGCTTGTCTCTTGAACTCCTAGCATTTTCAACTGATGATGATAATGATGCAGAAAAATGAAGGAAGGCCAGGCTCACCCCATTATTCCAGCAGGGATTAACAGGATGATGGCAGCGAAAAGGAAGGGGAAGCCCTTCATGAAGTGCAACGTCGCTGGGTAGAGAGAGTTGAAGACGCTGCTGCCCACCAGAAAACACAAACTCTCCACACAGGCAACAGAGGCAAAAAGGGCACCTGAGAAAAAACACTAATATGTAAACAGCCTGCAGGACACAAGCGGTGCATCATGACAACATCACATGCTTCTAATTAAAATGCACTGTAACACCATGTAATTAAAATTTACGATGCCATTGAATTGAGGCAGCACACAGCTGTGTCCGTCTGGTACAGACCATCTGGTGACATGTCACAGGACAGGTAAACAATACGTTTTTGCTGTTGCGAAAACTCACATTTTTAAATGACTTCACAATTTGTTGGTAATGTGTTTTATCATTAGGAGGGTAGAAAACAATCATGATATTACGTTTTGCCATTCCCATTCACATGTAAAGATTAGTGGCAGACAGTGGTTGATTTTGTGTTCATCTCCTCACCTGCTACATAGCAGTGTTTTTATCTATCATCGGCCATTTGACACTTTCTGTTCTGTATTGTATCATGATGCGTATCTCATCGCTAGATTCTTGCCAATACATGGCCATATTTAATATATAACAGATATCTGTACATGATCGGTGACTGACCTTGTTCTGATGAGTTCACCAACTTAGACAGCTTTGACCTGAGCACAGGTGTCGCAGCCATGAACAGGAAACACAGACCATAACCTGGTGATACAAAAACACAATTTAACCTGACACACCATGTGAAGAGAACAGAAAGTACTGCATTAGAAAGGTATATGGCAGGTCAGAGTTGAACCCAGGCCTCTGCGGTAAGGTTTCAGCCTATGTGATACATGCTCTACCAGGTGAGCCCCTGGAGCGCCCCCAAGACTTTTTAATGTTGTGTAATCAAATGTCAAATATCTCATTTCTGAGACTATCTGCTCTGATGCTGATTTCATCAGTAATATTAAGCAGCAGTGAAACCACATTAGAACAGTGACCACCGAAAAGACCTGTCATTATATGGTCTTTAAATCAATGTATAACTATTTTTGATTTATTTCTGACATTTTCCCTACATGCACAGTTAAACTTCTGCATATAATGTTAATTACGTCCAAAGTGTATTAGCAGAGGGAGCGCCTAACAGGAGGGGAAGGGAAGGATACACGGGAGCTTTATTATGACTTGGCTGTACAAGGTAATGACTTACAGCACACTTGTTCACTCTGTCACTTTTGGAGCTCTGACAGCATTTCTCTGATCATTTTCAGCTGCGGCCAAAACAAGCCTGTATGCTGTCAGAACTTGGAAGGGAAACATAACAATCTCCAGAGCTTCTCACCTGTGAACATGAGCTGGGTGGTGTCAGCTACAGAAAAGACCACCAACCCAGTAATGTTGGAGGCCAGACCCACGAGAGCCACCCAGGAGTCCTGCAGGCAGCGCTGCATGACTTTCAGCCCCAGCAGACTGCTCAGGTAGGCCAGGTGCTGAGCTGCTGAACCGTAGCCAATCAGGGCTGGCCCCCAGCACAGCGGAGAGCTCAGCTCGTACAACACATACAGCTCCCGGCTGCCGAAGTGTACGGCCACCACCACAAAGAAGCAAAGTGTGTAAAGCCACAACTTGCACCTGTGAAGGCGTCCACCAGTCTCACTGATACTGCCTCCTGTTGAGTAGAGGTGCCAGACTGCTTTGTGGTGGCGAGTGGTGAAGAGCCTGGCGCTCGGGTCTGGAGTTACAGACTCACGGACAAACAGGTAAGCGTAGAGAGCTGATGCCAAGTTGGTGGCCAGGACCAGCCAGAATGGATTGATGTACCTAAATAAATAAAAAGGCATAAAACAAATATGGATGATTCAGACAGCAATCTGTGTGTTGCTGATTACATTTTACGCAAATTCACACACAGTTCAAAAGATAAGAGATGGACGATATGGCCAAAATCTTCTAATAGTAATAGTTTATGAAATGATTTTAAATAACCATACTGTACTTCATCGCATCTTCTTTTTCATATGTATGGAATTTCTATAAACAGAAACAACTTCCCTACATGAGACAACATTTTAGTTAAAAACAGAAGACTCAAAACAGTAAAACTAATATTCTTTCAAAACAGAAGCTTTAAGTCCAGCTTCAATACAAATGAAACCAATATTTTCAAACGTTGCTGGTTTTCATGCCAAGCCGTGCTGCTGTCCCAGTCAGGTTACAATGGGGTGCAGCTGCATGCACAAAACGGTGAGATCACTCAGTGGGAATGGTATTTCCAAATCTCTACTTCCACACCATACATATTGTCATATTGACCACCCCCAAACACACAGACATTACACTATAATTTACCCTTGTGCCTGCCGCCATTGACCCCCAATAATGCTGGCCAGCATCCCAGAAAGTCCCAGACAGGCCTCCAGCACTGCCACCCTGAAGGTGCGGGACCTTCTGTCACTGATATCAGCTATGTATGCAAAGCAGCCTGCCAAGATGGCGTTGAAATCACCTGAAAGGCCACTGAGCATTCTGCCCAGAAGAAAGTAGGCTACGGGCAGCTTCAGATACATCACCACCAAATAAACTATTGCCTGTAGTGCCAGGCCAAGATTGGGGATGATGAGGACTGGCCGCCGACCCGCCAAGTCGCTCCATGAGCCCAGGAGAGGCACCACCAGCAGGCTCAGAGAAAAGCCCCCCAGACTGATGTACAGGTTCCAGTGGGCTGTCAAGGTTTCTACCTCCTGAAAAACAAACAGGGTACAGCGGAGATGATCAGTGTGGAGCTTGGGGACTCTTGAAAATGTGTGACTAAAAATTGCTGGTCTACATTAAAACATCAGTAACACCCATAAAATATCCCTTGTGGTTAGTTTCAGCTTGTGACTGCTGTTCCTCTTCCCTGTTAAATGATGTAATGTTTTTTTTATACCTTATAGAAAATAATAACTTGGGGGCTTCTTCATGTACCTGCATGTTACTGTCATTTATGTTTCATTCACTGTCATAGACTGTAATTAGTCACACCCGGTTATTATCCTGGTGACACGCTTACTTATTAAGTTTAGGCAACTTAATTAGCTCCTTAATAGTACTTATTAAAATTCCCGTTTTGGCCCACGGAATCAACCTGGTGTCAGTGGGGAGTTACTTTGACTTTAGGTACCTTCTGCAGTGGGTCAGGGGGGACGGAGCCGTTGCTACACGCCGACGTCTTGGAGCCGTTGTAGCCCCGGTCCTCGCTGATGCGGTCCCACAGGTACTGCGTGGACAAAGGCGCCTGCAGGGCCAGGGAGAACATGGAGAGGAACAACACCGGCTCCACAGACACAGGCTGCGAGCATGTAAACGGCGGTCGCACGGAGCCGACGGTCACTTTAGCCTCCCCTCTGTGACCAACTGAACCGTCGGTCGACGTTTCTTCGTCCGTCGATGTGGCGTCGAGGACATCGCCGAGGATCGCCGCGGTGTCCCGCTCGTCCATGTCCAACGAGGCAAACTGTAAACATCAACTGAAGTCACTTTTCTAACTTAGTATTTACACAGCAACTGCTTAACCCGCTCCATTGTTCTGGTTGTAATGCCGTAGGTAGCTAAATGATGCTAACGCTACTTCTCTGGAGTTAATGAGCTCGAGTGTAACTTATCTACTGAGTCAGCAAAATAAAGGAAGTCATTCTACAGCACTTTGAGCGGGGACCGAGCGACCCCTACTGGACAAAAGAGGAACTACACTCACCTGTTTGCTGACGGTTTACATGAACTCCTATCTTTGAGCACATTGACACTTATTATCTTACATAATTAGTTTGAAAATATAATTACATACAGCTTTGGAAGTTTGGATTTTTAGACCAGCTCTGATTTTTTTTTCTGTAGAAATTCAACATGAAAAACATTCAACATTGATAATGTTTGAAATTCATCATCTAAATACTTAGATCAATTTATAATAGGCGTGATAAAATCTGATAACAACAAAATACATTTGATATTGTATTTTGGTCTAATAATTATTCCCAAAGTTGTAAATTCTAAAAGTGAAAGCACGTTTGTTTTGTTTTTGTGGAGCATGTTACTGGCTGTAGAGTATGAGCAACTTTCTTTCTTCTTTTTTTTCTTCTATTTTTGTACCTACACAATGAAGGCAGATACTGTTAGTTGCACCTTTATGTTAATTCATCTGCAAAATAAACAAACACATTGCACTGTTACATGAAATACATAAATTAAATTAAATTAAATTAAATTAAATTAAATTAAATTACTAAATACATAAATTGATCATTATATATACACATTCAGTGGTACATTTTTAACTTTATTAAGAAAAATTATAAGCGACAAAATACTGTAAAGCTTAACATAAAACTATTCTTAAATTAGACAGAACTTTCTAATACCAAGGTGACAAAATGACAAATATTGATTCAACTGACATGGAAATTAAATTTAAAGAGAGTCTTCAAGCAGATATAATACTTCTCAGTATGTTGCTGTGTGAAGTCTCATTTATATTTCATAATCAACTCTATATGATCTTGGTGGGATGAATTTGTCACATTCCACCATTTTCCTCCAGTCCCACTCAGTTGATTTTCCTAACACTTGCAGGGTTAATTTATTGACTTTAGCTTCTAGTGCTTTTTGCAACGCTGCTGACTCTATCTTCTCGTAGAGGATTATACACAAAGTTAAAATCAGTTCAACTGGTAAACATAAAATCATAAAAACTGAAAGTATCATAGTGCAGTAATGTGGGGCATGATTCCTGAGCAGTTGCCTCATTCAGTAATACTGATAATTACTCTGATCACCAAAGAATGAATCTGGTTTCTCTGCATTTCCTCTGTGCCTTTCATTGTTTTTAATAAGTTACACCCAGAAAAGGCATGTAACTAGCCACTTTAGAGAGTTCGTTCTTCTAAGTGAGCTACGCAGGTGTCACTTATTCCTATCAGGGTAATTATTTAGAGATAAACATCTGCTGACATTCAAGACACTTAAAGAATAAGTGTGTGCAATGTGTATGCACACATGATAGGGAATGTAATCTGTTCTGTTTTTGTATACACACACAAACTGTCTCATCTCACAGTCATGACCAAGAACAACTGTTTTTGAACAGATTAGCTCCTGGTTTTGTATGAGCTCCTCTCTAAACATATGGATGCACAGCCTCTACATGCATTTTTTCCGGGGCGATATACAGTATATAGATATACAGCATATAGCAGTATATATAGCCCTGTAGTACTTCTTGGATCATGGCTGGTTGTCTTACATGGCTGTGAAAGTACTGAAATTACAGTGTGATACTTTGTGTGTACAGGTGTATGCTTTTTCTACCTGTGCTTCTGCCTCTGTCTTTGATCATCCCGACACTGTTAACCGCATGAATGTGGAGCACTTCAGTCAACAACTTGTACCGACAAATTTCAGCCTGGGCTCTTCCTGAATAGTGATAACTGGTTTAACAATGGAAACCTGGTGTTCATAATGTGATTCTTCTGCTTTTGCGTGATGTGCACAATGTTAGAGCAAAGGTGTTTGTCACTGTAAGCTATGAACTTTTTTTAACTTGTTCAGATAGAAGAATGTGTTATCTCCAAATGTAGATACTCTAGTTACT
>JAPQRN010000006.1:15185749-15202916 GCA_037367275.1 Coranthus polyacanthus | reverse complement strand
ACCTGCACATCAAAGAGATCAATACGTCTACATCACAGTACACAATCTAACACCCTCAGTACGACCCGTTTATGACCTAATGCAGACCAGAGTACCTCAAAAGTAAAGGCAACAGAAGATCTCAATTTTGTTCTCTTTGGTGGCCCCTAATGATGATACATGGCAATTGCAGGTTTGCTTTTGAGCCAAAGGTGTTGTGACTGCTTGACCTGCACCAGTGATATTCTAGAACACCTTCGAACTGCACTTCACAGAGATGGGAACTGCCGTCCAGCGTTACACCAAAACATTCTAGAACTGAAGAATATTAGATTGTTGCACTTAGATCATCTTTGCTTACACTGATTCAGCTCTGTGTATCTGGACAGAAAGATGGGACGTGTTTATTCACTTCTTCATCATCCTATTTTCTGTTTCTGGTTCTGTTGCTGAGCTTTTATAACCATGTCATGTCCTCTCTGTGTCCTTAACAGACAAAGACACGATCAGCTCATGTCAGTGCTTTGAAATAAACTTTATCCCTCCTCCTTTTTGACTTGTAGCCTGATAGCTCTAAGGTCGAGGCCTGTACTACTGTATTACTTTTCTATTGATGAATAGATTTTTTCTCTTTTCCTGTTTTGGTGACATAAGTTGAGCGTGTCCTGCTCCTGACTATTAGCAACACTGTCTTTGCCACTTGTCAAAAAGAGCAAAAACCTTGTTTTGTACACAGAATGGTGTCACAATGATTAACACGCACTTACGTTGAGGATTATGAGGCAGACTATGAGGTGCCGAAGTCCATTACTCACCCTACAAAGGAGAAGATGTGTTTGAAAGTACGAATTCAGTTGCTAGACCATATTATGATGTCAAATTACATTGAAAAAATCACATTTTTAAAATTTTTTGTTTAGTTTATACTCACAACATCTTATCTTCCAACATTAAAAGCTGTACATTTTTATGACCGTCTCTTCTATTTCATCTTTTTTTACTTCTTTGTCTTCTTGTTTTGAGAGAGACTCTGCTGAAGTCCAGCCTGCTCTGCTCAGTTGGAACCATTGTCCATGAAGTGATGTCTTGGAAAATCCTTCTGCTTCTGGGAGGAGGATTTACATTGGTACCATGGTAGTGAGATAATGCAGGTAATCATCAAATATACCATTTTCTGAAGATGATCTTTTCTTCTGCACTGATATTCCTTCATCCACTCTGATTAAAGAAGTCTGAACTTTCTCTGTGGCATACCTCTGCAGAGCATCCCTCCATTTGCTATTTCCATCCTGCTTCGTTTTTATCGAACTCTGACATCACCTCCCTAATTCTGCTAATGCTGGCCTTTGTGGTGAGACAGGTCCCGATTCCCTCAATCCAGTGGTGGAGGAAGTACACAAATGTTTTACTTAAGTAAAAGTAGCAATAACACAATCTAAAAAAAAGTCCATGACAAGTAAAACTTCTGCATTCAAAACCTTAGTAAAAGTAAAAGCACAAAAGTATTATCATCAAAATAGACGAAGTACCAAAAGTAAAAGTGCAGAGTATCCCTTTTCAGTATAACGCATATGAATGGACTATAATTACTGTTGCATCAGTGTCTTCATCATTCTCATCAGTGTCTAAACTGCCATATTAAATGCATAGGTTGGTCTGTATCTTTCTTTTGTCAAGACTTATAAAGACTAACACTAACAATAAATTGACAACCACCAACTGTGTCGGCAAAGCCTGATATACATTAGGACATATTCATAGTCACTGCTGTTCGAAGACAACAAATTACATTGTTTTAGACATCATCAGCATGGGATCCTTTATTTATATCTGTCCAGTTACCATCTCTGTGGATGTCTGTCCAGGCCATACAGAGTCATAAAAATGCACCTGTTGTACATCATGCCTCCAAGAACCATCCATTAAATCCTCCTATGGCAGCCTTAAAGTCATGGACACGGTAAGACCTTGACAGAGACCCTCTAGGTGAGTGTGTTCACATACACACAATATTATGGATAAAGGTTCATATCCAGTTTCGAGATAAGCAGCTTATATTAATCCTTAAATCCGATCATTATTATCTATTTGCTTACGCATGGTATATGGAATATCACCATGGAAACCAAAATGAAGCATCAGACTGTGAATGTTGACATTGCCATTAAGACGTGGCGTGTTATACCTTTCCAAGTGCACTGTAAAAACTGATGCTGGGGTGAATTAATACTTGTTAATTCGCGACATCTACATTAACGCATTTTCATTTTAATATTCCCCCTGCCCTTTTAATATTCATTTTAATATTCATGTTAATATCAGGCTGTGAATGTGGGTGTCTATGTCATTGTTTCTAAATGTTACAACACAGCCCCAGAGTTTCTAAACTAAAATGTTTTCTGGAGGTTCATATCCTGTGTGATTCACTATAAACCAGCTGTAAACGCTGACTGGAAACACTGGAGCATCTTTTGCTAGTGTTTTGAATGCACTGAAGCCAATTAGTCACATTATTTTCCAGACAGTCAGGAGAGCAGGCCATATCTTGATATTCGTTCACCAATTACAACATGATATTTACAAAAAGTGTTTGTGTAAGTACAGTAGATGCCGGTCACAAATGCAGTGAGAAGTTTACTGCGACCGACTTGTTTGTTGTTATTTGTCATCGCGTTGACAATAAAAAGACAACTCTGTGTCAAGACAGTCAAGCTGATGTCGAGTTGCCATGTCAAAAATCCAGTTGCGTGATAAAATCAGTACCATGGACATGTACAGATTTGAACTTGTCACTGCAGTTCCTGCCTGCACTGGCAGTTCCAGTTGACATTCCTGTTAAATGTCAACTTGCAGATTTGTATTCAGCACAATCAACATGACAAAGGATTTATTTGGCGACTCATAGACATTTGATGAAACACAGCTCTGACCAGTTTTGTTAGTTTTGTAGGATTATAAAAAGGTAAAATAACATGATATTAGAACCGGCGCGCAGTTATTTTTGCCAAATAAAACTTGTGGGTCAGAGTGGAGAGGGTGGAGAAACCTCCTTCAGATTCAAACACTGACTGTAGTTTCTGATACCAACATCCTCTCAGACCGTCAGATTTAATGATGACTCCAAATCCCATTGCAGTACATTGGATTAGGACTACTGGGTCCCCGAATGGTTTAAAGAGAGACAAGAGAACAGAATACAAATCCCTTCACAAGGGTCAATGAGGGAGAAGTTATAAATGATAGGAAGAAAGAAAGGGAAATCAATTATAAAAAACTGATTGAAAGCATTTCATTGAATTCTTTGGCAGGATATTGTGTATCTGTATCTTTATGTGATGACTGGAAACTGAACTGAACGGATATTAAATCGGTCAAACTGCAGCACATAGGGGTCAAACAAGTAGGCAGACATGAAATCAAAAATGATTTTGTTTAATCTAACCAGCAGTCTTCTGGTAAACACTGTAATAAAGCATCATTCAGTAGAAAAACTGTCACCGTCTGCTGTTGGATTGATGCTCACAGTGTTACTGAAGGTGTGATGGACGGCAGATATCGGAGGTAAGACAAGCTCTTTATGTCATGATATGTTCCATCTTCATGTCTTATCTTTTTACCCCATAGTGTGAGTGGTTTGTACGTTAGTTCAGTATTATTGACTACTGTAGTTCATGTTCATCTTAAAGACTCAGACAAATCATCATGTTGCGCAATCATCTGCAATTATCCTGCTCCTTGGAAACCTTTACCTCTGCGCTGTATTTACTCTTTCTGAACCAGATTTTGGCCTGAATTGGTAATGATATGGTAATTGTGGCTGTAACAAACTGTGATTTAGTTAGACAGCTGTGCATATTTATTAGAAAATATACAGACAGAGTAACTGATGAATTTCTATAACCTTACCCTGAGCTGAAAACTAAAGTATTCAGCAATAAATCTCAGGCCTCAGGGACTGTGAATGTTTTAAAAGACACTCATAAATCACTAAATATGTAATTCACCTGACATTAACAAACATGCAGCTTTCTTATCTTCTAATGTATAAACGTAACAGACAAAATTATCACTGCTGTTGAGAAACAAATAACAAACCATAAGTGGTGCAGTGACAATCATGCCGGAACTTATTGCATAATTATTGCATAATGCAATAACTAAAAAGTGACAGTAGTTTCCTGCTTCACAGAAATCCTTGACTAAGATAACAGTTGGAGAGAAAGTATTTTGAAAGGCCAGGTGTGGTTGGCAAAACAAAAAATCTATCAACATATTCATTAATTGCTGATTAAACAAAATGAAAAGCCAGTTAGAGATTTTCAAGTACTTTTCTCCGATGTTGATTCTGATGAGTAGTTTTTCCAGCCCCAATGACCTTTAAGAAATGTCAGTTCCAGAGAAAGGGCGTGCACTCGCTTGGATGTGCCTGTGGAACAGTCGCACTGGAGTTAAATAACACGACGTGCCAAGTGCACAAAAGTGGGTGTTTGAACTAGTTCTTCATAATTCTTGCCACTGCTTTGTGATATGTGCAAGTGGCTGCTTTGGCCATAAATTATATCTGTTTTCTTTTTCTTTTTTTTTTTTTTAAATATAGATAAGAGAGTCTTTAATGGAAAACACTATCTGTCTTTTTTTTACCATCTCAGGGCGCTGCAGAGCGGGCTGCAGTCTGCAGGCAAAACAGGTCTCTGATGCTAAAAGTGATGCAGTTATTAGACTTTGCAGCTGTTTTGTTGTTTCCTTCAGTTTCACAGAGTAAGAAACTTGTCTGCTCAATTGTTTTCCGACAACAATGGCGTTTTAGAGCACAGGGTCACAGATGCACGGACGATATTTATGCTGGTTATAGTCAGCGCTCAGTGCTTACGATATCAAAAGTGTAGAAAATCACAGAATTTATGTGTTGTCACAACAGATCAAGATCACGCAGCTTTTTGTAATGATATCACAATCCTTCATGCACATTTGTTGCATATAAATGTAATTCCTGTGGGTCTGTTTCAGATTAAAACTTCTACATATGTTGCACTTTGTGGCTAAATTGGATGTGCTGCACTAGAAGCTGTTAAAGTCAAAGCTCTTAATGCCACACCACAGATGAAGGTGTTGCCAGAGAAGTGTTATGCTTCAAAGTTTCAAACCAGGAGTTAATTTGTTTCAAACTTTTAGTGTAGCGTTTACCTCATGCTGACTGAGTTTCAGCTACTGAAGAAAACCGCAAATAAATGTGTCAGCGTAAAGGCACTGAAGCTGATAATTCAGTCAACAAAATTCCAGTTGTATAACAACCTGCAGATTTGCATACACTGAGAGACAAATTGTCAGAATGCACGAGCGCAGATTTGTACATGTCATCGACACAGATCTGGTTTTGACTAGTAGTAACTTGTCATGGATGTCATGATTTATTTCTCTGTTTTGTTAACCAAAATTCAGGCAGTGCTTCAATTTAATCACAGCAAAAAAAAGGGGCATTAGTCTGTAACATAAATCAAGAAGATGCTGCATCTATAGTCATCTGTCATTAAAGTCATGGGTTGAGTTCAGAAAAGGTAAAATAAGGCTAAATGACTGCTTATCATCTAAAAACAACTAAAGCACAGCTCTGACATTCCTTGTTAATTTTATAAGACCATAAAAAGGTCAATAACATGTTCTTGTGTGCAAAACATGATATTGCAACTGAGAACACCAGGGCTCTGGAGCAATTATTTCCCAGAAGACAATGGGACTTTCACAGAGGTGCCCCCTGGAATCTGTTCCCACATTACTCCCTCCTCAAGAACTCCATCTTTGGCAGAAAGAGCCTTCGGCAGTAGTTTTGCTCTGCAGAGGCCTTGCATGGTAACACAAGAGTTTATTCAATCTGTAATTAATCCTCTGTCTCTCATACTGCCTCGCCCTCTCACTGAGGACAGGGTTTGTTCAAGGTATAGCTAAGAGCTAAGGCTGTTGCTGTGTTCCTGGTTCACTGGGAGGATAGGATAGGAATCTGCCTGTGTTGACATACCTACACCCCCTCCCTCTTTCTACTTTATATCTTTACCTTGCTTTCACTTTAAGCCTCATACTGTAAAAGAGAAGAAGTCAAGTTTGAAAAAATCCTTGAACTGACCCCCCCCCCCCACGGAGCATCTAAAAAGATGCACAGGCAGCCTGATTGGTCGGTATGACTATTAGATCTGACATTTAACTCCTACTGGATGAATCAGAGAGTGAAATTTCCAGATTGACTGGCTTCTTTTTTACCAAACTACCTGTGGTTCAGTTTGCTCTATCTGGAATGTTGCATGCCGAAAAAGCACAAATGACCTGCCTGGATGTATTTATCTGGATGTGTGACAATTAAAGGGAACTAGATCATATTTAAGACAGTACCTATGGGCAAGTTTAGAAACCAGGGCACTGTGCCCGCTCTCTGCCACTGGCTGTGATCACTGGTGTATCTTGTGTCCCATTCAGACAAGTAACCATTCAGTCAGGCAAAGAAAGAGTGAAGGCAGGAGGAAGAGGGGGCTGCCAGCTGCCAATGACTGCACCAGTAGATCTTTTGGAACCTGTTGCAGCAGGTTTTTATTTCTGTATATCTTATTGCTGGGCTAACCTGGACCGGAGCCAAACACACACACACACATGCACACACACCCACCCACACACACACACACACACACACACACACACACACACACACAGAATGAGGATGATATTGTGAGCTGCCAAAATCTGAAACCAGCCCATCAACCACTACTATACACATTTAGACAGTCAATCTAATCGACGTGCCGCACTGTCAGGGTGAAGAGGGCTTTAGGTGCACAGCTCCAAGAGGAAAACAGGCTGAGATGTTGAGGGGTTACAGGTCAGAGTGAGAAGATCTGACTGAAATTGTAACTCCACAAAGAAGACAAGAAACACTCATCAAGTTCAAAGTCAGGGTGAGTTGATTTCACAGTTTTCCGATATTTTAATGTTGGTGTTTATGTAGACTGCCGCACAAGATTTGCTCTTTTTCTTTTTGTAGGATGTAGGATTAAATGAGTTTACCCTCTTGTTAAATGTGAGCAGAAAACATTACAGCACTGCTCAGGAGTGGAGTGCAGGTTAACCCTTCTATGTGAGAAAATAGAGAAGGGCGAAAACATGCAGCAAATAGTTTTAAGCAGCCAGGAATGAAACCGGGGGCTCGGTGCTCAGGGTGCCCATGTGGTGTACCATAACCACTGCTGTCAGTATACAATATAACTCAGATAATTATACTTCACACGAATGAATACACCTCATCATGTCTTCTGTTAACCGCAGACATAACAGATTAACTATCATTAAACATTTGTGTAAAATGAGCTCGTAAGCATAAACATGATGAACAACTAGTGACAGTTATCTTTTCATTGTGTGACAACTCTTTATTTCCAGTGTTGGGAAAATTCCTTTTGAAATGTAATAAGTTACAGATTACTAGTCAACCCATTTAAAATATAACTATTTTAAATAACCAGTGTAATGTAACTTATTACATTTGATTACTTTAATAAAAAGCATTTTAAACAGAGCAATAGAGCTGAAAAGTCCTAAAAACATACATTTAGACCAACACCGTACAGTAATGTTAGAGTGCTTGTGTGATTTCGGAAGGAAAAATATTGTTGAATTTCCATGACTGAAGGGTGTTGTCGTCCAATGACATGGCCACCCGCCTTGGTCAGCTGTTACATTTTACATTTTACGTTCACCAAAAACCAAACGCTGATCACCAACATTATTGACTGTAGCTTTAATTTATTCTAACTTACATTTATTTTGCAATTTATATACAGTATGTACATGTATTACACGTAACTCCCAAAAGAGACACTTTTTGTTTATTTCTATGGAAAGAAAAACCCATTATAATTGTTATTACCTTCTTAATAATATAAACATTGCGTCTATGAGCACGCATTAATACATTTAAAACCAGGTGTTAAAACCACTTTCTAAACTTGTGATCTTTCAGCCGTTAATATGACAAATTCAGAAGTCAAATAAAGAGAACCATCACAAAAAAAATGAACGTTAAGATGTTCACATATTAGTTGTGTCAGTCGAAGTGCACAGACCAAAAGCCGAGACAGAAATCCAGAAATCTATAAAACAAGAAAATGTGCATTGAGATCAAACCTGGCTAACTAATGATATAAAAGAGTGCATAAGCCCGTTTGAACGTTAGCCGTAAATTCAACAGTTCGCTGCTTTTATTTCTGTGAACGGTCTTGGTTGACAGTATCTTCTGCATCTCAGACTCTAAGTGCGTCCGTTGTGGCTGGTGGCTGGTGTGTCTGTCAAGCAGATGAGAGGATTTGTTGCCACAGTGGCGATAAAGCAATCTCTCAACTTTCACCTTGACACTTTAGCCCCTTTTGATCTGAACAGAAACTGATCGGATTGCTACTTCTCTCCCTCTCTCTTTTACAAGCACAGGAGGAGATGCATCCGCTTTGTCTGCCTCAGCATTATTTGGCTTCATGTGACCTAACAGCCATGGTTTGTTGGCAGTTTTAATGAGCTTGGTTTATGCCACGGGTTGAAGTTACCTTTACTGGAACCTGGGCCACGTGTCACCCACCTCCGCTGGGATCGGATGACACTTCTTTACGCTTAGCAAACAAACCCCTGACCCATGTAAGGCTCATGTGTTTACATATAAATGAAAACGAACCCACCTGTTCCTGTGCCTTCGCTCATATGCTGTCACTATGCCTCGCAGTTTTGCGCTTGAATAATGACTCGGTGAAAATGAAGGATCAATGACAAGAAGTACTTTGTCATGACCGATTTCTTCCTTCCATCACGTGGAAACAGCAAAAATTGAAAAAAAGCAGCTTGTTTTTGACCACTTGCCTCCATTAGTTGCCAAATTCAAGTCTATTTTTTTGTAGATAGTTAAATGCAAAGATGACTCCGTGGTCATATTGAGCTGATGCAAGTGGAAGGAAGTCACTTCATCAAATTCATTAAATTACAGAGATATTGATTGACAACGTTGTTCTTTTAATCTTTTAATCACTTTATGCATTATTTATTTATTTTTCCATCTCTTTTACAGATATTGGTGCAGAATGTCAGACTCCCCTACCTTTTCCCCCAGAGGTAGCAAGTCTCAGACATCAGCCCCTCAGGCCAGCCTGCTCGCCGGAGAGCCTTGTGGGACGTCCTGCCAGCAGACGGCAGCATCACAGGTACTGAGGCCTTTCTGCTTTAACCAAAAACTTCATCTTAATCTAGATAAAATCATACGAAATCAATTTTGGCATGAGTGAGGATTGAGAAGTGAGGATTTAGTGTTTGTGAATTAAATTGAATGGTTTCCATGGTTGATATGTATGACAAATATTTTAACTGTATAATGACGAGTATCCATTGAAAGTCCAATTAACTGGCTACATTCAGGGAAGATGCCATTTAACAACAATTAAATAAAAAAATCTGCATAGCAGTTCAGGAATAAAAAGCAAAATTATAGAGTATAGTCATGTTTTATATTGTGTTAATATGCACTGTAAAAATATCTTAAACTTGGATGATTTTTCTGGAATGACTGAGATTTAAGAGATCCTAGCAATAATAGTGCACAAAACCTGTTAAGACAGGATTGGTTGAGTAACGCACCTTACTCAGCCGTAGTATTCTCAGATGATTGCCAAATACTTTTTGCATTTTCTGTGGTGAGAAACAAACAGATGATGTAAGATACATGCGCTTCACCCTGCAGGAGAGCATCACCTTCAGCTTGAGGTCCGCATCTGTGAGCAGGAGGCACAGCGCCGATGGCACCGTTTGCTCGGAGTCAGGATCAGGACCGGTGGACCGTTTCCACCCGTACCGTAGACAGTTCAGTGATGGAGCAGCGACCGTGCCTGGTTGCCTCCCGCATTGTTTGTCTTCCTTCAGCTCCGTGCAGGAGGTGTGCAATCTTGAAAGTGACTCTTTAACGCACAGCTCAAGCAGAGAAGCAACAACCTCCTGGGACCAATACAACAGTAGCATTCAGGTTTCTGGACTAACACTACACTCATTTTATGCCCACTAATCCATTCACTACCGTTACCTGCACTAATGTACACAAAAACCCACACCTGCCTGCAAACTACGGATCGACCGACACGTTTTTTTTTCCAGTACTGATACAGTATAGGTTTTTAGTAATCAAGGAGACTGATAGCAGTATTTGAAAGTGTCCAGTATCCATTTTCATTTTGAGACCAGAGTGGTGACTACAGACAGAGAGAGGCGCTGCAGCAGAGCCAAAGCAGCACATTTTAAATTCATTTATTTACCATATATGTCAATGTCGGATCTGATAATTGGTCTATCTCTACTGCGAATTCACTCAACAGTGAGAAAAATGAAAAATGTTGGTGTTAAAGTAGAAAATGAATCCACAAGGTTGAGTGTACATTGCATATTGCACGCTGGTTTGGAAATCGGTTTTGAAAGACGGAAATTGAACTGCTGCACAAGTATAACACAGTACAGATGACCTTTTAAAACCAATGCCTTTGAACTCTTCACAGGGTTTTTACCCAGAGCTACCAGCTGTGCCCATGGAGCCTTCATGCTTCCTCCCTCAAAGTTGTCCACCCTACAGCTCATCGAGTGCCCTCCCACAGGTGAGTGAGTGGTGTTTTAGTTAGACACTGCATGAACAGAGTCGTAGAAGTTTACTATTACCATTTGCAGACATTGGAAGTTTTATTGCCGCAGCTTATTGATGAATATGAAAATGAGAGACGACGATGACAACATTTGGCTCTCTTTAGGTCTCATCTAGACTGTACACTATGAACGACCAGTCCAACACCTCCAAATATTCTCTACAAATTCTCTCCAGGCAAGCGCAGGAGGAGAGCAACACAATGCCTTTCCCCAAACCCATTTACTCATACAGGTAACATCATATTCATGTTTCCATATGTTTATACCTTAAGGTAAAGTTCATGGAAAATATCTTTCCTGTCCTGTTAGGCTAAAACTGACAGTGAATTCCTGCGATAAAAA
Source organism: Coranthus polyacanthus (assembly GCA_037367275.1). Classification (NCBI taxonomy): domain Eukaryota; kingdom Metazoa; phylum Chordata; class Actinopteri; order Kurtiformes; family Apogonidae; genus Coranthus; species Coranthus polyacanthus. The sequence continues at coordinate 15,191,897 of JAPQRN010000006.1, read as the reverse complement.
TGCTTTATTTATGCCAAAAATACAAAAAAAAAAAAAAAAACAGCTAATGTTAATGCCTCTTTCATGCCTGCAGCATCCTGATCTTCATGGCTCTGAAGAACAGTAAAACAGGAAGCTTGCCAGTCAATGAGATCTACAGCTTCATGACTGAACACTTCCCTTACTTCAAGGTACCACAGTTCATGAATTTAACATGATTTTAATAGCATAAAGCATTGTCATCAGTAGCCTAAGAAAAATGAATTTGGTTGAGGAGAAAACGGAGAAAAAGTCTTCTGAGTTTAATAAAATTATTTGGTGTCGAACTCTTTACAAGACAATATAATTGCATGACAACATAATATTTCTACAACATGTTCTGAGTGCTAAAAGCAAGTCTAACTGTTCATTGTGTGTCAGAATGAGTTGAGGCCTGGGTTTGTCTTGGCTGCTCCTTGTTTGGATGAATCTTTCTGGACAGGTGCATGGTAGAAAAGCTGCTGCTGGTGGCACATTTTTGCAAAATTATAATGGTGGAAGCGAGTCATTTTTCTTTCAATTTGACAATTTGATTATCTCATTTGATTTATTGCTCTTTTTCTTCCCTGTGATGTGATCTTAAGACATTATAATCCGTGATTACCCAGAGCCATAAGCGCAACATTACCTCTATTATTCTTATGTTATTTTATCTGTTGAAACAATCAAAGTTATACAATGTGTGTGTGTGTGTCATCACTGGTCTCTTCTTTGTGTGTCAGGAGCTTTATGTTCACGATGTGGTTTAGTCAGTTTTTTTTTTGCTGAAAGTAAAAGATCATCCCAAACCACTTGTGTGTTCTCTACTGAAATGAATTGCTGCTACCGTTTGCCTCTGATGATTAATGTCTAACTGTGAGGACAGTGTTCTTCACCTGCAGCCGGACCAGCTGGGTAGCAAACCCTTTAAGGTGTGAGGTTTTTACATTTACTTTAGCCAGGAGCCAAGTTATGGAGCTGGTGCAGGGACTCTTCAGACATCAAAGGCGATATTTCTATATCCCTGCTATGTTTTTACTATATATGCATGTTTTGGGGGCATTTTGCTGTTCCTAGATAGAAATAAATTACTGTGAAGGTAATTTATAGATTAAAACGGTTATTAAAAATTCATGCCCCCATGCTTAGATATTTCTTCAATGAGGCACCTGCAGGTTTCGACCTCTGCCTGAACCCTGGATCGTCACAAATATTGTGGATTTTCCAGAAGGTTCCAGGAGTCTTTAAATCAAAGTAGTTCACCTTCTAGATGGCTGCTTTCCAAACAGCTGCCTGTGAGATTAAACACCGGCTGCAGGGCTGGGAAATGAGACAGATGAGGAGTGATACGTTCACTGAAAAAGCTGTGATTTTAGATATATTTAAAGCATCTGAATGAACTGTACTTAAGTTCAGTTCTGTGAACACGTTATTATTAATGATTATAATATTGATACAAACAAGAATATTATTCTTATTAACACTTGTTTATTCTTTTTCCAGCCATAAGAAACACATTTTTTTTCTCCCAATTTTCATTCTCTTTAAAACCCTCTGTATTTTTAGACAGCTCCTGACGGATGGAAGAACTCAGTGCGGCACAACCTCTCCCTCAACAAATGCTTTGAGAAGGTAGAGAACAAAAATGGGAACTCGTCCCGTAAAGGTTGTCTGTGGGCCCTCAATCCAGCCAAGGTGGAGAAGATGCAGGAGGAGCTGCACAAGTGGCGTCGCAAAGACCCTATCACTATTCGTAGGAGCATGGCAAAGCCAGGTACGTCACACAAACATCCTGAAAAACATCAGTGAGGTCTGACGTCAGTGAGGTCAGTCAGTGATCCACGAAAACTAATTACTGATCTTCTGTTATCTCATATATTGTTATTTTTTTAATTTAGACTTTAATTAACTAGAGACCTGGCCAAGAAGACACACCAAATATATATAATTTATATTGTCAAATATGACAAAAACAGACAAAACATACCATGTTAAAACAAACAAGGGACTATGACCTGTGTTTTAAGGTTAAATTAAGGATTTATTTTTCTGCAGAAGACTTAGACCATCTGCTGGGAGAGAGACCGGACAAGGTCAGGGCTTTGCCACCCTGTAGCCCCACACTTTTATCTAGAGTCGCCCCGTTGTATGGGACCACCTCTTCATCCTGCTCCCCAGCCCAGCATCGACCTCCGTGCCTTCCCTCACGCCGTCCACAATATTCAAACATTCCCCCTTCCTCTCAGCAGCGCTGTTATTTCCCCCCCGCTGCTGCTCATCCCAGCCACTCATTTGCCCTGTTCTCACCCTGCGGACAGCGGCCTGCAGCCGGAAGCATGAACTCACCCATGGCTGGGAAGATGCCACCTACATACAATGTGGCCCTGCACTCTGAGTACAGCGTTGACCACAGCAGCATGCAGGAGCTGCTGTTGGAAGGAGACACCAGTTATGACATTGACACTCTCAACCCCAGTCTGACTGACCTGCAGCTGCAAGGTAAGGATAATATTAGATAGAGATGAAATCAAAAAGGGGCCACATTTACTGTCGTGAACTAAAAACAAAAGGGAGTTCTGCTTGCACCAACTTCTGCAAATGTTCATTTCACTTTTTGCTCACAACTAATATTTTAAGATTCTATCAGAAGTTTACTTTTTAACAATATAGTGAGCTGGCAACAATACCAGGTACCTGAACCTAAACCAGTCATCATCAGTAGTGGAAAAAGTATTAAAGCTGAAAATAAGTGTTTTCCATGTCAGCAAACATCATCATTGTTAGCAAATGATCCTGAGTTTAAACACACTATAGCTTTAGTCTCTTTGGCGCCAATAACACATGCTGCTTGTTGTCTTGTGGCATGTGGTTAGAGAAGAGGAGAGTGAATAAAGAATTAATCACATGGTTTAAGTCAGACTCAAGCACAACCAAGGTACTTGGTATAGGTCCACCACATTCCCCTGGAAACAATGTAGAGCATCAAACAAACAAATAATCAACATTTACTAGTGGTGCAGCTGATTTTGTCTCTGTTCTAAGGCAACTTGTGGGAGGAGTTAAAGGAGGACAGCTTGGGGTCAGATCCTCGAATAGTTACCACATCAAGCCCCTCCACTACGTCTGCTCTGCGGGACCCCCATGTCCAGACCAGCTGTCTGCTGGCCGTGGCCCCCGTCACTCAGACCTCAGAGGGGACTGCTGTCAGTCGACATAAAGCCGAGTACGACGAGAAGGACACAGGAAGGAGTTTGGAGCAGAGTGACTGTTTTAATGAACTGCATCCTGTGGTTTACTCAGGGATGGAAAGTTTGGCTGGGTATCTGACCTCCTGTGCCACATCCATTCCCTTAATGTAATGATCTGTGTCAGTTTCACTTTCACTGCTCCTTGACCTTTATTGTACTACTTCAGCCTGAATAGGGAAAATGTGACAAGAAGCTCAATGTTACAGTATTATCCTGGTGGATATTTCAGCCCTCAAACTCTGTTTATCACTGTGTGATGGACTCTGTGGAGGGGCTAAAGAGAATTTCAGCTGGTTATAAAGCAATTCAGCTGACAGGTGATAAGAACTATAAGCTGTATCTAACGGATTACAAATGTTTTACTTAATAAAAAAGTAATAACAGAACTGATAAAAGGAAAAGCAAATGGGCAACCAATTGATAACTGAATTTTGTAATGATTAATCTGCTTAATGCATGCTTTACATGATTTTTTTTTTAGGAAATGAAATGGCTAATGAATTGCTTTATAACTATTTTTGTGTTTTTCAGTTTCTCCATTTCACAGTTAAAAATGATTTGTTATGAGACGATATGATATAACTGTACAGTATGCTGGGTTACCATTTCATTATATGTCATTGTTCCTTAATTGTGGTTTTTCAGAAGCTTAGACGTCTCACTGAACTTGTTCCTTCTGATATAAAAGTACAGCAGTGCAGTAAAACGATTGCTACAGAAGATGGCAGCAGAGACATTCTGTGACTCACTGAAATCATCTTTTTACCTTATGTACTCAAGTACTCACATGTACTTGCTCTACACGAGTCGGTTTGAACAACAAGACGCATTTTAGCACCTTGTATTCATGAGTTTAAACAGTCACTATTTATGTAAAGGGTTTAATTTGTCAGCGCTCTTCTCTCTATTTTTTATTTTTTACATATAACCACGGCAACGCAAAGCAACACCTACTCAAACTGATTGTCAGTATTACAACCAATATCGGCTAACATCATCATTTCTAAATAAATCCTTTCCGGTCCCAAAATGGACAAAAATAACAGCACAGTGCCAACATTACACCTAAGCATTGGCTTTGTTCTCTTCATTTTCTTTCATTTTCTTCTGAGTTGATAAGTTGCACTTTTTGTTTGTTGAACATTTTCTGTTGTATATACAACGAGACTGCTATTTATCTGCTATTTTTCTGACTCCTGTATGCTTTTTAAAAGAAAAAACAATGGCAAGATTTCGAAAAAATCCCATATTTATTGCAGTGATGGAATTTGTCAAAACTTTACATACTTTTTTATTTTATACTGAAAACATTTATCTTAAAGTGTACACAGTGTTCAGTACTACAGAGTACATACTGGATATCAAAATTGGTATGTGAATTTGACTTTTGGCTAATGTTGTCTGACACTTGAAAATGGCTATTTATTTAAAAATACTCCTGAATTAGTTGTACTATAAACATGAAAACATAAAACAAATGATACATTCACATTGACACAGGACACATCTTTGTCATTCAACTGAACGATGGCAGAACCAGATCATGGAGCGACGACCGAATCATCCAGACGTGTGCTACTAGAAATGTAATAAATAAGAGATTTGAGGAAAGAGATGTTATGATAATCCTATATAATCTATATAAATGTACAGCCTGAATGGATTCATTGTTTGACTTTTTAGGGTAACTTAATTTCTCTCTTTGTCTCATGATTCTGCCTCTTCTGCTTCAAACACTATTTTCTCTTCATGGCTATCACAAACACACAACATGAAAATAATTCAATATCTTCCTTATGATCAAGTGTATTCCGCCTTTACAGACTGAAAACAACATTATGTACAGACACTGCATGTGTTTGCTGCCCACACACTCTCACACACGCTGATGCAAACCGACGATGGCAGAATTCGATGTTCCTGCAAAGACGCCGAGGCAAAGGGAGAAATCTGATTGGCCAGGCAGCCGGATATCTGAACGGAAATATACGTAGCTAACAGACAAGAGACAGAGTGTTTAGTGCCAGTTTTTGTCCATCAGTTCAACTGTTTCTGGTCCTGACGTGGTAACTGGAATGTGGAAAATGTGTAGAGGAGAGTGGGCGTCTTCCTATGGCCCCCCACTGTAGGAATAGTCTGCCTTGTTATGCATCACCAGCTTGTTGTCCACAAAGTAGAAGCTGTCAGACTGCGTCTCATAAGGGTTCAGGATCATCTCACGCACTGAGAGAAAACAGAAACACAACATTTAGGTTTTTGCAACAGCAGGTCCTTTTGGATGATGTGGCTGTATCTGTTACATATGTGCTGCTGACACTCACTGATATCCTCAGACAGCGCAGGGAACTCGTATATGTGCTCGCATGTGTTCTTGCTGCTGGGCATGCAGAAGCCGAACTCAAAATCAAAGCTCTTGAGCAGCTGATCGCGAAAGTAGTGCCTTTCTATCATGCGGAAGTTGTTGATGGGTGTGTCTCCTACTGTGAACTCCACTCTGCAGAAACACAGGAAACAAATAAAGAGTGAACAAACAAACAAAAAATATGAACGTTAGTATCTGCTCAAGGGTCTGTTGAACTAAGGGATAGTCCTGTTTTATTACAAATACTCATTTTTAGTTCAGAAATTCATTGGTTATGACAATGCATTCCTGTTATAATATAAAGATTTTCTCATTTATAAATCTTTTTATTGTATTTAACCCTTGTGTTGTCTTTACTTTAGATCCACTGGTCGACCTCGGGTCATAAATGTGTCGTATTGAGGGTGTTAGATTGTGTACTGTGATGTAGACGTATTGATCTCTTTGATGTGCAGGTGTGAGGTGTATAGTGTTTGATGTTTAGAATGTTTAGAATGTTATGGAATAACATTCTAAACAAGGGCTTTGAAGGTGGTCACAT
>JAPQRN010000006.1:15146904-15177239 GCA_037367275.1 Coranthus polyacanthus | reverse complement strand
TACATCGTCTGCTGTGTTTGTGAGCTATGAACTGTGTTTGCTGAGTGCATTTCTAAGCTAACAGTAGCGAGCGTTTGCACTCTGTTGCAAACTTCGTCTAAGCACACAAGCATGTGCATATAGTGCACCACTCATGTGCTTTCTTACCTTTTATTGGCCTGCTGTTGGTCTTAATTACCTCTGCCAAGGAGGTTATGCGATCATCCCATTTGTCTGTCATTGAGATTACATATAAAACTCCAAAATTTAAGGACGAACCCCTTAAATCTTGGAGCAGATCCAAAAAGAGGGGCAGAGGCCGCAATTATTTTCTACCTTCTTCAACATCGGAGAGCCCCATGTGAACTTAAAACTTAGAATGGCAACCGTTAAAACAAACAAACAAAACAAAACCAAAGATGAAGCCATGGAGATAGACATTTGTGACAAGCTTTGTGAGTTTGACAACTTTTTAACCTCGATTTCAATGATAATAAGAAACATAAAAGCGCAAGTGTGTTCAGCTACATGACAGAGATCCGCTGTAAAAAGGCACTGAATGTTGCAACACCTCATGCTGTCACTTTTCGCACAAAATGATTTTGTTAATGTTAGATCTTCTCAGGTGGTGTCGTAATTTCTGACTTTGTGGATAAGATGTTAAATATCATCACAGAGGTCGTCTGATTGTTATGGAACCGACAGTTTTCACAAAATAGTTGTTTATTCAGGGAACTGAGCCACTTCTCCGATAGGACCCCGAGGCTATGATGTGTTTGCACCTAAAGATTGGAATCTTTTTGTTTTTTAGTCTAGAATCTTTGCCCTGCGTTTGGACTTGGCCCTCTTTAATTACATCAGACCGTTGTTACTATGGTAACAGTCAGTCAAACGAACCAGTGGCACCAGTTCCTTAATTATTTTATCTTATTAATGGGTTTTAACTCACATATATGAATTATATGTTAGTCTTACTTGTGTTCACTTATCTTTACACTATCCACATAGATTTTGTGGCTGTAGTTTCCATAGTACGTCGTGCCTTGTGCAGCCTATTCACAATGTGGAATGAAAATCGTGCAGTAGTTTTTATGTAACGTTCATCCTGCTGACAGACAAACAGGAGCAATCACACAATCTCCTTGACGGATGTAATAAAATAAACCCTCAGGTAGAAAATGGGAAAAACCTCCATAGTTACATTTAAATTTAACATAAAGTGAACTCCTCCCTTCATTTTACGCAGAGAGAAAAAAAGAGACAATGACCTTATTACAGGAAAATCTAGTGTTGCTGTTTATTTGTGTAAGGGCAATACATTTAAAGTGTCTGTGTTTCAGTCAAATAAAGTCAGTCTTGTACCTAAGAATCCAAACTTATTATGGAAAAATATTCTACCCGTCCGTTAATGAAAATATACAATAAAAAATGTCCATACCACGGCTCTTTTCTTTTTTCTTTCTTTTCACCTACACACACACACATGCACACGCAATCATATGAAGTGCTCCACTTCACTTCCTTCAACACTGTCACCTAGCAACACTCCTTCTGACAGCGTGCCAGCTCGATTAGCCGTCTTTTTCCCTTCCCTCATCCACCTGGCTGTTCTGCAACAACAAGGTGCAGCAGCAAATCAAAGGAGACTATCTCGGGTTAGGCATCAGTAGTATGCAAATGAAATGTTCCACGTCTGGCATGATGGAGGTATATAGCTGAGGCCTTCTCCTATAAAGACACCCCCCCCCCCCATGGCCTGATTTCACAGTCAGGACGCAGGAGGAACAGAATCTGGAATTGTGATGCAGAATATTAAATGAGCTAATAATGACTTTATTACAATAACATGATGGATGACAACATATCATTAACTCTGTGCACAGGTGATCTCTTTTTTACACTAACCTCTGTCATTCGCACTAATTAGCAGTAACTCTTGAGTCATGCTGTGTTCCTGTGTTCCGATATGCAGGGCCTGTCTGACACCAAAGTGGCATTCATAAAGAGCAAGCGAGCTGCCGCTTATAGCACCTTAATCCCCAAGATTAGCCTGGAGTTACAGTCTTTCAGCCATAAGGATTGGCTTCACATGCCTTATTCTTTCCATTTGACTCTGTGGTCTTTGGTTAATGCAGAGACCGTGTGCCAAATTAATCCCAGAACAAGTTCCAAAACAATGGCAACATGTTTTCCTGTCTTCAGCTCTGAATAGACAATAGCCAAAGGCACCAAGTGGCATTAGCATTAAGCTTTTATGTTCTCATCATGATGTACAGTGCACCTGTGTATGACAGGCTGTTTCATGTCTCTCATTTAACAGTACCTGTAGGCAAACTGGCAAATGCTGAGGTTCATGGGGAGGTTGCGGTTACATGTAGATGAGATTCCTACTTCAACATTCTTCTGGTAGACATATTTAAAGAAGGGGGGTTTATAAGGACATATAGTGTGATCGAGGCACGCTAAAGGTGCTAAAGGTGAAAGGTGGCTGGTCCTGATAGCTTTAATATGTGTTGGGTTTGTTTTTTTTAAAGGTTCAATTTGTAAGATCCACACATGCTTGTATGTTAATGTAAAGTTTGTGTTGTGCTGGGAGCTGGTTGTTTGTTAACGTTAGCAAACTTTATTTCTAAGCTATTGGTAGCTAGTGTTGTACACATGGATGTATTGCATTGCATTGCATTGCATGAAAGAGACGTCTATAAAACTGTTGTGAAAACACAACTGCAAAAAAGGTCGGAATGACTGTGTTTGTTATCAGTTTTTATAACATGGTGGTATTATATGTAAATCTGAATTTGGTCCAAAGGTGAGGGTGAGGGAAGTGGGTGAGCTTGTCCACATGCACAGCAGATGAAGACCGAATGTAAAAAGGGCTGCGTAAGACGGAAGCAACACGGAAGCTGGAAACTTTTTTTTTAGCATGTGAGAATTTTACAAATTGAACCTTTAAATCTTAAAATCTTGAGTGAGTGTAATTTCTCTTCAGCTGACGAAGATTTAAGCCGGAATAAAAACTAATCAGGATGCACGATGGATGAAAACAGTTACAGCCTGCAGATAAGTACTGTACAGCTCACCATGAACATATCAGCACTGTAGCTCTCGAGGAGTTGTTCAGGTGAACCCCATGACTCCACTGCATTATAGAGTATGATCTAACATCTCGCCTCAGGCACACACACTGTCTATCTTTGTGAGGACACTCATTGGCATAATGCATTACCTATAGCCTATTACGTACCTTAAACTAATTTTAATAACTTCAACACCAAAACCAAATCTTAGGAAAGCTTTTAAAACCACAAGAACCAGACAAAATCTCCTCCCAAAGACACAAAAATACAACCTTTGTACACAGCAGTAGTTCAAAACGTAAAAAGGCTTCACCAAGAAAACTAATAGTAATCTGATAGTAATATAGGGTGAATTCAACTATTTTGGGACAGCGTTTGTAATTCTATCTTGTCATCAATTTAAAAAATATCCTAACATATGCTACACTTATGAATTCCTATAGACTATAAAAGTGGAGATAAAAGTATAACATTGCGTAAGAAATACTATGAAGTCTTCATCTCCAGATGCAAAAAAAATGACATGAATTCACTTCTTTTCTCAAGTAAAGGTTTGTTTTAACTAGATCTTAACTAAATAAATAAATAAGTAAATTAACAAATTAACGGTAGCAAATTAACAAAACTACAGAATGAAGTTGGTTCCATCCTGAATAATCTATTTTGTATGAAAATTCAACATACACATATACATGTTTTTCTACACTTCATCTGCGGCAAGGTAAGTGCTAATTAAGTGTCATATTTTTGAAACAAATGTCCAGACTTGTCACTCCGACACACTGACCTGCACTGTTTCAGGTAGTTTGGTTTTATCTCCAACGGTGATTTTACAAAGTGGGGCTAAGAACAAGCAAAGGACAGTTCATGAGACTGTGTTGATAACTGATGTGGACGCAACAAACTGTCTCTGTCTCTCTCCATGCCAAATCATTTTGAAAGAGTAACCTTGTGACAGCTGTGCATGAGAGATTAAGAACTGGCTGCACCAATCAATTTTAATTAAAGCTGTATCCATTGTGTTGGCAGACATCACAGAGTGGAAATCCCGCCCGACGTAGATAAAGCACTGCTCTGTGTCCCAGACTTATTAAGGCCAAATAATTGATCATGCATTAGTGTAAAAGGAACCAGACCGTTCTGAGTAAATTATCTGAACGAGGTAAAATTAAATACCAAGATATATCCTTTGAGTCAAAAATATCCCCGACACGACAGGAGATCAAGTGCAGCAGAGCCTCTAGAGCCCATTACATAATAATTCAGATTACATTGAGGAGGGTTCTGTTATTTTTCTGCCTGCGTTTATTCTTAAATCAGTCTGTTATTGTTGCTTTGTAAGATTTTTTTTCTAAAATAGTAAAGAAAATGCAATGTGATACAGTAATAAGTGGGTAAAATAGGAACTTCTTGAAAATTATCAGCGATTACAGCTTTTGAAAGCAAAGTATAGGATTCATAATAGGAGATTTATAATTATTTATTAATATAATATTACTAGCAGATTGCAGTTTGATGTCAGATTCAGTTAAAACCTAAAAGAACATTTCATTTTTTTGCGTCCTTAAAGGCATCAGAGGCTTTAAATCAAGTGTCCTTCACATGGTGGAGTGGTATCTGAGATGTCCTTGCCAAACACATTATTTCATGGCAAAATTGATGGCTATATCCAACGATTTGTAACTTACCCACATCAACAATCAGACAATCACACCCACTTCACACAGGGATTAAACAGGTGTACAAAAGTGATAAAGTATATAGGCTTCCCACTCATGCTCCTCCTTCTGTCATTTTGTGTGTGCACAGCTGATGCTTTTGAGCAGAGACTGTTTACTTCATTCTCATCCTTTTTACTCTGACTTACCCATCTTCATCGCAACAAGCTTTTAAAGCACCTCAGTGTTAAACACATTGTAGGAACTAGTTCATCCACGCATTCTAAACTTCTTGGCACAAAGTATGACAAACTGAGTAACAGACAGCCTCGACTACAAATTATTTAGCTACTTTTTTTCCCAAGGTTCGGTGTGTGATATTTAGTGACATCTAGCGGTGAAGTTGATTAATACAAAAAGCCCTTGTTACAGCCAGGATTCTGGGCTTTTTAGTTAAGAGGATTTCAACTCTGGTCCACACTCAGATATAGTAGGTGATGGTAATGCACGGAAAAGAGGAAGTCCGTTCTGAGCTCCCGCGGAGACATGGCGCCGCAACAACGGCGACGTTCTCCCTCTGTAGGTATAAACGACTCATTCTAAGGTAAAGAAAACACAACCATTCTCATTTGTGTGTGATTATACAACAATGAAAACATAATTATGAATATTATATTCCTTTTCTGCAATTAGATCCCCCTAAATCCCACAAAATCTTACACCCTGGACCTTTAACCATCTCATTTAATGAAGCTTGTGTTAACTAAACCTCATTACCTTCACCATTACTTCAGTCACATATGTTTTATTGCACAGTAAAATGAACAATGAGTTCTCAAATGTCATGTTCCAATTCAGGAGAGTATCTTTACATTCATGTCACCCAAAAACAAATCATCTGCTTAAGTTAAAGTAAAACAATAATGCCAGAAAACTACTCCAGAAAAGCACTCAACATAAAAAACTACTATAAACTAAAAAAGTGTACATTTCTTTATTTAGTTCTTATAACCGTGAACCTATTTCCTACGCCTCCTCTACAGCAGCACGTGATTATTTTGGTGTATTTTGCTGCAATCTGTCAACCATAAATAAACCTGACATTTATTTGGACTCAGCAGTGTCTCTGTTTATGTGACATCTGTCTGCCTGCACATCATAAATCATACATCATGTAAACAGTAAACTGATAATGTACCCTTTTTTTTTTTTTTTTTCATAACACAGCAGCGCTTCCTCCTTTGCTGCCTGGATAATATTTTGTCTCTTCTCTGCTTGTGTGACAATGAACTGCTGTGCTTCTCTTATCAGCGCTGAACTGCTGTGACACACTGGAGCTGGGCTGCCCCAAAATGGTGGCATTCACCTCCCAATAGCGCCACTGGAAAAGTCATTTACACTGCAGGGTGAGGCATTTTCTGCTTCCCCTTTTTCAAACTGCGATTTCCTTTCTCTTGCGGCACAAACTGAATTGCAGAGCACACTGCGGTTATGGCCGTGTCTGCTGTATGGTCTGTTGGTTAAAATCATGGGGCTTTGGGTAGAAATCTTGGACAGATTCAGCATAATTGCATCGTTTGTCATCCAGCTGTGCTTCAAATAATAGAAATACAACAGTAGAATGAGGGCCAGGTGTTGGATATAACATGGGTTTCCCTTTTAAAGGAAATGATTTACATTAAAGTTATTATGTAACACTACAACCACATGTGTAAACTCACTTACACTTTTGACTCCACGGTCATTAATTACCTGAGGTGCATCGTGTCATTGCAGAATGTTGTGTTACAGCCCTCCTCACATAATCCAGATTACATGTCAGTGGAGAGCGGAGATTACTGGACCATCATGAGTGATTTAGGTATTATCGCACTGACGCAGCCCTGGTGTTGCTTTTCCACTAAAGCGGTACCAAATTAAAAACAGACATTATGGTCTCGAGGGGAATAAAAGCAAGGTGTTTTGTTGCGTTTGAAGGATTTGGTTTTGCTGTTTTCTAAGGAGTGCTCTCTCGGGGAAGTAAATCAAACATTTCTTACGTAAATGGACTTAGATTACGATACTGTCTTGTTTGTTACAAATTCATTAGTGTAGCAGCAGCAGGTTTGAAGGGTTTGAACTCTAATAATGTGGCCATATCATTCATTAGATTTTAATTGAAAATTCGGACTTGAAATACATTTTCAGGGCAAGAATACTTCTACTACTGTCATACTATGTAGCCTATTCACAAATTTGGTTTAGAGTTATGAAGTAGACTCTTAGAGAAAACCATCAACACAAACGCTAATTTTCAGCAGTTCAAATGTGTATCCTCTACTACAGTACCACCACAACATTTCACCCATTCAGACCCAGTCCCACCCTTGAATTACAAGAGCAATATGGTCTAAAAAGTCACCTTGAACCATCCTCATCAACAGGTCAGCATCTTAATTTTACTTGCAAGAGTACAGTACATAATGTAGTACATAATGTAGTACATAATGCCATTACTACTCATTCAGGAGATGACGTTTCTAAAGTTCAAACTGTTTTAAAGCATCATCTAACACTGAGGCTAAAACTTCTACTCGTGTGACAGTTTCCCTGCATTCTGTAACAGTGTACCCAATCCTGTTTGCTTTACATAAACCCAATATGCGGAAGGACAGTGTAATAATACTCTTCTTTTGCTATCTTTGGGGAGCTGTAATCAGTGGACCACATTTTGGGCCACCTGTTACCTCAGCACTACAGGTGTCTCGAGGACAGGATGCGGTAGGAGCCAATTTTTTTGTTTTTTTTTTCAGCAGGATTTTGGCGGTACAGTAGTAAGTACATCCAGTTACCTCCTCCCTCCGTGTGCCTGCACAGCCACACGCAGGGCGATACAAACGCCCACAAGGATGCACACACATATAATAGAGACAGAAGTCAACTGATGTGATGACACAACACCGCGGACATGGAGGGCTAAGGTCCGGCTGTCCTTCTGAATGGGGTTTGGGAAACTGCTCACTGACGGTAATACAAAGATGTGGAAAAGTGTTGTTAAAACCCACGGAGACGCTTCTTCTCTCAGACTGTGCCGCTGTCCATGGTATCACGGACAAACACGCTGAAGTAAACCAGACAATGTGCTACGGTGTTTAGAAAAATAAACTCTACAGTGAAGGAAGCAGCAGCAGATGGGTTTCACTAATCTCCTCTAACTACGAGGCTTTAACTCCTATTCCCATCGTGCCAATTACGGTAGCAGGTTACTTACTCTTAGTGATCTTTTGTAAGCCAAGCACATCCTCGGGTGTTATTACGGTATTTCTGCGCAGTTCTTCTTCGGTTGTAACAGGAATCCCCATGTCTGATGAGTGGCAGCCTTGCTGCACTTTCATGTCCAGCGATGAGGGCTGTTCGGTGTTCAACCTGACAGAACTGTGGCTTTCTGTTGCTCTCGGCGTCGTCGCCGCAGGAGCCGATTGACTTGCGTCGGTGCTTTTAGTTGCGCGCTGGCTAATAAACCGAAAAGCAAACAGGCTCTGTGCTGCAACAAGAATAACTCATTCTCCGTACCTCCTCCCCTTCTCGATCCGGTAAAAGATAAAAATCAGCCCTTAGCTCCCTCCCTCCCTCGCCCAAGGCTCATCTCACAAGCTATTTAATCCAAATCCCACGGCTTTAAACCGACCACTCGTGCGTGGCTGACAGTCTGCGCGCGTCGTCATCTGCCGGATACACCAGTGCGCGCACGGCCGGGATTTACTCAGCAGGAGTAACCCATTACTCACTACTCGTTTCTCACTTCGGAGACGAGCGGCTGCCGTCAGTGTAGTGAAAGCATCGATGTCAGGGTGCTAACATGGTGAGATGGCGTCAAGGAAGCTGTATTAAGTCACAATTCACCTCCTAAAACACAGAACTGAAATGCCAAAGAAAGGAAGTAACCTCGAGGTTAGGCTGCTTTACACACTTTTCCTGGCAGTTTCCTTTATTTCTTATCAATTTCCTCTTGTCAGAGTTGAATATTGGAAAACTGTGAAGAATAACACGCAAAACAAGGAACACAGTAGACGAGACTCTCTTTCCGCTTCATATTTTTATTTCTGTTTTTTTTTTTTTTTTTATTTGGAAGTTGCTTTTCAGATGCCAGCATCCCTGAGAAAGTGTAAAATGCGAATCTTCTAGACAGCCCCATCAATGAGCTGAAACGGGACAGCTAAAAGATAGTAACATCTGCAAAACACAACCCTGCACAACCACCTCTCTCGTGTTTAGTCACAGGCTGGCCAGAAATCTCCTCCAGTCCCTACAGCTGACCACACTGTTGACTAAACGCCTTTTGCTTTGTGATGAGGAGGCAGTGCCTCCTCCTGTATGGCAAACTTACTGCAGGGCATGCGCAGACCCGAGAACTGTCCATGGTAGTATATTGTGAGGACTATCCCTTTACTCACTAAAATCTGTTGATCCCAGGAGAGGGAAAGTGTTTGATAAATTAGGCTTATTGGCATCATCTCAGCTACAAACACGTAAGCCAGTAAATAAAAATAAAACCAAAGGGTTGCAAATAGCATCGAAACAAACTACTAAACACAAACTATTAACTTTAATCTAATAATCCTTTAAAATCCTCCTTTCATAAATATGATAAATCACATTATCTTTCTATGAGGTCTGTAGACAGAGAGCATTGCTACTATTTTTACCGGTGTTACAGTTTCTCTGGAAGTCTATGACAATCAGAATCATTCAAGATGGCACATTCTCCCAAATTCAACCAGTAAAAACAATAACAATATTCAAAAGCCTTTAGCTTTTGTGGCTAAGTGGCTGTTGAAGAATTTCCAAGGGGTGGTTCGCAGCACGGCAAGCCTGACCCTTGCTATTTCCTCCTGTTAAGCCCACAGTCTGTTGCACTCCTGTCTATGCGGTCCACTCGAAGCAGCCCCTGCGATGTGTCTGCATGTCTCTCACCCTGCGGATGGACTGGATCTGAGGGTGGTGGGCTCCCCATTCGTTCCAGTGCTTGTAAGGGCCCATCTCAAACACATACTGGTAGCCACGGTATCCGGGGTACTGGTAGCCCACCCAGCTGTGGGGAAGAGAAATGTAGAGAGAAACTCATTATATTGACTACAGATTCTTCTTCTACTCCTTCAAACAGAATCTGAATGAAGACAGTCACTGAGGCTTGACAACAAATACGTAAGCCTGTCAATTTGACGTTTGGTGTGCGTATAACAGGAAGAAAAAGGATACCAGCAGATTGAAAGTGGCTCATGAGTGAAAGCACATTTGCCAAGATAAGACACGGGGAACTACTAATAAACACACGTTACACACATCTGGTCACGGTTTGTCAGTCGAAAACGCTCCCTCTTTCAGCATTCATTTCAGTTTGCTGGACGGTCTTCCTCATTTATGCGGAGCAGTTTAAATATTGATTATTACAGTCAGAATTGGAAAAAAACTTTATTGTCATTTACAAGACACAGAGGTAAGAACAACAACATACATGAAGAGTTTAAACCAACCTGTAGTATTTCTTGTTCAATATATTTTTTTTGAGTTTATTTCTTGCGGCCAGAGAGATTTAAAAAATACAAATAAATGTTAACAGGCAATTCAAATTTTACATTTGAGATGCATGTTTAAATGGTGAGCGAGTTTACAGCAGCAAACCGACATGAATTTAGACCTTTCATGCTGCAAATAGTTTCATGCGTCTTTTCACATTTAAGTTATTGTGTAACCTCTGGGTCACAACCAAGCCTCGTATGATGGTACACAACCCGTCATTGCCATGTTTAGTTTTGATCATTTCATTAAATTTGCAACATAATCAGGCTGCTCTGACGCTCAGTTGTTCCTCTCTGAGTTTCGGGCTCGGTAACATGAGGAGCGTCCACAGGAAACTCCAAGGTGCGCTTGCGTAAATCTTCATTTGAATATAGAACTTTTTCTGCTCATATTGAGGAACCATATGTGGAACTCAGACTGGATCCTGACTGGGATCATTTCAAACTCAGACTGGAACAGCTTTTAAAGAGGGATCGGCATCTTGTGCATTGTGTCTTATATTGTTCTGCCTGTATTTTCTTGTTGAGTTCTGATTCCTGTGTTTCCATTATGCTTTGTACTTGTTCTCACATGAATAAGCATTAAATATAAATGACAGCAGCTTGATGTGGAAGTGTGAAACAATCTATTAATGTGAGATGAAAGTTGTCGGATGAGAGTTTTTATGTGTAATTCCGCAGCAAATGTGATGTGTATTTAACACAGAAAAATGCTAAGAATTGATGTTGAAATTCTCAGCATAAAGAGCTGCTTGACCTTCTTGTAACCAACGTCTCAGTGTCTCGTTGCCTTTTGGTTTCAGGTGTTTAAACCCTGACCATTACAACTATTATTTTTATGGATGTGTTTTGGTACATCACGTCCTCTGATCTTCAGGACACTCATGCCTCAGATTGAGAGACATGGAGAAATGACTTACGTTCCACCGGTGACCTGAATGCTAGCCACGCGGTCCTGGAAGCCATAAGACCACAGGCTGGGAATATCCTCATCGCACACCTCCATCTTGCGACCCTCGAAGTTTGTACATTCATACAGGCAAATCTTGTGGTCCTGGGGGTCCTATAAGATACATACATCACTTTTAAATGAGTCGCTGTTCCCGGATTTGAGCTGATAAAAAGATTCCAAGCAACAAAGTACAAGTCAGGACTGTTATGATAAAAATAATACATTTATAACTATTATTGTTATATTTACTAATTCATAGTCAAAACCTCTGAGGTGTACATTTATAGTTTGGACTTTCTAGTCTGATAGTCACAAAATAACTATAAATATCCTCATGGAATATTAATAATTTAATGTTAAATGCTACAATGGTGTATATCCCTGCAAGGTTAAAAAGCACTTTCATTTGTGGCAATAAAACATGAATAGGTTAGATGGATGTGAGGTGAAAATGGAGCCAGAAGACAGAAGTGAAAATGATTAATTATAAATAGAAAGCAACAGAAAACCTACCATTCGGACAGGTCTGACTGACATGAAACGATCACACCTGTAGCTGTTGGACCAGGTGTCCCAACGGGGGTACTCTCCTTTCTCCAGCATGAACATCTCACCAGTCATGTTCTGCTGCTCATAACCCACCCAACTGGATAGATAGATAGATTGTTTAAGTTGATAAATTGGTTGCGTAAACAGCATTGCATGTAGTATTTATTAATGTGATTACAGATTTGGGGACTTACGGTCCACACTCTACCCTGATGGAGCCAATTCTGTCGAAACCCTTCTCACACAGGTTACGACACTCTCCAAACAGGTCCATCCTACGGCCCTGGAAGTTCTCACATTCATAGAGGTATATCTGAAAAGGAAAACAAGCCAAATGGCCTTATTCCTGCAGTCAAATATTTTGGATTCCTAATTATTTAGTTATGTGGTTTTGTGCCATTAGTTGATTTCGAGAAAGGTTTCACCCACCTTGTAATTGCGCAGCCCCATGGCAGAGTGGCTGCCAATGCTGCCTTGAGCACCTGAGTGAGACATGATCAGATCTACAGAGAAGAAGCACAAAATCAGTCTGCCATTTTCAGAGATCTCTGAGGAAGATAATTACCGTGTCTTGGTTGATGAAATACAAAAACATGAATATGCAAACGAGTGTTGTCTGAAAATGCAATCATGGGGATGACTTTTTTTTTAATGAGTGGCTCTGTACGCATGAATTTAATCCAATTACATGTATAACTACAGCTGTGCACAGATTTGTGAACATAAAAAGAAACCTATATCCGTGTAAATCTATTTCCAAGGATCAAACATATCATGGAATCAGCCCAGTACACATTTGCTTCTGCACATGGTCTTTTTTTTTCATTCTAAATTGTATGGATCCCAAACCTCAAGGCTGAGTATACCGTGTCTTTTCAGTGGATTCAAATTAGACAAAATAGACATAAGTGTGCAGATTCCTGTAAAAATACAAATACAGTCCTCTCTGATCCACTCTGGTTCTTTGAACATATTCTTTTTCCAGTAAAGGCTTGTCAACCCCACAAGCTCTTTACATGCCTTTAATGGCGTAGTTCTGTCTAATTCCCTTGTACTAAATTGGATTTTATGACAACGCTTCCAGTCGTCATATTCTATACTCAGTTCAAAGTCTAAGAGAAGAGCAAATCCTTATTTTGTTGTTTGCATCAAAGTTTAAGTAAACCATAATCTTCAAAACCACAATCTTTAACTTATTTCACAGTGACTCTAGTGACTCCTATAGATTTTAGAGAGGCGTAAAGACTTACAGTTACTAGTGCAGGCTCAAACGGACCGACCTTTGGAGAAAGTGATGGACGCAGGCTTTGTTAGTGGGGATATATATATACATTCACATCCAACCTGAGTCTATAAAGCCAGGATTCTCACTTCTCATTGGCTGTGAGCTCTTTGGAGCATCGTGTAGGGTCAAAGGTCATGCTGCTAATCTGTGGACAAGTTGTGCTGACTTGGCTGCCTGTTTTGTTGTCCAGCACCATTGTGGGGGGACCGAGGACAGTCACTGCCATCAGCAGAAAGTTGTCCTGCCTTTCTACTCACGCACACACACACGCCCAGAAACACACACATGCACGGTTGTTTCAGTAGCCTTGACTCTATCGTTCTATAATGACTTTTCTTGTTTTTCTCTCTTTATTCAAGTCATTTCCTCCCGTTTTACTTGCAGTCTCTCTTGTTGTTTCTCTCCTTTTTCCCTCTTGATTCCTGCTGCAGCTGCCCAAGCCTTTGAGCCCTGTGTGTGTAATGTGCTGACTGCAGGAGAAGCAGCCATCTCTCTATTGTTTAGACCGGCGAGAGATGAGCTCTTTTTAGCGTATCATGGAGCTGGACAGACTGTATCTATGTAGCCTCTCAGACATAGCTCATACAACTGCACCTACATTCTCATGTCCTTTGCATGCACGCTGACTTCACCACAGAGAAGTTTGTAAAAAGAGGCAAAAATGGTAATGATTTAGCCAAAACGTCACAAATGATACAAGATTTGGAGTTTGTTTTGTTTCTTAAGGCAACTCGACTTGACTTTAAATGTAGACAATATGATGTAAATAACTATTTGCTGAATCTGTGGTAATATATTAATAATGAAAGGAATATGTAGCTTTTATGATTTCTCTCTCTCTCTCTCTATAAAAAAAGGTTAAACCTTTACCAATCTGAAGACAAAAAGAAAAAAATACAGTCATGATCTAATAATACTTCTGTACATTTATGTTATCCACAGGCCTTGAGATAACTATATTTTATGTGCTAGTATTAATATTCTCTTATATGACTACATGTTGTTGTCTCTCATAGGTTCCTCATAATACTAATCCTCATTACAGAGACACCCCACATTAAAGATGGCTTCTCTTTATATGTTTCTCTAGAAGTCTGAAAAACAGCAATTGTGCTCGAAATGTCAAGGCTGAAATAAACCCTATTACAGGAGCTATACTGGTGTGCAGATTTTTTCGTGTTTTTCCTTGTACTTTGATTATCTGGCACCCAGCGAGACTATTTACTATGGGGATGTGCATGTCTTGGCTCTCTATTCCTTGTTAAACCTTTATAATTACCTCATTAAAATTTGTGTTACTCATGCAGATTCAGATTTAGTGACTTGTATGGGTATTTGTAAATATATAAGGCTGTACGGTAGGTTAAAAATGGCTGTTAAAATGTACATCAAAATGACAAAGACAATGATTAGGTTACATTTGAAATGGCATAGCACACATATGTAGAATATACAGATCATTTTCCTTCCTCTGGTTGTGTTGTGTGAACTACTAATGTCTAGTGTCTAGTCGTGTCTTAGTGGATGAGTGCGTTCGAGCTCCTGTGTGTGCATTGAATGTATGTGTGACTTCATGAACAGGCCTTTGTTTAACTGTCTCTGTTCATGACTGCGTGTGCGCATGATTGAGCATGTGTGTTCATTGCGGTGACTGAAAAAGTCAAAGGGCCAGAGATATGGGGACAGTAGAGGTAGACATGAGATCGCAGATGGAGCACAGCGCTGTGTGGAGAGACCTCAGTAAGTGTGTTATTAAATACAAGTACATCCTGTTTATTAGACCTCTTTGTCACATTGAGTCAAATGCTGCAGAATGTCTTATATGGATTTTAAACACAAGTACTGACAAAGTTTTAAAAAATTAAATGTTCTGTTTGTAGCACAGTGGTTCTGTTATGTAGACATAATCACTAAAATATGTTGATTCTTTTGCAACAGAGGCCTTGGCAAGAATATCCACATCTGTTTCCTGGATGTGGCTTTGCCAGCACTTGGTCCGGCCTGCTGGTCATGGACCATGTGGAACTTGTGCTTATCGGCACTGGGCACAGTGCCCTCCAACCAGCCGAACTGCAGCGAACTAAAGCCCAGTAGCTCAGTGCTGAACAATGACTGGAACAGCAATGTGCTGACTCCTGCCATGACCCACAGGCCCAACAGCTTTTCAGCACCGGCATGTATAAATAGGTCCGTTTACTCTGGGGTCAGGACATCGTTTTTGTGGAGCCCCCTGTGAGCACTGTACAGCTATTCTTTGGGGTCAGTCAGGTAAGCCCTCCATCTCAATACATTCATCCTATAGCCTTGTGTAGACCATTGTCACTTTTCAATTTTTGTCTTTGGTCTTTGTTGTTTCTGCTGAGGCACATGAATGTATAGACTGAGGACAGACTTGCAAACGTATAGACATACTCACCATGCACAGCAAACAGTTTTGTGTGGCAGCAGCATTCCACATGAATGGGAAGAGAAGATCCAAACCTGAAATATTGCATTCACTTTCTGTTACGTACATTATTTGTCCCACATGGATTTATACAATAACATTACAACAAGTGATATAAATAAAAGAATAAACAGAAGATTTTCATGATACTTCCTCCCATATGGATGAACTGAAAATACACTGAAAGTTACATGAATTTAATTGAACTGCATCTGATGCCTTGTTTATATGACACCCACATGTAAACATTATGATACTCACCTCTTCTTGTAGAAAGTGAAGCTAGAACAACAGGTTGTGTGTCGATTCTCCTTTAAATAGTAACATCAAACACATTCTCCCTGCTCTCTATACTGAAGGTGAATCAGCAGTAGCATGGCTCTGAATAATCCCACCCCACTGGGACCATGGAAGGTGAGTCTGATGTACTGCCATGAATGAATTATTTTTTAAACTGGATGCCTGGCCTGATGATGTTAATGACGTGTGTGTGTCTGTACACACATCAGTGTGTGTGTGTGGCATGTGCATACTACATGTATGCATTTGTGTCCTCTCCAGGTTACAGTTTATGACCAGGAGAACTTCCAGGGGAAGAGACTGGAGTTTACCTCAGCCTGCCAGAACATCATGGAGTGTGGTGTGGACAACATCCGCTCCCTGAAGGTGGAGTGTGGAGCGTAAGTGAAGCGGAAGATTTTAACACTTGCAGAAGTTACCTGCAGAGGGTTAAGTTCTGGTTTTCTTAATGCACATCAGCAGTTATCCCTTGGAGGACAATAAGGCTGAAAGTTTTCTCAAAAGCATTTTTGTGAAATCGAATGATCTGTACACGCATCCAGATAATACAGTACAGTAACATTGTGGTTATGTGTCTGTGTGTCTGTCTGCTTGTGGGATCAGCTGGACAGGATATGAGCACTCCAGCTTCTGTGGACAGCAGTTTGTGTTGGAGAGAGGAGAGTATCCTCACTGGGAGTCATGGAGTGGCAGCAACGCCTACCACATTGAGAGAATGATGTCCTTCCGGCCTATCTGCTCTGCTGTGAGTTTCTTTGGTTTTCATCAATCTGACTTCTAACGCGTCTCAGGGAAATGTCAGAATTCAAAAGCACATCATTTTGCTTCACAAATTGATTTACTTTTAGAACTCTGCCTTGCCACAAACCCACAGCTAAAAATAGGTTAAGCTCACTGTGTTTTGTTCAGAATTCTCTGAACTCTTTGGACAAGAAATTTGATCCTTTGAAAGAAATACCTTAAAGGCTGGATGAAGAAATTCTGAAGTCCATACGTTTGCTGTGGCAGAGTGTTTATTAGTACGAGTGAACTTACAGGCGCAAACAGGGTCTGGGAAAATAAGTCAACTACAAACAAATGCAGAGTAACATATTTATACCGTGGGTCAAAGGGGAGTGGCCTGGTGGTATGAAAACAGAGATTCAGACAATAGGATTGTGTAGACAGCTCACAGTAACAAAGATGTGAAGAGATCAAGGGATTAAAACAGGAAGGGGGTGGGAAGCCGCTCCCAGACAAAACTCAATTTATACAAGCTAAACAATTATCACACCTTCTGACACACTTCTGATCAATAACAAAGAGTTGCAAGCCTGTTGATCTGCCTTTTGTGCAACAACTGAGTCCTCAATATACAAAGAAAATGAAATTGCTCTGTGTTCATAAATGAATACATGTTGTAAATGATGAACGCTGCTTTCAGTGCACATCCAGTATACCGTATGGGCATCGTCTTGAATGCTGGCTCTCTCTCTGTTGTCATAGCTCTGACATTTTGTTTGTTGCGTTTACACAGAACCACAAGGAGTCTAAGATGGTCCTGTTTGAGAAGGAGAACTTCATGGGACGCCAGTGGGAGATAAACGATGACTACCCCTCTCTGCAGGCCATGGGCTGGGGCAACAACGAGATTGGATCTATGCAAATTCAGAGTGGAGCGTGAGTCTCTCTTTTTCCTGCTCTGGATGACTCCTCACAGGTTTCTGACATGTGAACGCTAGCATTAACAAATAGAGAAATTTGTGGCACTTGAGGCACAATATAATATGAAAACACTGTGCCATAACACAGTGCTTTAGTATATGAGCATTTTTTTGTTGAATTAACAGACTTCATACACTCTATTTTGTGGTTAAAGCTGCCATACGCCATCCTGTCCTGTTTCTCGAGTGCACATTTTGCTTCTTATTACTTAGCGGAGCTTCATAACCTTTTCATTGTATTTTCAAATGTCTCAACAATGCACTTTAGTATTAAAAATACAAGAAAACATCCAGACAGTCGCTTTTTAAACAGTTAAAATGCCTTTATTATCAGAACCAGTGCACTTAAGTACTTACCATTCAAGAATGGTGTATGTAGATGGTATGTTACCTAACTTTATAAAGACAGGTTTTCAGTCTTTTAGGTTCGCTGTGTATTTGTGTGCTTGTTATTTTAAACAGGGCTATATTTAGTGGCTGTGGTTTGTGGCTATTTTTAATCATATGCATCTCATACTATGCACATTTCCCTTCTTGTGTAAAACTCACATCCGTCATTAATCACTTGCCTTCTTCTCCTCCTCCTTCTCTTTTCCTCCAGCTGGGTGTGCTACCAGTTCCCCGGTTACCGTGGTTACCAGTACATCATGGAATGTGATCGTCATGGCGGCGAGTACAAACATTACAGAGAGTGGGGCTCCCATGCTCAGTCCTTCCAGGTGCAGTCACTGCGTCGAATCCAGCAATGAGTCCTGCAGCCTCCTCTCCCGACCTCCTACTCTTCCTCCTCCACCTCCTCCTCTTCCTCCCTTCACCCAACCATTCCATGCTTTAGCCAGCTCTGTCAGGCCTGGAGACCTGAGGCTGGCACTCTCTGGCGCTTCACCATCAACATGTTTACAGCACTTTTGTTTTGTTCTGTTGCTGAATGAAAAATTAAGAGAAATGATGGAAAGAATACAGAGCCACTGAAAAAATAAGGTCGCTGACTGACGCCCCACTGAGGAGAGAAGAAGAGGAAGTTAAAGGGCCTCATGATGACGGCTCAGACTCAGTCCTGCAATGTTTAATGAAGGAATGGGCAACTTAAAAAGCAATACAGAAATCTGCTGCTAACCTTCACTGGCTCCCTTGTGATTTATTTTTATTCATTATTTTAAGATACTTTTACATTTACACTATATGTAAGGCCTCTCATTTAACTGAGGCCATATTATCAAGAGATGGAAAATTGCAAAAAGGTTAAAAAGCGGTTCACAAGTCCACATGAAAGTAGCTGTAAAGCTGAGCATTGTTAGGTAATAATTTTGAAAGTCTCTGGAGTATATGAACTTTACAAAATCTGACATACTATATGCATCAGGAGGACATTACTGGATACAGTATGAACCAAATGTTCTGATGTCGTAGTAGAAGGCTGGAGCAATACATCATGATTCATTATTAGAAACTATATGCAATAGTTGAGAAAACGCTCATTTGTTATCTTTGTTAGAGCTAGGACACAGGCAAACATATAATGTACAGATTTAAAATGCAATAAACTTAGATATACTTTGGTTGCACCATCTGCACACACATTAGCTTCATAAAAGTTGCTTTGTTTCCTGATAACACTTAACGCAGCAACAGCATTGATAAGTAAGCCACACAATGATATTAATGTTCTTTCTGTTTAACCTGAGTAAACACCTAAAGAGAATGAACTCTTCAAATTTAAATCTCTGCATGAGAAAGAATGTAGCCTAGTTTTCTGAACGCACTTACTAATGTGTGTGAAATGTCTGTGTTGTCGGCCACTTGGGGAGTCAGTAGCCTCTTGTGCCTTCCACTGCATGCACAGCAAACAATACATCAGGGTGAGGAGATTTAACCCACTCTGCAAATCTGGGTGATTTGGAGGAAGCCATCAATGTGTACAAAAAACTTACACAAGCGCTCTAGTTACACATTTTGTGTCAAACCGAATAAAATTGTGTTGGAAGGTATTTTTAGGAATGTTTCTAACACGTGTCGCCAAAGATAGCACATAATTATGTTTACTATTACATATGTTCACACATTTTGTGTTAACCCTCCTGACACATTCACTGTGTTCATAATTTTAACAAACGTCCCAAATCTCACCCACTGATGGGTTAGATTTAACAATGAAACACTGATGGATGATTTAACATTTATGGATACATTTAACAGTTTGTATTAGATTTAACCATTCTTAGAGTGATGGATAAGCTATAGAAGCATCTATTAAAAAATACCGAGGTCAGTCTGAGGATAGTGGCGTACAGAATCTGCTTTTGAAAATAGGTTGATCTATTTAAGTGTAAAATGCTTTCCATGTCCTGGTATCGAAAACAACATGCTTTTGTGTCGCCGGGTTTAACAGAATGGCATTTCAGCCTGGTTTTAATTAGATTTCCACTCCCCCGATTTTTCATCTCAAAATGCGGATAATTTTGTTTCTCCAGCTGTGAATAACTCTCTGGTTGGTTACTTGTGAAAAATTATTTGGAGGGGTGGGTGGGGATGATATGGTAAAACAGGAACAAAGCTGTGAAAAAGAATATTTTTTTGAGTGAAAAACATTCGAACAAACGTATGCGCAGCTTAATTTGATATAAATGTGTAATAAATATATAATAATAATAATAATTCAGATAAATAAAGGGGGGGGGGAAAAAAACAGACAAAAAAAAAAAGTGTGATAAAAGCTTCACGGTCCACCTTAAAATGTTACGTCACCGTAGAGCTCCGCCCACTGCGAGGTGAACGGAAGTTGATGGAAACAGGCAGGCCAGACCGACTGTGACAGCGAAAATACGTCTGCTGCCCGAGAGCCCGAGACTCATCAAATCTTCGGTCCTGGCGTTGGATGTTAAAGTCCGGATGGTGAAGAATTAGAAGCCCCGTCAACATGGGACACGTTTTGTTTTCTTTCTCGGCGGCGGTGAAACTACGGGTGCCTCTTTTCGCCTTTCTTGTCTTTCTTGTTGTCTTCCCCGGAGACACCAGGCAGCACAGGACACGAAGAAGCGTCAGCTCCTTGGCGGCGGAAACAGGAGAAACTTACAACAGATACTACAATTATGCGGCCCTGACTGGGCTCCTGGAGTCTCTAGCCCAGAGATACCCTCACATAGCTAACCTGTCGAGCATAGGTCGGTCCGTGGAGAGCAGGGAGCTCTGGGTGATGCGGATCACCAAGGACCCCAACATGGACACACCGGGGAAACCCAAATTCAAATACGTGGGAAACATGCACGGAGACGAAACCGTGTCCAGACAGGTGCTAGTGTATCTTATAGAGTACCTGCTGACTAAATATGGGGAGGAACCGCGTATTACTGAGTTGGTGAACACCACCGACATTTACATCATGCCCAGCATGAACCCCGACGGCTTCGAGAAAGCCAGAGAGGGGGACTGCAGTGGCGACAACGGCGGTCGGAATAACGCCAAAGATAAGGACCTCAACAGGAGCTTTCCTGACCAGTATGATGGGACGACTGTCAACCCAGATGATGTCCCTGAAGTCACGGCTATGATCAGATGGATCCAGGAGAAAAAGTGAGTCGGTGGTCTGAACCACACTCCTCACAGTCCAGCGCGTTAACCACGGTCTCCAGTGTTTGAGGTGTTGTTTCCTGGAGCACAGACTATGTAAACTTCATTGACCACGAGTTACTTAGTCAATGAGTATCTCACATTAGAAAATATTAAGTGTGACCGTTCTGTCAATGAACAACTCAGTTCGCTCTTTGGCTCTTAATAATTCCTGGTCAGTCTGTGATTCAAAAAGTCTTTATAATAAGAGTTACTGCACTGCAAAAGACACTTAATCCATCGCCTCAGGGACATTTGTGTGTCCAGTAGCTCACAACACATCAAACACTATACAACACAAAATAAGTAAAAAGCACAGCAGCTTAATATAATGTAGTCCACAAAGCATTACCGCACAGTTAATCAGTTAATAATTTGGTTTATTGATTTAAGCAGGAAACCTCTCAGCAACTTTAACAATCATTACATTTGTTCATATCATTTATCAAGCGACTATATTTGTCAGTGATGGACTCAGTTCCCCCCACTTTAATCCTGAAGGGGGTAGACGGCATGATTCAAAGTAAAGTCAGCAGAAACCACTGTAAGACTCAGTATGAAAAGAAGATTTCAAACCCGCATTTGGATGAATTCTCATCTTACTAAATCAACCTCATAAGCGCCTGGGAATTTCCCTTTTAAGAAGCATCGTATTACGGTATTTATTTCCGTGAAAAGCTGCTGCAAAATTCTCATGCACCCTGAAGAAGTAATTGGTAAACTTTTTCTCTATGAGGCCATACCGCCACCAAAGAGTTACTTTTCAGTGCGACAGTTTACGAGACGTGGATCCAAGCTCATATGGAGCCATAGCAGTTTGCTAGTAAATATTTGCCAAAAACCGCATCTTCAGATTAGTCACCGTAGTGATATTGTTTTCAGACACTCACTCCTATCCTGCTGCTAAAATGAACTGTCTTACTGTATTGTTGTTGTCTCTTTAGATTTGTGCTGTCAGCAAACCTCCATGGCGGCACTGTGGTTGCCAGTTACCCTTTTGATGACTCAGCTTCCCATCAGCGACAGGGCCAGTACAGCCAGTCAGAGGACGACAGTCTGTTTCGCACCTTGGCCTTGGTGTATTCCCACAACCACCCTGTGATGAAGACCGGTGAGCCCAACTGTCCCGATACGCCCGACGAAATCTTCAAAGATGGCATCACGAATGGGGCTCACTGGTATGACGTGCCCGGTAAGACGGTCCCTTTCTTTGGTTGGGAACATCTCATCATGCTGCAAATTCATTCATTCATTCATTTTTTTTTCTTTTTCAAAACACTAGCCCCTGTTGTCTTTGTGGCTAGTAAAACCAGGAGTAGTTTAATGACTTGGATGCTGTATGACCTATGGGCTGAAAACAGTCTGAGTGAAACATTTAATAGGATCTGTGTTATGGAAATTAATATGTTGTTTCGTATTCCACGAGACAACAATGTGTTGTTTGGTATTCCCTACACTGTAACAGGTTCTGTGATGCAACACTGTAACGGCACAGAACCTGTTACAGTGTAGGTTCTGTGCTTCTCCAGTGTTTGTTCTCTATTTTACAGTTCAAAGTTTGATATTTACTCAATTATGTTTTTGGTCAGAAGCCAGTTGTTTAAAGTTTTGGCATTGAGACTTGTGGCGCTGCCTGATATCTCCCTGTCTGAAAGCTGAAAATGATGGCTCTTCGTTATTGGAGTGTTCACAGCATCTCTGGGTTTGTACAAGCTGCAACCTATTCCAGGCAGTTAAGAAACAAATTGACTTTGCATGTTGTAGACCACTGCTTTTGTAATGGCAAGTTTAATTTGCCACACATCATAGTTCAGCCTTATTACACACAATACTTTCATTTATATTCCTGACAGCAACTTGAACTGCTTTGCTTATGAAAGCTGCTTACAGGCAAATTCCACCCTCTAATTGCAGAGTTCATTGTTCCTGTAACTTCACAGCTTCTACTTCTCACTTAACATTGATTATTGACCCGCTGATAATGTGAGACTGAAGCATTTAAACTTGCTTTTTAAATGTAGGCCTGGTTTGGATTTTCCAAAACGTTGGGGCTCATGATGCTCTGCTCATTGTGTTTGTCTGCTAGAGCCCATATTTACTCCACGTATCAGAGCCGTGGCGTGGTTTACTGTTGCAGTGAGATCATGTGACGGCTCAGTCTGGGCATATCAATGCTTATAGGCAGAACCTTCTCACTCTTTATACATTGGGTATACAGTATGTCTGTTACCCCAGTACGTTTGTCTACCAGCTAAAGCTAATGTTTCCCAGTTTGTTTCATTATTTCTGGTTAAGAAACAAAACTATTTTGCACCATTCGGATAGAAACCTGATCAGTACACTCTATACTTTTGTTGCTTTGTCTGGGGGTGGGGGGTGGGACTTGGTGAGATTGGTGCCTGCAGTTTTAAGTTACTGCTTTTTTTTTCTTCTGAGATGCTTTGTGCTGTTCTACATTTCATGCAGGATAGTGTGTCCTCCAAGACGATCAGTGACTTGTTGATTTCCCGTAGATTTGAGTGTCGGCCTTGTTCGAATTCATTGATTAGTTCCTGCTTTGTTCTTACTTATACCTTACATCTTTTTCAGTGTTTCATTTCCTGTATCATTTACTTTATAAATGAATTGAGTTACTTCAGGTGCAGATATCCTGGTTATTTTTTTTTCATTGGTAGAATATTCTCAAGATACTTAAAAATAGAACTTCTGTTGCATTTCACTTTACGGTTGATATTTTATCATTCAGTGGCATGCTGTCTTGTTAGCACCAGAAGGTACTGGAGCAGTCAATCATTAC
Organism: Coranthus polyacanthus; assembly: GCA_037367275.1. Lineage (NCBI taxonomy): Eukaryota > Metazoa > Chordata > Actinopteri > Kurtiformes > Apogonidae > Coranthus > Coranthus polyacanthus. The sequence continues at coordinate 15,153,329 of JAPQRN010000006.1, read as the reverse complement.
CAGAGTCTTGAGCCACACACACAGTTAAACAACAGCAAGAGTTTGCTTGAACTTATCTGTGTAAATATGGTCTTTATTGTCAGATAGAAGCAAAGGAACAAGATTATGGCTCATTATGTTCAGACAGAAAATTTAGGCCGCTAAACAACTCTGTTATTGAAGCTTTCTGCAACTTTAGGGTCTAAATCTCAAGATGAAGGTGAACAGGAAGGAGTGTAAAAGCTGAATAGACAATGTCTGTATCTGTTTGACACGTCTCGGTGGACGAAATGTCACCGTTAAAACTGGGCTAATGGCAGATGATGGAAATAGCCCGGACATTGTGTGACATAATGAGTAGCCCAGGCAAAGCGCCAGGGCCAGGAGTCAGGAACAGGAGGGGTTTTGTATGACCGTCAGAGCTTGAAATAATGATAATATGTTTTCGTGACTCTTAATCTTTTGACACAGTCCAGCCTCATAGGTCAACCTTTAATTTAGTCGTTGTGTGAAATAGATCTAGGAGGTTGTTGTTTCTGATGAATACACATACTGTATTATTGTCATGCATTGGGTGTATAAAGTATACAGTGCTGCCTTGAGGCATACAAATGACATCAGAGAACAAGGTCCAGGTCATTTTACTGTATGAAAATGAAGCTTTATTGATCATAATCAGGGAGCTGTGGAAGTTCTTTTAGTGCCGACCGCTGACAGTCATGTGACAATAATACATTCTTTTTTATTTCTTCTACTTCTTGAACAGTTTAAAAAATGTGACTGAAACACTGGAGATCACTTTTTTTCCCCTAACTATATGACTAAACCCTTAAGTCATCTTATGTTATCGTTCTCCGTGCGCCCTGCACACAATGCTCTGACTTTGGCTTCATTGTTTGGCCAGCGGTTTCCTGCTGTTTCAGGGTGTGCCACTGGATCCGGTTCATAGACAGGATATTTAAGGTTTGGGCAGCCACCCTCTGTCTGTCTGCTTGTTCGCCATGCTCTGACAGCATTAAGTGATTTGCTATGAATACAATACAGTTTAAAGTGTACTTAGCTTAAATGGATGCTTAATATACTGTGACTGTGGAGTGTAGATGTAGTTTTTATTGCACGTCATTAGGAAGATACTTGTTTGGTTTAGTTGACATAGCAGCCTGCTGTGTCTGTTGCCACCACAGAGATTAAAACCTCTAATGAATCACTCATGACACGTCTCTACACACCATACATATTCAAAATACTCTCAAAGGGCATGGCCCCTGTTGTAATGTGATAATATGTGTAACCTCCAGGATACTGCAATGGATTACTCGGGATTTCTCCTCTTTTTTTTGGCATTTAAGGCAATGCCTTGTCAACACTGTGCGATCACATATTGAGAAATTAAAAGAAGGGTCAAGGTTGGTGTGGGCAGACTGATGCAACACTGGTGGCTAAAAATTAGCTTAATTGGCCCTAAAGAGTTTGTTCCATCTCTGAAGTGGCCATTTCCAGTTTGTAGTGAATGCACCGGCAGCTGCACAGCCGCACACCCTCGCCAAGTTTCAGACAGCTGAGCGGCCTAATAAGCACTCTGCTGCATGACCCGGGTTGACTCAGAAGGACACATGTTTGTGGTGTATATTACATTTTGCCTGTGTACCACATCACAGCCTGCAACATTGCTCTGTAACTTCTAAGCAATGCGTTGTCATTGTCTCTGCTGCGGTAAGTCCGTCAGTAAATTAATTCAGTCTCATCTTCAAAGTAAACATTATTAACTTAAAAGGTCCAGGAGTAGTAAAATTACACTCCTTATTGTTCAGTGATATATGACCAAGTGCAACAGTATATATATGTTATGATACAGCATTATTTTTTTGTGTGTCACATAGGGATCACTTTTTTTTTTTTTTTTTTCAGAGCTGATACCGATTATTAATAATCATGGAGACCAAAAACCAATATTTGGAACCGATATATAGCATTGAAGATTAAAATCTGAAAGTCATTTTTAGAGTAACTCCAACACAAAATTAGCTGAAACTCCTTTAAGCTGACTGTCAAATAAATGAAAGAATTTACATTTATTTCAACAATATTTGTCATCCGTTTTTGCACTGAACTGGAAAGATTATAAATAAGTTAGTAAATAAATAAATATTCTTTTCTCATTTCAGTGTCGATAGCCCATCACTAATGACGTGTGACCAATCAGATTGTGATGTGACGGGGACTCATTGCTCAAAATCAATGAGCCCAATCGTTTATATTATCGTATATCTGAAAAAATATAGATACTGATAATAATAGAAATGTAAATACTGGCTTGATAATCAGTCATGGCCGATCCCTGGTATCACAGCAGTCATGTAGTCAAAGTTTTTGTGCTAGGTGTTCCTCATTGGACTGGTCCGAGGCTTTCGTTAAGTTATTTTTAGGTGTTTGCTGTCTGATCCCTTTCAGTCTTACATTTGCAAAGTGGCAAATGGTGGCTGTTTTATTGGGTTCTTGTGGCCACACAGCAGGCAGTCATGACAACCCTAAATCCAGAGAGCCTCTGGCTGGCTGCCTGCTGTCGTTCCAGGGGGACGGCCTGCTCTCCCGTGTGTCTTTCTGTTTGCCTAACTGGAGGGATAGTTTGGCTGGCAGACTGCAGATGTTGCCTGGCTTGTTGCCACATTAAACACCATCTTTAAATTGTGCCATTTAAGACCGTGTATGTGCACAGGCTGAAATGTTTTCCAGACAGAGCTTCTTTCTCTGTTGATCAATTGCTGGCCCAGCACCAGTAGAGGTCAGCAGCTCTTTTACATAGGCTGGATTTGACAGATCCGTATTTTTATTTTTTATATGTTTGCACTTTTTAAAATAAGATATTAAATATTGTGTGCCTTTTCTGACATGTTTGCTTCATGACGTTGGTGATTTGTTCTCCAGGAGGGATGCAGGACTATAACTACCTCTATGGAAACTGTCTGGAGGTTACCATGGAGCTGAGCTGCTGCAAGTATCCTCTGGCTGCTGAGCTCCATAAGGAATGGGATCTGAACAGGGAGTCTCTAGTAGCCTACATGGAGAAGGTAGAGCTTATTACTCACAAGAGAGCAATGATACTTTTCCAATACACTTACACATTTTGGTCACTGTTTTGACCAAAACCAGTATTTTCATGAGGAATCCTCTTATTTTTTATTATGCCTTCAGTATAACTTTGCTCATCAAGTTCATTAAGATGTTTTTGTTTTTCCAATACTGCCTCTAGGTCCATATTGGTGTTCGTGGTTACATAAAAGAAGCCATCAATGGTGCTGCCCTTACCAATGCCAGCATTGTGGTGGAAGGCATCCGCCACAACCTGACCACAGGAAAGTATGGGGATTATTACCGCCTCCTGCTCCCAGGAATATACAACATCACAGCTGTGGCACCAGGGTGAGCAGTACCAACAAACTGTTATCTGTGACCAGAGTAACAAGTACAAGGACACTCTGTAGGACACCTCTGCCAAGGCCCTTTCTCGCAATGTTAAGAGCAGTAAAAAAAATTGTAAAAATTCCAGAATCTGTGCCTTTGTCTGGATCTGCTCCCAAATCTAATCCTTGGCTCATTCTCTATCCTTCCACCGAGTTTCATGAAAATCAGTCTAGTCGTTTTTGAGTAATTCTGATGACAGACAGACAGAAAACATAACCTCCTTGGTAGAGGTAATAAAGCATTTTAGAGGATACAGTTATTTAAAAAAGGTTAATAATAATCACTGTAACTTATTTTTCTGCCTCTTCCATCTCTTAAATCTTATCATCAACTTTTAGACATTGGGGATTTAAATATTGTTGGAATTTTTTAAACTATTGTATATTTTTTCAGCAAGAAAAGTCAGTAGTTGGTTTGTTGCCTGTTGAGTTTTGCCAGTCCACAATGAGCAAAGCAAATGTTGTCACAGAGCTTTTCGAGTCTCTCTACTTCCTCCTTCATGCCCTTTATGTTAAAGGCTAACTTTTTGTTGTGAAGTGTCGAGAATACCAATGTGTTTCACAAGTTCTTTGTTAAAGGGATTTCCTGGTTGCGAGCTTAAGAGCCAACTGCACAGATGGTGTTTTTTTTATGAAGTTTTTAACTAATTTTAGTAACTCCTGGTGATTTTAAACTCCTCAAGCTGTGTTTTTCTGTGCACAGGTACATATCAATGGCAGTCCACAGTGTGCAGGTCTCAGAAGGCAGGGCAGCAGAACTTAACTTTACCTTGGCGCCTGTGGTCAGCGAGCCTTCTGGTCGCATCGCTGTGACTACATCCTCCACACCATCGACCAGTGATACAAACATCTCTTCCCCCACGATGAGCTCCTCTAAACCCAGCCAAACCCGGGTGGTTCCCTCTGAGGGAAACAAGAACACACCTCCTGTGTTTCCACCTGAACATCAGCCCATCCAGCCTCAGGAATTCCGACACCACAACTATGCAGACATGGAACTTTTTTTACGCAAATACAGCAGCGAGTTCCCCTCTATTGCGCATCTTTACTCTGTTGGCCGCTCCGTCGAACAACGAGAGCTCTATGTGATGGTTATCTCAGATAACCCCAGAGTTCATGAGCATGGTATGTCCTATTAGGTTTCTTATAAAAGCCAATAGGGGACAGTTCTCTTTTGTGTATATTTAATAAAGACCGTGCCTTCAAATGATTCATATAAAGTGTTCACCTAACTCTGCCTTTCTCTGATCGTTTCCTTGCCAGGTGAACCAGAGTTTAAGTATGTGGCCAACATGCATGGTAATGAGGTGGTGGGCCGTGAGTTAATGCTTAACCTCATTGAGTACCTGTGCACTAACTATGGCACTGACCCAGAGGTCACCCAGTTGGTCAACAGCACCCGCATTCACATCATGCCTTCTATGAATCCTGATGGCTATGAAGTAGCCATTGAAGGTGAGAGAAAAGACACACACACACCAGCACAGTTAAGGGCCTAAACTACAATGTTCTTAACCAGACAACAGCAAACGAATGTCTGAAACACTGAGTTAAGAGTTAAGGCTAATAACATGAAAGTTTTTATTGTAATTATTATGAGCTTCACTCTAACCTTACTGGGCTTATTAAGTAAAATACGTAATATGAGTTGATAGTGATTAAAATATACATTTTTGTGTGTGTAACTGCTATGAAATGTATAGCAGCACCATCTTGCTTTTGTGAACTTTTGATGTATTGCGGAGCTTCACAAAACACTTCTATCATCTCTTTATCTGATAAGGCTGTTGATGTGTAATAGGAAGTGCAGAGTGGCTGAGCAGAGGAAGCTTCAGCTGTTTTAAGACAGGAACTAACAGGCTGTGGTTAGACTTTAGAACCGATGTGTCATCATTCAGGTATTTTCCTGCATAGATCATTGTGTTTACCTCCGACAAATTTTGTGTCACCTTCATGGAAAAGACATCGGTGAATTTCTGTCATTTGTAACTGCAGTTGCTGCATTATGCCAGTGTGGTGGCACAGTATTTACCAAATAAAAATATAACTTTACTGGTGTAGACAGGAGGCTTTTAAACTTTTTTTTTTGTAGCGTGCCAAAGAATTTATCACACTGATCCTTTTTTCTTCAAGACCTCCAACAAATGTTGCTGCCTGTCAAAAGTGTAGGTGTGAAGATAGATGATCAGTTAATCTGCGATGACCGTAATGTCGACATATATTCCCTGATTTTGACTACTTGTACAAGTGTAGTAACAGTAAACATTTAACATGTCATTTTCTTCAATCAGATAATTATTAGAACTCCTAAAATGTGTGGCTTGTAATAATTTTTTTTTGCACATGATCAGGATGGTTTTTGAGCCAGGGAAAACCCCTGATCATTTATATTATTTTATTTTTTTACAGGTGATGTGAAGGGCTACAAAGGTCGCAACAACAGCAACAATTTTGACTTGAACCGCAACTTTCCAGACCAGTTTACCACAACCACAGAGCCCAGACAGCCAGAGACGATCGCAGTGATGAACTGGCTGAAGAGCACTCCCTTCGTCCTGTCTGCAAACCTCCACGGAGGCAGGGCCTTATTTTAAGCTTTTAGTAACAAAACTTTTTTGTGTAGTTATGGAGTGTATCAGGGTATAACATTTATTGAAAGATATTCATAATAAACTTTGACTTTTTTAGGCTCTTTGGTGGTGAACTATCCCTACGATGATGATAAAGAAGGAGTAACTCAGTACAGCGTATCGCCAGATGACAAGGTCTTTCAACAGGTGTCAAGAGCGTACTCGCAGGTAACTGGACCCTGCTGCTACGGGATCCATGTCAGGCTGGGATAATGTCTACGTGCAGCTTCATTTTACAGCAGAAAACGAAATGTGTCAGATGGATCGTTAAAAAAAACCCAAAAACCCAGGCTTTTTGTGAAAACTGCAGAGGGACAAGGTTTGAAAACTTGACTACAAAAGTCCTCTTTGTTTC
>JAPQRN010000006.1:15135942-15146804 GCA_037367275.1 Coranthus polyacanthus | reverse complement strand
CCAAAAACCCAGGCTTTTTGTGAAAACTGCAGAGGGACAAGGTTTGAAAACTTGACTACAAAAGTCCTCTTTGTTTCGTTCTAACTTGTGTGTGCGGTTTTGTGTGTGTGCAGGAGAATCCTTTGATGCACAATGGCCACCCTTGTGAGGACCTGTACAGCAATGAATATTTTGAAGATGGCATCACCAATGGGGCTAACTGGTACAATGTTCCCGGTACGGCCACATCTCTAATCTTCATTGTTTGCTTTGTTTTTCTGTTGATATTCAACCAAACGACCAATCTATACTTGTAAAAAAATACTTGTATCTTAATATTACTGCGTTTCCTCAAATAGTAACCAAGGCCTTTTTGAAGCAGGCTTGTGTTAGAGGCAGGCCTGTAGTATTTTATAATTATATCCTTTATATATGTAAGTAAGTATAACTGGTGATATTTTAATACGAAGCCTTGTTTTGATATGCTCCTGTTTGTACCGTTCAAGTTATTGCGTTAGACTTTATACAAACTCGACATCAAAAGCTGTCTAGTTTTTCAGTGGACATAAAAACCCCTCATTTCTTAGTATTTTATTGTGAAACGCTTGCGTCGACTTGCAAGGTTTTCCGTACAGCACTTGAAAACTAAAACAGAACAAGGAAGTGTTGAACAGAGCGGGATTATATTGTTGGATGTATTAAATGAAAGCAGTAGAAATGCACACGGCTGTTATTGGAGACGCGGCTCTTAATTGAACACTGGTTTTAGATGAGAAGAGTAAAACCCTTCTCTCTCGTGTCTTCGGTAAATTAAAGTTACTGTCAGCAGCTGATGAGCTTATCTCAGCATAAGAAGTGGAATCATGTCAGAACAGGTGTGTTGGCTCTGTCCAAAGGCAGCAAAATGTGCCAACTTGTTAAATTTCAATTGTTTTTTTTGTTTTTTTTTTATTTTGGTGTAAAAACAACACATTGAAATGTTAATGCAGGTCACTCGCCTGCTTTTTGGCCAGGTGCGGGAACATCTTGAAGTCTTCTTGTCACTTCATGGTTGCCAAGTAACTGGCACAGAGTTTAGTAAAATACTCTGTAAGCCAAGAAATACCGCTGATCACAAAGCTAATAACTTCATCTATCCGACTGAGGCGATTTCTTATAGGTTATTTATATGTAGAAAAATAATCTCCAGTATTCATTAGTAGACTTTAGTGTACTAATGGTGCTTTGATATTGAATGTATTACTGCAATTATGTGGTGAGAAAGAGCCAAGTTTGGGTTTATATGTGCAGTTGAAATTAATTTCAGGCCACTGGGTGTAAATGGATTCAAACTTGCTTTGTGTAATGACTCTAAAAGTAGTCTTGTTCATGCTTCAGTAAGTAAAACATGTTTGAGATGGACTTAAATGAGGGCTTGTTCTCCAGGCGGCATGCAGGACTGGAACTATTTAAACACCAACTGCTTTGAGGTGACCATCGAGCTGGGCTGTGTGAAGTACCCCATGACTAAAGAACTGCCCACATACTGGGAACAGAACCAACGAGCCTTGCTACAGTTCATGCACCAGGTGAAAACAAAAATCCTAGCGTTGCTCTGTGTTTTCTCCTCACTTTACTTTTTAATTTTACGTCTTCTCACGTGTATGCGGTAATATGTCTCCGTAGGTCCATACCGGAGTGAAGGGCACTGTCTCTGACATTAGCGATGGTACAGGCATCCCCAATGCCACCATTAGTGTGCAGGGCATAGACCACAACATCATCACGGCCCATACTGGTGACTACTGGAGACTGTTGACCCCTGGGACGCACTCTATCACCGCCTCCGCTCATGGGTAACACTTCAATATCAGTGGGAATTTGTGACCCCTCCTCTGTGGTTCTTCCTGAGGGTTTTTCCAATTATTGTTATATTTTTTGGGGAAGTTTTTCCTCACTTGAACCGAGGGTTGGAGAATAGAGGGTGTTGTACAGATTGTAAAGTTGATTTGTGATATTGGGCTTGTATAAAGGAAACTGACTCGACTTAACTACGAAGGACTGGGGACCGCTGATATAGCAGTTTTGCATTTGCCATTCACTTTTTATTAATATTTCATATTGAGTTTTTGTTTTCAATTTCAGTGTAATTTTAATTAGTTTTAAAGTGGGCTTAAAGTTTAGTTTTAATTTTTTTGAAAATGGCTAGTTTTAGTTTAACTTCAGATAGTTGTCGTCTGTTTGTAAAACCTTGTTTTTAGTTTTTATTTCAGTTATTTCAGTCCATTTATTATAACAATAACAAATGGGGAACGAATGAAGTGAGAACCAGTGTAGTGTAAAGAGCTGTCATTTATATAATATCACTGTCTTGTTACTCCCTTCATTGTCCAGATACCAACCTGTGGGGACCTATGCAACAGTTTCAAAGGAGGGAGTGGAGGTGGTGGACTTCAAACTGACTCGACTACATTTAGACTCTAATGGACAGTCTCCCAAAGGACCCCAACCCACACAGAACCCGTCTGAGAAGGAGTTTCAGAGCCTAATCAAGGACCTCTCTCTAGGCCAGGGTTTGGACCAGCTGGTCAGGAACACAGCCACAGAGAACAGCTTCCGCTACCGGCGTTACAAAGAGCTGTCTGCGTTTGTGAGAGGCCTCACCCTCAACTTTCCCAAAATTACATCTCTACGCAGGTAGGAAGGCTTTATGTGAATCGCCCAAAATCATGCTTTCATATCTCTCATCCTCTCCAAGCCATAACAAACATAACCCTTCTTGCTGCTTTGTTACGAATGATTCTTAAAGTCTTCCTTAAGTCACGTTACAAGACAATAAAATACATTACATTGAATAATAATTAGAGTTTTAAATTTGAATACCCAGTTAAAAATGGTTAAATTTGACATCCTCCACCTGGAATCTCTAAATATGCAAATATTGTTGATTTCTAAAGTTTATCTGCTTCCTGCTTCCCTCGACAATGTTTGTGATACAGATTCGTATTTCCACAGCACGTTTGTGAAAGTTGCATACTAGACCACAATTCGCTCTGAAATGTATGTGGTGTCACAAATCCTGCTGAGACGTCCTTTTAAATTCAGCTTTTCGGTGAGGGCTGAGAAATTTCTCACTTCAGCAGTTGAATGTGGGAAAAACATCAAAGCGTCAAAGTCTGCGCAGACATTATTCTGCACAGTGGAAGTCAAAGTTTACAGTGCATGAAAAATTGAAAAATAATAATGTTTTTGAGTGGAGGAGGACTTTAAATCGGTTCACTACAACCTGCTGTCTTCTCATTTTGTTCAGTCTGGGCCAAAGTGTAGAGTTTCGAACTATTTGGGCTCTAGAAATCTCCAACAAACCAGGTGAAGCTGAACCATCTGAGCCCAAGATCCGCTTCGTAGCGGGAATCCACGGTAATGCCCCAGTGGGCACGGAGCTGCTGCTGGAGTTCGCTGCCTTCCTGTGTATCAACTATGGCAAGAATGCAGCCATCACTAGGGTGAGTTTTAAGAAATAGTGTTTACCTGGTCTGTAAATAATATTTATGTATCAATCTGTTTGGCAGGCAGCAATTTCTGCTTTCTACATTTTCTTCACAGCAGTACACAAATCTGCATCTAACAGCACTGAAACACTCCAGTAAATATATGGTTCAGACATGTAATCTTTCTTCTCCACCTGCCTTTCCCCAGCTGATCAACGACACTCGGATTGTCATTGTGCCGTCTGTCAACCCCGACGGACGAGAGCTGGCTACTGAGAAGCAGTGCACGTCCACCCAGGGCTGGACCAACGCTCACGGCAAAGACCTGGATACAGATTTCTTTGGTGAGTTGCGTAGATATGCGAGAGACAGTTAATTATTTCTGCTAAGTCCTTCAAGAATGTTGACGCCTGCATTTCATTGGTCACTAATGTGACAGGAATTCAAAGCATGCGTGACTATATCTTTTTTCTGTTGCTCTAACAAGGCAATGCATCCCAGCGTGTAGTCGAGGCCCAACCGGAGACCAGGGCGATGATGGACTTGATTATGGACAAAAGCTACACGTTATCTGTAGCCCTCGATGGAGGCGCCCTTGTTGCTACCTACCCTTATGACAAGCCCGTCCAGTCTGGTAATGCAATGCAAACACACATACAGTAACTTAGGGCTAGACTGCTGTATGAGCACAAATCAGCAATAACCAAAACAATGTTCCTCAAAGGAAGATGTTTACTGACAGGAATTTCTCCAGGTTCCTTGAATCTTTTAATCATGTCGTGCATCTTAGAGGATGACATATCCAAATTCCTTCACATCTTCCTTTGTGGGGCATACTTTCTAAACCTTTCAATGATTTTCTTATGCATTTGAGACTGAGAGACTAGGCCTTCTCTGCATTCTTTTGCACCAAATCATAATTACAGTCCTAAATTTCCCCTCATCACAATATTTTTCGGAATGCTTTGCAGGCCTAAATGGCAGATATGGATGTGTATTTACAAATAGAATGAAGGAAGACAAAATATTAAATATCTATTCTTCATACAAAGTAAAAAGTAAAGCAAATCTAGAAACCACCCCTTTCCCTTTCTATTCTGTTTTCCACACTGTCCCAAGTGTTTCTGATTTGGGATTGTAAAATATGTTATTGATATTCAGATTGTGAAGGTTTTTGGTGAACTCTTAATCCTTTCTGTAAACGCTACAACCTGATATACTTTTCCTCACACCATACACATGAACTCAGCAAGATGTTTATTGATATGCATAAACATAATGTTGCAATACCTCAAGTTCCACTGAGTGGAACAAAAGATAAAGTACTAAATAAATTACTTTAATAATTGCTTGTTTTTTTTTGTCTAGTTGAAAATGAGGGCACTCTGAAGTACCTGGCTAGTGTTTACGCCAACAACCATCCCAAGATGCACCTCGGGGATACTGGATGTTCAAATAATGGGCAGAGTATGTCATTTAAGTACTCCACATGATTCCTGTTATAAATTTGGTTTTGAATGGTCATTCATAAGATCGTAGTGATTAATGGAACACGTTTCTCTCTCAGCGGGTAACATCCCAGATGGAGTGATGAGGGCAGCAGAGAGACTAAGTCACATGGGGAGCATGAAGGTACGTCTATCAATCACGGTTTCATTGATAGCATTTAGCTTTATTTTAACTAAAGAGAATCTAATGGTTAGTTCAAAGGCATCTGCCAAACAAACAAGAATAACCGTGACAAAGCAGAGCCACAGATAGGCTTCTGTCCCAGTAGTCTCCTGTGTCATCACGAGTCTGTTTCTTCTCCCAGGACTTCAGTATGGACTTTGGCCACTGTCCAGAAATCACAGTGTATTCTGGCTGCTGTTTGTTCCCTCCGGCTGAGCAGCTGGCTGCACTGTGGGCCGAGAACAAGAAGGCCCTCCTCAGCATGTTGGTGGAGGTATGCTGCAAGATTTTATCAAGGAGCTCTGAACACACATACTGTAGATTTCAGACAGCTCTATGGCCTTCACAACATGCGGGTTTTAACTTTCACTCTATTTCTGCTCCGTCTAGGTCCACAAAGGGGTGCGAGGCGTGGTGAGGGACAAGAGTGGGAAACCTATTGTAGGTGCCATCATTGTACTGAATGGCGGGGTGAGGGTGTTTACTGGAGAGGGGGGATACTTCCATGCGTTGCTGGCTCCCGGCAACCACAACATCGAAGCAGTCGCTGATGGCTACCAGCAACAACGACAAGAGGTACGCAATTATTAACCCCGACCATTATGCAGGCTGGGAAGATGGTCATAGAAGGTAGAAATATTTTCATGCCACTTTACTATTGCAGTTTCTTTTGATCTAAGATTAGGTCTAGTCACAATATAGTAAAAATGGGTTTAAGAGGAATAAATCCACATTTTTAAATTAAGCAGAGCTCTGTTAAAAACTAACTCTGTTTAGTCAATTCCAAGATTGATCAATTAAAATGCTTGATTACTCAAATAAAAAAGAAGAATGAATAAACATTTGCATGCTGTCGGGTAATAGTAAGTAGAAACTTAAATTAATGGTGAGTTATGGCCAAATACTAGAAGATCATTTAGAAAAACCTAAAACTTAATTGAGTTGAGGCTGCCCCATAATTTTCTTTGGAGAACTTGATTGAGCGAGTAAAACAATCTCAAAAAGGCAGCCATTTTAACAGTTAAACCTCAAAGTGTAAGTTTAAACTTAGTACTAGATACTGGATCAACATTTCACATTTTCTAATGTAGTCTAAAGTTTTGGTGCCACAATTGATAGTGCAACACGGCCTAATAAAGTGGGATTTGGATATTACAATCACTCCACCCTTGTTGAAAGTAGAAGTTACCATGGCAACAGAAAGTGCAGTTTAATTCTGGAGTTAATGCTAGGTTTCCAGATTTATGAGAGCAGCAAACACTCATTGAACACTCAAACACGCTTTCTCAATTTTATGACAAATACAACAGAAAAGGCTGTCGTGTATCCGTTTACTGCAGCTTCATTGCAAAATGTCAACCATTTGACATTCATTTGTTCAGGAAACATTTGAAACAGAAATCTAGGTACTACATTACAAGACCAGAAGAACCAAAAAATGTCAAGTATCAGAAGACAAATTAAAAAAAAAAAAAAAAAGCAGGAACATTTCACAGAAGTCTGATGAAGAATATTACTGTAGTTTAGTATTACTGTCTATGTCTATGAAAGGTGTCGGGCGCAACACACAGAATCTCTCAATCATCTCCACTTTTCCATCTGGCTTCTCCAAAGTTTGAAATGTGGGGTAGGCAAGCTCCTTAAACAGATGCTCCTTAATGGTACATCCCAGCTCCAGACTATAAGGTGCGAGCTTTCCGCAAGAAGTGAAGAGAAGGGGATCTACCACAGAATGATACGTGTGCTGGTACTCTGGTACCGTGAAGCCGTGGATCATCAGCGGTTCTGGCTGAACAGTCATTAAGCAACTTGAGCTGCTCTTCTCCTCAGATATGAGGACTTTGTCGCCGTTGGGCAAATGGAGGTCTGGAAGAACAGCAGCATTTCTTATATACCTGTCATCCAGGGGCCTCTCGGGGTCTGCTTCACCTCCGATGTCCAAATCATAGTTTGAGGCCAACATGTGATTCCTCTCCTTTGTAGTTTCCCCATATTTTCTAGGACATCGAATAGTCTGTCTTAGGCCATAGGGACGCATGTCATATCTCTGGAAATTAAGGCGACATCAGTGGCTTGCAGCTGTGCATTTTTTCAGAAAGGAAACAAAGTGTATTGATAATGCAAAACGTGCACTTACTCTGGATGTGTCAACACAGCATAGCCGAGTCAAGTTTGAAAACGCATGGTTTGAAATGGTTGTTTTCCTGGCTTTGAGGCTGATTTTCCCATTTTAAACTGACAGGAAATAAGCGAGACACACAAGACAATTTACTATGGAGAAAAATCAAAGAGGCTCCCGAAGGTTGAGCAATTTTTGATTTTTTTTTTTTTCTTTTTTCTTTTTTTCAAGCCAGTGCTGCAATCCTATATTAAGCTTCCAAGACAACCTGTGTCACATTTTACTAAGCAGTCACACCTGCAAATGAGTCCTGCTAATTTGGTCATTAATCACCTTTAGGAGGCAGCTGAGTGTCTGTTATTTCTTGAAAAGGCAACCAGGATTGAGAAAGAGATGTAGTGGATTTTCTTTTGACGTGACATTTTAACTGTTACCTGAGTTAACAAAGTGTTCTAACAGAACAAGCTGTGAGGTTTATTGAGATGTTTTTGTTGCCTTCCAGGTGGTGGTTTCTTCCTATGAGGCTGCCAGCACCATCATTATCGAGTTTGACATGGACAACAGCATCTTCGGCCTGCCCAGGGAGTTTGTGGTGGCCAGTGCAGGTATGCATCTGTCTGAAAAATTATGAAAGTATGGAATTTTGAGATCTGTAGGAACCCTGGATCTGCGTGCAACCATGAGTTTTGAGCTCCTGTTATGCAGCTTGTGCCATGGTCACAATCCAGCTCTCTCCCTGTGCTTTACAGTTACAACCCATGTACGTGTACGAATGCAGACGTGCTCAGTTGTGTTTTTTCCCCTTCCTCCTGCAGCGGCCTCCATGACGGCGTTGGTGGTGACGGCGTGCATCATCTGGTGTGTGTGCGCAGCAAAGTCTAACAGGCAGAAAGATGGCTTCCACCGTTTACGGCAACACCGAGATGATTATGATGATGAGATTCGGCTCACTTCAATGGGCTCCAAGAAGTCTCTGCTTGCCCATGAGTTTCAGGACGAGAGTGAAAGTGATGAGGAGACGCTCTATGCCAACAAAATCTGAGAGCTTTTTTTTTTTTTTTTTTTTTTTTGCCTGATAGGCTGTCGGCTCAGTATTTTAGTTTGATCTCCCTCTTAAATTGAACCCCTGATAACAAAGAACAGGTTGATGCTTGTGCTGAATCTGTCTATGGTACATATTACAGTGAGAGAGACACATTTCCTGAGCGCTTGCTCCTGCTCCCTCCAGTAATAGTACCACTAAAATATTAAAAAAAAAAAAACAATCTGCTGCTGTTTGGACTGAAGAGCTCCACCTGACCAATCAGGGGAGGGAGAGAGACAGGAGGTGATAAAGAAATGTCAAGTGAAAAGAGGAACAAAAGAGTTTAATTTCACTGTGGCCCTCATCCGTCCCATGTCTTTTGGTTTCCAAGCTACACCAAGAGCGCTCTTTTTGACCACTTTACCTGTCCTGCCTGGCTTAAAGGTTAAGCCGATAAGTCCAAATAAACTCTTGTTTCGGGGATGTGTAATGAACCCTCGATAGAAGTGCTTAATCTCGCAATCTCCCCCACTGATACAGTCTGTCATCACCATGCAATTTGTGTTTTTTTTTTTGTTTTGTTTTAAATACTGCTTTGAGCTCGGAAATTAAAAAAGGTAATGTTTCTTTTTCCAGAACAGCATTACCACACTGAAGTGTCCACGCCTTTGGGAGACAGAATCCAATACTGTGCCTTGGCTTTCAGTCCAGTTGGGCTGTAGTATGTGACAGGAAGGAGCAACATAGTGACTAGTGTGATCCATTCTATACTCAGGTGGTAGGGCAGAGGAAAAACATCACCTTTAAACGATGATTTCAATGTTGCACTGTGAGTCAATGTTGTGGCCAAAATCATAATGGCAGTGAGCTTCTCAAAAGCTTTTCAGCATCAGGGAGGATCTGGTACCAAGTTGGATGAAAACATACTCGGATAGTGCAGGTTTTTCTTGCACTCCAGGGAAGGCAAGGATCTTTCCAAATCACTCGCCAAGAAAACGATGCGTCTCTAAATATGTAATCATAAAGAACATAGTTTTCATTTTTGTTTTAAGGATAGGTTTGTTGCTGTGGGATCATTTCAGTTTGTACATGGCAAGTTACTGCTGACTTTCATGCATGTCACAACATCTGCTCAGATTTTCATGCACTATCAGTGTCTTTAACTCCATCACTGTAAGGAATATCAACTCTTCTCTTTATTTCCCCTACTAGACAGACCTCTATAATACAAAAAGTTACAGCAGTTTTGTCCGTCCTTCAATGATTAGTGGTTACAAATTAAATTTAGAGCCACTAGCACCAGATGGCAGCACAATAAAGGCCACATCTTTCAAACTAATTGTTGGACAAAGACAATATATTTCATGATCCAGTCTCTGACAGTCCAAGAGATCAAACTGACCTTTGAGGAGAACTTAAAACTCTTTGTACTCTCTGGATTTCAGTTTTGTCAGTTCTCTCTTAAAACTTGCATATTAACCATGTTGCGGAGAATGTCAAATCAATCAAGCAGATATACAAGTAAAACTGGAAGCCGTAAACTGGAGTAGAAAACCTGTTCTTTAGCACACCATTATATTGCAAGTCCTCATAGCATATCAGATGGGCTGTCAAAAAACCAACACAGGATATACCTTAGGTTACTTCCTGCAGGAAATATCTAATTCTGTTGACAGGAAAGGTTTAAAACTGGGTGCTGTATTTTCCATTGAGCAGAAAATCAATGTGTGGAGTTATTGCACTGGATCATTGCGACCTCAGGTGGCTTGTAAATTAGGAATGCTACGCATGTGTTTAATCACATACAGTAGTTTTTAAGGGATGCATACCTGGTCACCCGAACATAGGATCACAAAAGAATCTGCCTTGATTTTCAGATAGAAAAACGAGAAGAGATTCCTGCCTCTTAACAAATGCAGCTGTCATCAGTGAATTTAATTTCTGTGTAGAGAGACAGTTTTGTATATTATTTTTTTTTTTTCTTATACTGTGTCTATGGATGCGTGTGTGTGGACTGAAAGTTGAGCGTGTGTTAGGGTCACGCTGTGTTGTGAAGATTTTATATGAACTGGAATCAGGTGTAAATAATGTTTGCCGGTTGTGAGAAATAATTGCAGTTCATGTTAATCATGAATATAAACAACAGTTTTTTAAAGAACCTCTTTGTGATCATGACATGCTAACATGCACAAAAACTCATGAAACACAAAATAAAAACATCTTACAACATCTTTTTTTTCTTTTGTGTTGCATTTGATTAAGATTTTCCAGCCACGAAAGAGGAAAGGGCGAAGTCACCATTTAAGTGTTACCACTAAAATAAACTCCCCCATATATAGTAGTAATGTAAAATACATTTATATTAAATATTTATAGTTAAAAAGCTGAAACAAGAAGGCGCCCCTTTGCTTGTTTTCTTCAGTCTTTTCACCACAGGCATATGTGTGTGTGACTGTGCCTTTGTGTAATGTTACTGATCAACACAACTTGCCATACTTTAAATAACGAAACCATTTGGTGAGTAATACTTCCATCCGTTTTAACTCGTGCATGTACTGATACAACTGATTTTGCAGCTCCCTGGGCCCTGGAATCCTGG
>JAPQRN010000006.1:15122370-15135842 GCA_037367275.1 Coranthus polyacanthus | reverse complement strand
TGCACTTTTTACTCCCCTACATTGGCCTGACCGCTTTAGTGACTTGATGCTTTTCAGATTTTGTCCAGTGAAATCCACTTAAAACTGAATGTTTGTGATAATCTTAAGTTTATAGGTTGAGAAAATTCTCCCCCTTCTTAAGCTAAATAAACTCTTTAAAACTCCTCTTTGATTAGCTGGAAAATGCATCGTCATAAAGCTGAAAACAAGGCCTGTTTTTCTAAATTAACTATCTCTAAAGTTAACTTTTTAGAGATATTTGGTTCTTACTGGACAGCGATGCTACAATCATAAGATGATCTTGTAGAATATGATGCATTGCTGTAGATTAAACTACACAACAGAATATAAAGTAGCTCAAATGAGCTCAACCTTCACATCTACAGCAGTAAAATACAACATACACATTAATGCAGCGGCAAAATGACTCCAAAAACAGTGGCCATTTTACTACTTTTACTTAAAAAGTACACTTTGCTGATAAAACTTACGTACTTTTTCTTAAGTAGGGGTTGAATGCAGAACTTTTATTTGTAGTGGAGTATTTTCACACTGTGGTATTAGTTCTTTAACTCAAATGATCTGAAGAGTTTTCCTTCTTTCGCATCTGGCTTTGGTGGATTTGTCAGATTTCAAATTAAAGTAAGAAGCTGAAAAAAAGTCTAAAAACAACAAAAAAAAAAAAAAAAAAAAAAAAAAAAAAAAAAAAAAAAAGCAGAGAGCCCTGCTGATGAAGCCATAAAATGTAAAATGTCAAACACAAAAAATCCACCAAACTACTTCTCTACTGCACGAGAATCTGATTTATTATAGTTGAATTGTAACCCATTCTGATGTGGAGCCTTCACATTACCGCTAGAGGGCGCTGTTGATGCCTGGACCCTTAAAGTCGACGCTTAACGCGCTGACACGTGATACATACCGGAACTGGGTGACGTCGCAGAACAACAAAGATGGCAGGAATAGGAAGCAGCAACTACTGGGAAGGTAAAGTAGCGCAATTTGACCCTAATGTTGAGAGTACTCATTACAACCGTTAGGCACAGTATTAATAATGCGGTGTATTCGGTAGTATCTGCCCGGGTGTGTTTGGCTTGTACACCCAGTGTCAAAGCAGATACATGTCCGTGTCTCTATAGCGCCTTTCAAGCTAACCAACAAAACGCACGCCGTGTAAGTTAAGCTGTTAAATCAGTGCCCCCCCCCCTATAAACTGTTTAGCATCTTGGCACATTGATAGTCACTTGTGTCAACTATTACTGTACTGTAATGTCAACAGCTATCACTACACTGAACGATTGGAAGTCGTTTTTCCAGGATTCTCCACGATAGTTAATGCTGGTGCACATTAGCTTCAGTTTACTATGGCCAAAGTTAAGTAGCGTTGCTCATTTTTTTGACAGCGAACTGCTAGCTACTCGCGGTTAAATGTTTTCTCCGTGTATGTGTGATGTACAGATCTGCGAAAGCAGGCCAGACAGTTGGAGAATGAACTTGACCTGAAGTTGGTCTCCTTCAGTAAACTGTGCACCAGCTACAGCAGCTCCAGGGATGGACGGCGAGGAGACACGTAAGTTTCTCCTGTAACACACCTGCAGAATAATCATCCTTAAGACTACACAAACACATATACAGCAAACACTCCATCAGCGTCGAGATAAACCTTGATAAAAAAAACCCAAAAACTTTACCATCTCCCTTCAGGTAATGGTTAAAATACAATTTGCAGAGAAGGAAAAATATTCCTTCTTAATTTTTGTTGTGTGTGGACAGTAACCATTGAAATGTTTGATTTGTTTCTTCCTGGTTACTGCTCTAAGATGGTTTTGTGGTTAAAGTCACACACCTTCAGTCATGATGAATCATAAGTTGAATTTAATACTACAATAAAGTCACTTAAATACACAAAAATAGTTAAACTGACATCTTCTTTTCCACCTTCATTAGAACATTTGGAATTTCTAAAACCTGCATATGTAGTTAATATCTAAAATGTATCTGCTGATCACTAGATTTTTCCCCCTTTCCTAAAAGTCTATTTTTGATCTATGTGCACCGATGGTTTCAGATGACTCCACATCAAACTTGTAAAAATTGCATGCCAGATCACATTTGGCTTGTAAATGTTTTGTAATGTCATAAATCCTGCTGGTAGATCCGCCCATTAAATTCAGATTTTTAAGCACAGAGAAATGCTCTCCCTTCAGCAGATCAAAGTGAGAAAATCCCTCAAAGCGTCAAAGTCTGCACAGACATCATTCTTTACAGTGAAAGTCAGAATTTACAGTTAACGAATTTTAAAATAAATAAATACTTGTTTTTGAGAGGAGGGGGACTTGGATCTGTGGGTGGCAGCTACAGGAAAGTGTCACAGCAGGAAGGAAACCTCTGTGAACAATACATTGAATCCACACCAGCTTCAGACCTACCTACCTTCACACCTACCTACCTTATCATTGACTCTTGTAGCATTTAAGCCACTACTGGAAAGCTGGGAACATAACATGCAGATTTGTTTAAATCTGTGTCGCTGAGCAGTTGTGCTTTGTTGAGATATTCCGTCCACCTGACAGGTGTGGCATATCAGGACGCTGATTGGACAGAATCATTATTACACAGGTGTTCCTTAGGCTGGTCACAATAAAAGGCCAGTCTAATGTCCCTTGGATATTTTGCAAAATGGTTATTTTTCCTCTACATTTAGGCCTCTCTTCTACACGTAAACGGCATTCTTGGTCGCAAAAACTGATTTTTAAAAATGCTTTCCAGGGTGAAGATTTTTAAGAACTCTGGTTTGTGTGTATCTGTGTGGACAGGGAAAATGAAGGGATTAGAAAAGCATGGCATCACATCCCAATGCGCACATGTCTAATGTCTGCTTTGTGTAATGAACATACACCTGAAACATCAGATATAGGTCTGCAGTAGAACACAGACACATGTACCGGTGTTGTGGTGAAATCTACACAATATAAAGAATACACTTCAACAAACCAACACTTTAAGGTAACTTAAGTTTATAACTTAACTTTTCATTGCTGCTCAACTTCATGACAGACTAAAGCCTCTGCTGCGTCTAATATCTGCGGTGTCCACAGTTTCTGCCAGAAAGAAATGGCTTATGATTTATCTGACAGTTTGTACCATTTTGTAATCGTCTTGTGTTGTAGTGTGTACAGAGATTTTTGTAAAACGACAGTCATGTGTTTGTTTGTTTTTTAAATGGACGAGTTAAATACCTGTTTAGAAAAATATCCGTATTAGTGTGGACAGGGCATAAAATGTGTAGTTTTATCTTGAAAAGAGACATTTAACAGGCACTGAACTATGGATGTCACATATATGCAGAGGGGTGGGGGAGGATCAGAAAACCAGAGTGTATCTGGTGTGACCACCATTTGCCTCACGCAGTGCAACACAAATCCTTCACATAGAGTTTGAGGTTGTTTATTGTGGCCTGTGGAATGCTGGTCCATTCCTCTTCAATGGCTGTGCAAAGTTACTGAATATTGGCAGGAACTGGAACATGCTGCCTCATACGCCGATCCAGGGCATCCCAAACATGCTCAATGGATGACATGTCCGAAGAGTCCACAGGCCATGCAAGAACTGGGATGTTTTCAGCTTCCAGGAATTGTGTACAGATCCTTACAGCATAGGGCCGTGCATTATCATGCTGCAACATGAGCTCGTGGCGGATGAATGGGCCTCAGGATCTCGTCATTCAAAATGCCATCAATAAAATGCACCTGTGTTTGTTGTCCGTAGCATATGGCATCTGTGGCCTTTTATTGTGTCCAGTCTAAGGAACACCTGTGCAATAATGATGCTGTCTAATCAGTGTCCTGATATGCCACACCTGTCAGGTGGACAGAATATCTCAGCAAAGCACAAGCGCTCAGCAACACAGCTTTGAACAAATTTGTGTACAAAATTTGAGAGTAGGTCTATTGTGCACATAGAAAAAGTGTTGATTTCAGCCCATCAAAAACAAAAGTATTGCTTTTATATTTTTGTTTAGTGTATATGTGCATAACTGAAAAAAGTATGACTTTAAAATGAGTTACATTCAATATGAAATCAGACAGTTCACAACAGATGCTTGGAGGTCAGGTGGTGCCGGTTTGTAGGTGCTTCAAACACGTCCATTTCTTCTGATGCATCCTATTACAGGGATAAATATCATATTGTTTGTCCATTTAGAAAGCAAACTTGTGTGTCTGCGACTACAATTACACAATACATACTGATTTCTGCTATAACTGATGCTACCATCTGTGAATTGTTCTCCGTTATGTGCTTTTCTTTCTAAAGGTCAGACACCACTCCTCTGCTAAACAACTCTACCCAGGACAGGATGTTTGATACTATGTCAGTGGAGATTGAACAGCTGCTGGCAAAAGTAAGTAAACTGTATTGTGCCAAATGGCCTGTTAAAGGACAACAAAATACCTCAATAAAGACCTGCTTTTATGTTCAAGTGCGGCTTGCGCTATTTGTTTTTATTACTTCATGTACCAATTTGAGGAGGTCGATGCAAGGACCACAACACTGTAAAATAAATAATAAATAATTATATAGCCGTAATATAGTATTATTTATCTGTTTCCCTTTGAAAAATGGTGAAATACTGTGATGAGGTGACTCCTGTTTTGTTTGTGTTTTCCATATATGCGATGTAACATTACAGTTATGAGATGTTTATCTCCTGGTACCTTTTTATTCACCTGTCCTTTTATTTATTTATTATCTGTCAGCTAACTCTTGTGAATGACAAGATGGCAGAGTATACCAACACCCCTGGCACAGCTTCTCTCAATGCTGCACTCATGCACACTCTCCAGAGACACAGAGACATCCTACAGGTTTGTCCTCTTATTCTTTGTACTGTTTCACTTTTTTCTGTACCGTAATTGTTATTGTTTGGTACTTTTTTGCTTTTTGTAAAACTCTGTACTGAACTTCACTAAATTATCTAAGTCTAATAATAACATTGAGGAATACAAACAAACCTTGTGTTTGGGCTTTAGTCTTAATCCAGTACTTTTGTAAATGTCACATTATTTGTTCTCTTCCCAGGATTACACACATGAATTCCACAAAACCAAAGGCAACTTCTTGGCCATCAGGGAAAGGGAAGACCTACTAGGATCCGTCAGAAAAGACATTGAGTGAGTATCCAAATAGTTGAAGTGATTTGGCCATGCAGCCAGTGGACCAGCTCATGTCACATCTGTTGAACTTCGGTCTTTGTAGTTACAGTACATGTAAAACAAGTGCACGAAACTCACAGGAAGTTGTTTGTTGGATGAAGTGTACCATTGGCTGGCATTCTCCTCCCTTCTGCTATCTGTGTGTTAGTGTTTTCAGACTCCCCCATGCTATATGAAACAACAGCAACCCCCAAAGGAATCTTTCCATTTTAATGTCAGGGCTCACCTCTAAACATGCGAATATTCCACCAAAGTAAGTTCCCCTGATACTCTTTGCAGTGGCACCGTCTTGGCATCTAAGACGACTGTAAGTGGTTTAAATGTAAAATATGTAGCATTTCTCCTTTGTTGTTTGTGAACAGACCATTCAAGCTTCGTCCCTCCCCTCCGCTCAACAAACGACGGAGTGAGTGCTTTAAGGAGAAAAAAAAAACCTTTAATCACAGCTCTGATAAACACAAAAGACTAACATTAAAGCTGCAGTGCTGGATAATATTTTTTGTGCTATTGGGCCAAAATTCCCTAATTTCTGCATAATTTCAGCATATTGTAATTCAAGTGGTCTGAGAGGAAACAAGAATTCTTGTCCCACTTCTGGGGACGCTGTGTTTTTGGGCTGTAGAAAAGGTATTTTCAGACAGGTAAGGGGTTAAATATGTGATCGACAGCTGTAATTACTGCTCGCTGTTGAGATTCAGTCACACGTGACTGTACTACTCAACTCCATGGCTTGATGCCTAAGCTTGGAAAAGTGTCTTCTCTTTTTTAAAGTGGTGTGAAACAGTGTCAAGTCATCTATATTTATATTTGGTCTTTTGATTTGCACTGAGAAATTCAAATTCTGGCATTTTTTTCCCCCTGATTTTGGCTCCTGCAGCTTTAAGTATTTCCCTGCATATGTTTTACCTCATAAACAGAACAGTTCTATGTGAACATAAGCCTATGGCAACGCTGGGCAAATTAGTCATCCATCCACGTACATGTAACAAAAAAGCAACAAATGTACGTGTGCAAATAATGATTTGTTAAACCCATATCCTGTATGTTGCCTATTCACCTGAATAGGTTTTAAGAGTCCTTCTTTCTGCTTTGAGAACTTTGCAGAGGTTGATTCTTCATTAACAGCTTTCCTTTTGCCACCTCATAGCCACCGCTACACATTATGGATCAAAAGTGGTCAGATAAATTAAAAGTAACATGTAGACTAAATCCCATGGCTTTGTTTTATTAGTTTTAATTGCTTCTTAAATGTAAATATTTAATCATAAATGTTATGATCATTTCAAACTTAATTACAAAATTAAAACATTTTTATTGATTTACTTATTGGAAATGACTTGATTGCTGGCCAAGACAGGTGACTGATCTACAGTACAGTACATGTTACCATACACAAAATAAATAATATTACCCTGTGACTTGGCTGATGTTTTCTCTCAGTGGTTGTGGAGGAATGAAAACTCCTAAGTATTAATCACAGTGCTCCTATGTTGCAGACCGTATCCCTTCAAGGGATCGTTGAACCTTGACTTCCACTTGGTTCTGCTTGTTGGTCAGTGAAACCTAAGAAGATTCATGGCCTCTGGTTTTGTTTTGATTAAGTGTGTCTTCTTCAGATTGGCTCAATTGTGAGTGTATTGAAATTAAATGGGTCTCCCCCAGACCATGTGTTTTTTTTTTTTGGGTTTTTTTTGTAATGGCTTATTGATCTAGAAGATGCAGCAGTGAGCATATGGTGAGATGCACTGCAGGATTCCTATTGATCCCTCCTTCCATCTAGCAGAAATGTAAGCATCTGAGCTCACATTTACATGGATTTATTCTGATGACCTGCCTTTGGTTACTTCTCAGCTTTTCAAAGGGACATACAAAAATGGTAATTCATGGTGATGAATTTATTTTTTTTAATTCTTCACAACAGTGGGAAACCTGGAATAAGAAAAGATGTCAGTCAGTTGTCTATTTCTTCTTGAGTATGGAAACCTAGTTTAGGATATACATAAACTGGTAGAAACACAGGACAACAGGATGGCTTTGCATACTTTTGACAGTGTTATTGTTCTCATTTGGTCTCTTGAAGTTTTACTGTTTCGAGTCTTTTGTTTTTAACTCAAGTGTTGTCTCATGTCAGACGCTTGTCTTTGTTTGTATGGATGTTCCAAATACATGAACAAAATATTCAAATGTGATGAAGTACAGAATGGTTATTTCAATCCATTACATAGTGGAATTTAGAGAACAGTTACTGTGTTATGATATATACCATTACCATGATATAAAATTATATCTACCATCACACAAGATTTTGGCCTTATTGACCAACCCATATAACTGCTGCAAAACTGCAACATACTTCGCCATAATAAATAGTCCCCTTTTGGAAGATGTCACTTTAGACAACAGTGATCTTTTATTGGATGCAGCCTGTTCTGCTGTTGGCCAAGTAGGGGGCAGTAGAGATCTTAAAAGTACACCGAACCAGGACGCTGTTCTTTCACACACTGCACATACACACACTCGTACAATAATGTCACAGTCCATACTTATTTAAACAATAGTTTTAATACAATTTATGCAAGCAACAGCGTGCAATATGATATTTTTTACGAAACACTGCATTGATCTCTTGCACTGTATTTGCAGATTTTGTCAGCAAATCATGATCTTGCATACACACACGCTCACTTGTGTGACTGTGCCATTCATAACCGCAGCATGAGGCACAGCTGAGGTACGACCGAATGCTCCCTCTGCTCCTGTCGGACTCTAAATGTCGGTAACAAAAATGACATCTAGCCTGTGATTTACATTGGTGCCCTTTTAAAAAAAGCCAAGCTGGAGTGATGGAGCTGACTGTCAGTACTTTACTCCCCGAAGGCATCATGGCATTGCTGGTTGGGTGGTTAGTTTGGGCTCAAGGCAGCCACTGTGGAGTCTGCTGTGTGTGCACTGAACGTAGTATTTCCATTCACTGGCTTTGGATGGTGCACTAGGGATGAAAGAGACATATTTGTTCTTCGACTGCTAACAGTGAGTGGGTGTGGTAGGATGTTTATGGTATATATGTGTGCGTGCTCTTGTGTCTCACGGATCCTTTGCTGCCGCCCCCCCCCCTCCCTCCACGGTCTTTATCTTGTTCTCGCCCAACAGGAGGGTAGGGCTGTAATAAATGAGGAGAGCTGTTCAGGGATGCTGATAGGCAGAGTCACGTCAAGCAAAGCCGAATGGGATGTGTCTGCTCTGTGAGCAATATAACACACAACCCGTTGACTTTGACTGCTCTGTTAACCAGGTTGAAGAAAACAGAGCACACATTTATACATTTATGACGCATGGAGATTTTCTGGTGCGATCAATATTTGGACGGAATTTATCATTTATTTTAAACATAATGCACAGGCATCTAAAGAAATAGCAGGCCAAGGTGAATAAAAGTATTTGTCTTTTTGAAAGAGCCACTCACATAATGTTTGTTTTGAACCAGCATTCAATTTTTATTTATTTTTACACTTAAAGGGGTTCTATGTGGTATTGATATTCCAAACTATCCACGGCAGGGTGAAGTCGCGTAGCACAATGCAGTCACGGCTACCAAAGGCACTGACGAATTAACACTCCATCTCCAGAGACGGTACCACTCACTGAATAAAGTCTGAAACTCATTGTTCACACACATCTGTATTATGGTATCATCAAATTTGTCCTTCAAACAAAACCTCAGGCAGACAGACCAAGTAACACTGCAGTCTTGTAATCTTCACGTAGGTTACTGCGGCAGCTGATTGTTTACATTATAGCTCTGTTAGATTAGCTCTGTATTTAGACAGCAAACAGCCACAGTAAAACCACAAATCGCCTCCATTTTCTGTTTGGTTTGTGTTGTCCGTAGCTGCACTAAAGATCCATTTTGAATTGTCCAAACAAGGTCAGAACTGTCACAGTTTAGTTTGAACCATGTATGAACAAATGGAAAACTTGGCAAACATAACAGTGTCCAGTGGCAAAGACAACATCAATGCTTCTTTTTTTTATCACTTTGTCACTTTCTCCAACAAAGTTGTTTCATACCGGCTCTCATCCCCAACTCGTCACATTCTGCTGCTTTGGCCGAGACCCCTTTTACTCTTTCAGTACCAGGGACATGGTAGGCAGGAAAAATAAAGACAGAAGAGTAGGTCAGAGCAGAAGAGTCAGCCCTCTTTTAGCTCTTTCTACCCCTCCCTGTGTAGGTTCCTACAGCCATGCTATAGCAGCATTTGCTGTGTTAAGTTACTGCTAATGCAAGCTAAATACTTCCTCTTCTTCACATTAAAAGATTTCTTCTCATGAACCACAGGAAAGCTTTTACTGTAACACATCTTCAGGAAATGCAGTAGCACTGGTGGCGCCTGTGATTTGATAACATTTGGTCTATGTAGCAGTTATGCTGGTTTGGTCAGTACATACGTTTAACTACAAGGAATAGTACAAGAAGCAGCTACAATGAGCCAGCAAACCTTCAACCCATCAATAAGGTGAACTGATCTATGGAAAACCATTTGTACGTTGCCCAGATCATATCATATCTCAGCACGTTTGCCATGATTTACCTTTTGTGTGGGAGGATTTGTGGTTATGAAAAACCCTCATGGAAGTAGTGTGGTCAAAGCTTACAAAACAAATTATTACCTCTCAGCATGTTGTAATTCAATTGGTCCAAGAGGACACCAGACTTCTGCATCTTCTCCTTGCCTGTGTTTTCGGGTTGTAGAAAATCTACCCTGTGATGCAGACTTTGGCTAATCACAGGCATTTTCAGACAGGTAGGGGGGGTTGAATACATGATTGACAGCAGTAATTCCCGATCGCTGTTTGGATTTCCTCAGATGTGACTCTACTGCTCTACTCCGTGTCTTGATATGTAACAGCATGAAATGACATCAGGTCATCTATCTTTATATTTGAGGTTTTGATTTGGGCTGAGAGGAGAGAGCAGCAGAAGGAAGCTGTGTATTTTACACTATACATTATACTGATGTTTTTTTTCCCCCTGATTTCAGCTCCTGAAGCTTTAATTAAATAATTTTGTGACATTCACAGAAAACAGTTTAAATAATTGCTTCTTGCTGTGTAAAGTTTGGGTTCACTTTGCAATGGTATTGTTGTCTTTGTCTTTTTTCTTTGGATTGTGTAAAAAATGAGATGTTAAACTTCATTTAATGGGTGAAATCACAAATTCACTTTGCCAAACAGCCAGTCAGATAGCAAATGTCTTACTTACTACATCAGATATCTGCTGATAAGGGATGACTATCACGTATCCTAAAAAGAATTCAAGAATCTGAGAGAGTCGCAAAGTCTGGGGTATATCATTTAACATTCTTTTGCTTATAACATGTTTTTAGTCAGTGTATCTGTTTGCCTCTTTTAGGACTTACAAGAGTGGCTCGGGGGTCAACAACAGAAGAACAGAGTTGTTTCTAAAGGAACACGAGCACCTGAGAAAGTAAGTATCCAGCACTTTTCTGTGATAAATTTGTAGTATTCAAAAATAAAATAAATAACATTTTTTTACTTCAAGCAGAGTTTTATAAGGATACTTTTTTGTTGGCATTGGTTTTTCAGTCTCAGCAGTTCCAAGGACAATGTAGCTGCCAATTTTTCCAGAGCTGTGCAGCCTCTCCTGGCAATGCAACAACTCAGCTTCCCAGAAGTCAAAACTGGGATAACTCATCTTGATCGTTATGCACAGCTATTTGGAATAACACTGAAAATCATTGCTGTTTCTGAGGCTTGCTTTTGAAACTCTGGCAGTCTGTAGCACTTTTTTACCTCTGCCAAGGAGGTTATGTTTCTGCTGCCACTTCACTGATATCCATGAAATTTCCTGAAAGGGTACTACATGGCCGTTTTAGATCAGATCCAGAAAGAGGGGCAGATCATGGGATTTTTTTTTCACATTTTCTGACCTTGCGACAGAGGGCCTCTGTGAAAGTATGTACTCTGCCAAGTGCCTTTCTAGTCTAGTAATGCTTTTACTGTCAAGCAAAAAAAAAAGTCCCTTTTTCTTTATGTTGCATTCATTTGTCATTTGTACATTTTGTTTTAATTTAGCAATGCGGATTGGATTGAGTGCTTTCCTGGCTAGATGTACTCTTATTGTGCTCTTGTTCATGCTACTCTGGTACCTTTGCATCTGAAAGCTGTGAAAAGTGAATTTTAACACAGTGGGTCAAAGCATGATCTGCCAGCAACCTCATTAGCGTCCTACTGTCATTTGGCTGACTCTCGAGCACAGCTGAACAACATGCGGTAGTAAAATCTGCAATATCTGTATGTGTGAGAGGTGTGAGAGGTACCCTGCCTGTGAAGTAAAATTGGATGTCAGCAGGGAATGATAAACACACCCAGACATATCGCACAGAAACAGTGGAACAGCATTAAATATTTCCCTGGCTTGGGTCGTTCATCTGATAATGTGTACATTACTTAATAAATACAAGGCAGAGGCTCAGTCTTGGTTGTGATTAAAGGTAACTGAAAGGAATAATAGCTCAGTTATCTGCACAAAACATCTCTGGACCTTTACACTATACTGCTTTTCCACCAAGGGTATCAGCTCAACTTGACTCGACTTAACTTGATTTGACAACTACAAGTGAGGCAAGGATGGAGGAGGATGACATTTTAAGTTACAGTTACAATTTCCAAAAGAAAATGCTATATCAAGATTATATCAGGCAGGAATATAGTTGTTTAGATTTCAAATCTGTGGTCGATTTATCAAGATAGAGCCTACCTGAACATTTGCTCCGACGTTTTCAGAGATTTCCCACTAGCTTGGCTTGGTGTTCTATGTTGTGCCATGATGACACACATATCTATTGATGCAGCGACGATTCTGTGATCCGCATGATTTTATGTCATGTTTAGTATTGCTTTAGCTCGCTTGTAACCTATGTGAAGGTGATATTAGAAATAGTATCTGATTGTACCTGGTGGTTCCTGCTCTCACGCATTGGAAACAGCAAAAAAGTAGCGTCGAGCAGATACCGTCTGTGGAAAAGCAGTGCTAGTTTCAAATTCAACTGATATAGTATTATGGTCACAATTTCATTTTGATGTTCCTTGCAAGTAGATTATGCCTTGAGAAGGTCCATCGTCTCACCAGATTTTTGTAATTGCTTGTGCCACATGGAATCTATATGGTAATGTGGTGTAGTTGTGACTGGGACTCATCAGACAGCCTTTTTTCCCCATATTGAGTTCTGCCACTGACAGACTTCTTTAGTGAATATTTCATTGAGGTTGAATCGCATTGCCATTGTGTCACTAAGATTTTACAAGACTCACACAGACACTCCACAATGTGTCAA
Source organism: Coranthus polyacanthus (assembly GCA_037367275.1). NCBI lineage: Eukaryota > Metazoa > Chordata > Actinopteri > Kurtiformes > Apogonidae > Coranthus > Coranthus polyacanthus. Next base: position 15,123,274 of record JAPQRN010000006.1, on the reverse strand, counting down.
GCTGAGGTGTGAAGTGACAATCTGAGGAGAAGATGGATTGAACACTTTAATGAATGAATGTGCTGGAGCAGAGAGTGAATCATTCCTCCTCCTGTCACTGAAAAGATCTGCCGTACAGCTACTTCTGTCCACTCCATAGGGAGAATGTTTTCTGTGTGGTTTTGTAAGAAATTTCAAGATCCATGCTCTCCTTTTTTATTCAGACTGAGCACCAACCATCCAAATGTAATTACATTTTTCTTGAAAATGCCACGGTGTGACACATTGCTCTGAAACTCCAGCTTGCTGCAGCCACTGGCATTCCCAGCAATGAAGCTTATGTGGCAGTTCAGCGTAATTGATCAAGATATTGATAATGAAATTATCTCATTAAAAAAACAACCTGTATTATAGGGCTTCCCTAGACCATTGACAGGGCAGGGAGGGGAAAGAGGAGATTGGAGATGTGGATCGAGTTACGCTTGATTGATCCTATTAGAGGCATGAAACAGGAAAGAAGGCCTAAAGAGAAAAGGGCTAAAATGTGTTATTGGCCAGAGAAATGGTTTGAAGTCTGGGCATGTACACTCAATAAAGTGTGATAAAATGTGGGTTGCTTTATCTTTTTCATGCCTCTTGACACAGCCTGTAAAGCTCTATTTACAAAAAGGCAGTTTTAGCAATGTCTTAGGAATAATGGTGCACTCCTTTTGTCAACTTACTTCATCTGTGATGACCCTGAAAGATTTTTGAGATTTAATATTGATGCTCTGTTAGAGTTGGCAGTGCAGCTCAGCTTGTCACAAAGCGCTGTTTGTGGTCTTGGCTTTTTACCTGTGGGAAGTCAGCCTACATTAAGATGAGAATTTTCTGCCCACATTTGCACAAAAAAGTGCAGTAGACGTGTGTGTGTGTGTGTGTGTGT
>JAPQRN010000006.1:15104812-15121799 GCA_037367275.1 Coranthus polyacanthus | reverse complement strand
CCTACATTAAGATGAGAATTTTCTGCCCACATTTGCACAAAAAAGTGCAGTAGACGTGTGTGTGTGTGTGTGTGTGTTGGATAGTCCACAATATATGGCATGGGAAGGTACCAGCATTGCCAACATAATCAGCAAAGACTAATCACTGTCCAACAGAAAAAATAGTCCATTCCAGCTAATCTGCAAATTACTATGGTGGGTGGAGTGCCTGCCAGTCTGTGGTCCTTTTCATCAGAGACAGACATGTGACCATTAATTTTGAAGACAGCCTCCTCTTGTTTAGCTGGTAGTCACAAATCCCTTCTAGCTTCACATCAGTTGGACCTGGCTACTGTTTAAATGTTAAACCAGTTGTTGCTGGAGATGCTTGAGAGTGACGTTTAAAACCCCTAGCAAGTGTTTGTGATAGAGTTGTAATTTGATGCAGTTTAGCTATTTGAGGTGTTGCAGTAGAAGCAATTGATCGTTGTTGTACTGTCTTCTCATCCCCTTTTTCTTTCTTCATGCTTCAAGTCTGTTTTTCCATCTCTCTCTGTCATAAAGGTCGAGGTTCATGAATAAACTATTAGGAGGGAGGGGCAAGTCCATTAGAAGTTCATGTTAGAATAGCTCTAATGGCAGTGGTCACTCCAATAAGGACTTCCTTTCAGAATGACGCAGCTATGGAGGTGAGGTGAAGCGAGGCAAATGTACCGTTTAAATATAATTGAAGACAAAAAATCTCCTGTACAGTCAGTCTTTTATGGCTGTGTGAGTACAGTGTATCCAGAAGCACAAATCAGATCACTACCTGTGGCAATCTTCTGTAACTGCCACAAAAAGTTCTCCTTGTTCCAGTACTTGTGTGGCCAGGCTCAGGTGGCGTGTTTCATTCAAATAAATTGAAACTCTTTAGAAACAGGATCTGAAAAAGTTCAACAATTTCTTCTGCCATTAGTGGAGCCACTCTTGACCACTTGCCTCAGTCTCTTTCTCTTTACTTTGTTCCTGGCTTGATTCCCATCCTAAGCATTCTGTCTGATATGCTAATGTAATCAGTGTAGGAGAGCTCCGAGGATGCATGGCTGCGACTAAACCAGAGAGGAACCAGTCAAGTCAGAACTTTTCCAAGTGCAGTTTGTAGTTTCTTCTCATTGTGACTTGTAATTGTTAGTCCCTTCATTTCTATGCTTTACATCTGGTTGGATTAATCACATTCACTGACTATCTGATGCATTATTTATTTCATTCCATTATGATCTGTGAAGTGCATTTCCCTGTAAAGACATTATCTATATAAAGCTTGTGTGCCATTTATTATTTCTTTCCTGTAAGAGTAGATGCCTTTTTCTAATTGATTGCAATGGGTTTGAAGTGTTCTGCTGCTCCTCGCCCAAGTCTCTCCAAGCTGAAAAGTATTTTACTCTTATATTTAAGTAAGTTATTTCTTAGTGGCTGCTAGTGTTTGTATGCTCATGCACTTGTCACTGTTTTTCAGATGAACAATAGCTGTAGCCTGTGAATGTTGCAGAGTGTTTGTGATTGGGTGGCAGTGGATTTTGAATGAGCTCTGAGCTTTGATTTGTGACCACTATTCCTCCTTGCTTTGCACTTTGTGTTCTGTCACTAAAGCCAGTATTGGCAAGACCATTTCCCTTGGCAAAGCAATTGACTGATTTTGTTTGTTGCCTCATATTGTTCTAAAGGTCAACCTGAAAGAGAATTACTTCCAGAAAGTTAAAAGTAAGTGACTTTAGAATCCCACTAAAATACCTTTTACTTTTACTTTACTTTTACTTCACATTTGAATTATACCTGCATCACCTTGACCTGACCAGGAGACATGGAAGGAGCCCACTCAAAGCTCAGACCGCAAAGGGCCATGAGCACAACCCACCTCATCACTGGTTTGTGATGATGAACAAGCTCCATGAATCAAGCACACCTCACCTCACACTGTTCAGCTATAAGGTGAGCAGTCAGCAGGCAGACAGTCAAAGGTTTACGGACGGTCATTGGTTCGTCCACCATCATATTTTTTAAGTTAAGTTTTTTTCCTTCCGGTGTCCGTCTTTCTCCAGAACATGTTCAGCTGGAGTTCCCTGTTTCTTGTGGAAAAAGGAAATCAAGAATCGTGTCTTTTGCAAGCTGTCTTTTCTAAGACTATACCCTCCTACTCTCACTGCATGTTGTGCCACGACCATCCCACAATCCATTTGTGCCACTTCTGCCTGCCAGCTTGTTTTCTTCTAAGTCCATGCCAGTTATCATCTCATTTCAAAAAAATGGCTCGAGTCCTGTTAAATATTCACTGTGTCAGTTCGACAGAAACAAACTATGGCCAATTAGCAGATTGGTGCATGTGTGGCTATGTTTCAAGAGCAGAAGGCTATGTAGCCCATTCCATGACTGTGCATTAGAAATGTGGGAAAACAGTCCAAGTTACCAGTGTTTGCTTGGGTATTGGAGGATTGGTAGATAATCTTTAGACCTTCTTATGATAGCATGAGTGGTGACTTTGTTCTGCTGACATTAGTTAGTTTCCTTTGCATTTCCTCCTATATTTCCAGTCGTTTACATTACCAGATTACTGTACTGCAAGATCAGGATTACAGTGATCAACCTCATTTACTTTTACAGACTGAGGTCAAGCTGATTTGGTCGCCACCTCAAGTGATTTAAGGAACCGTACAGGAACATTACAGGCCATTAGTAGGACCACTGTCATCATGATTAGATTAATGCGCTACAGGAGATGTTTTGTCCTCTGAGGAATCAGTGGGTCAATACTTGACCACAGGAGTACCCTGGATACGGCCAGCTGTGTGGCCCAAAATCAAATTTAATTTAAACATCTCGATTGTGCTAATGTTTTACATTTGTTATAGTTATTGGTCTGCCTTTAAAATAAGCTTGGGCTTCTTGAACTTAAATACTTTGCATTGTTCCTTTTTACTCCTGTAATAATCAATTTCAATCCATTTTTTTTAAAACTACTTGAATAAATAAGTCTATGGAAAAAGCTTTGAGGTTTGAAAAAAATAATGGTATATATACTTCTGTTTACAAAAAGAAATACTTGTTAACCCTTTCATGTAAAGAGGCCTACATAATTCTTCTGTAAGTGATAAAATGACATGAAATTCAAATATTCTTCTTGTGCAGACATATAAAGGTTTATATTTTGACATGCATCCATATGACGTTGTGTATCAAATTACTACAGTGTAGCTCTGACTTCAACAGGGTTGAACACAGAGTTGTTTTGTTTTACTTTATTTGGACTTAGTTTGGCGTGGCAGGCGAGTAAACTCTCTTCACATTCAAAGGTTACATCTAGTTTGAAGTGACCCCGACATGAGAAAGCATTACAGAGGGTAGAGGTTTAAAAAAAAAAAAAAAGAGAGAATTGGATGAAAACACAAAGTGGCAGTGGTTGAATGAATGCTGAATGTGCAGTAGATACTGTATTATGAAATTCAATCTGTGCAGTTTTGTTTGCTTGGTTTACTTTAGTTCTTTGGGACATTATCTAAATTGATTCCAATTAGGGAGTAAACCGCTGAGAGCATTGTTGTTTATGTGTAACCAGAGACACAAAACCAGTGTTGCAACATAAGAGGTTTGTGTTGTGTGCGTGCTTTCCCATATTCTCTGTAGGACAAAAGCAAACATTTGACTCATGCTTGGAAGTAGCTCCACAGAGGCCTGAGCTGCAGATCTGAGGTGAAATCCTCTCTGGGTCTACTTAGTCCAGATTCTCCCTCCGTGCGGGGAAACCCCCGTAGGGAGAAGATAAACAACAAAACAAAAATAAACAAAGTAATAGCCAGAATTCTGTATGTAGAGGTTAAAAAGATATGAACTGTATCTTAAAGCGGTTTTAAATGGAAATGTTAGTTTTTAGTAAATAACTTGCAATTGAAACATAATAAATATATGTATTTTTTTACATATAAGAGGTTCTGTTGTATGTGTGAAATAATATAGCCACTACATTGGACCAAGTAGCACAACACAGAGATGTGAGTACACTAATGTCAGAGGAAAGACTCATACTACATTATGCTGCGTTCTGTAAGACAGTCTGATGAGTCCCTATGCAGAGGTTGATGAGATGGATTTGGAGAAAAGACGAGGAAATCCAGCCCCAAACAACACACAGGTAAATTCAGTTCTTAGTTACGGAGAGGTCTGATCAGAAATATGGTAGAATTGTCTTTTTACTGACGACTTCCAGTCTGAAACAGTGTTACAGCCTGTTACTGTTATTTCAATCAGGAGAGATTAAAGTAGAATGAAAGTATGAAAAAATGACAAATGAAAAGCTTATTGCAAACAAAAGAAATGGACTTTGGTGCTTCAACCACAGCAGAATGTACATCACCATGGGAAGCGATTGTATGAAGTAGCTGCTCCAGAAGAAAACTCCCCCAGAGCCTTGACAGTGGTGCTGGTGAACATGAGTGGTAGAGAAGGGCTGAGCAATATATCCAATTAGTTCGATGAATTGAGTTTTTGCTTCATGAGAATCGTGAAGACGTTAGCAGCAGATCCATTAAGTCCTGTAAGTCCAGTTGTCCTTCCGTAGGCCACTTGGTTAGGTACTGACCACTGCAGACCAGGAACACCACAGAAGACCTGCAGTTTTGGAGATGCTCTGACCCATCACGTCTAGCCATCACTATGTGTCCCTTGTCAAAGTCACAGGCCTCACATCGACTTCAGGGACTGAATGTTCACCTGCTGCCTAATATATCCCCCCCACTGACAGCTGCCATTGTAATGAGATAATCAACATATTACGACTTCACCTGTCAGTGGTCAGAATGTTATGGCTGATTGGTGTATGCTTCTCCAGTCATTGCCTACCAGCGGTGCTTTATTTTATTTAGATTTTTTAAAGAAATATTGCACATTGACACCCTTGCAAGTGCTTTTTGCTGTTGTTCATAGATATTGCACAAACGTGGTGTAGGGCAGGTCTATTCAACTAGCGGCCTGAAGCCCCGAATCTGCCCTTTTCAAATATTCTCTGGCCCACAAAAAGCTGCGTATTAATCAGGCTGGTGTATAATGCGATAAATAAAACTAAGGCAGCTCACCTCTGAGCCATTTTGAGACATCTGGGACGTATGTGCTGTGATTCACTACCTCAGGATGACACCTGCCCAGTCTGTACAATGAAGACTGTCAGTCAAGAACTTGGGGAAACGAGAGAGAGCCATGACCCAACAGATGAATCCGTTTATATCTAGTTTAAAAGCAGCCAATGTGTGTCTGGAAGTGTTCTGGATGATGTTATAAACAGGCCTACTAACTGTTTCGTCTGATGGCTACCGTTTCACTATATTCGTGGACCTGTCAGAAGACCTACTTCAGAAGAAGTCATTTCAGATTCACGTTGTTGCTTCATTGCCTTTTGTCAATAATTAACCGTCCTCTTTTTCTCTCCCTCCTCCCCCTCCTCACGCACCTTGTTTATAGTTCTGATCGACTGATGGATGACACAATAAGGTAAGACCACCTTACAGTCCCCCACATATAGAACAACATGTATTCAGCCACTGCCCAGTCTTCTACGGGGTTTAATATACAACCTTTTGTGTATGAAAATGGGTCCAAAGCCAGCCTCGATATGTCAAGGCTGATGTGTTTGTAGTGTTTAGGCTGAGCCTTGTTCAATCTTCTCTATTTTCTTTTTCATTTCAGTCACTCAGTTAATACACCACAGAGGTGCTGGTTTATTTGACACCCTTCAAAGCTACGTGATAAATAAATAGAGTGGCCCTTTTTGCTTTGTTAGGTGAAAAGTAACCCAGTCAGCTTTGAAGGGTGTCTTCTGAATGTCATAAATTCAGACCTCAGTTGACATTTCTCTATGTTGTAGGGCTTAAAAACAAAAGCTTTGCACGAGAATGAACCAAAAAAAACAACCAACCAAAGTTACTGTATTTATGTTGATTAGACAAGCTTTAAATGTTCACAGAGCGTTAAAGTGATCAACATCCTTGAGCTCTGATTCTCATGAGCTGGTTAACACTGAGATAAAGGCTAGTCGAGGATGCTGGAGTCAGCAAAGTGGTTCTTCCTGACTGAGGAGAACATGATCCTCAACACGCTGCTCCAGGCCAAGACTGCGGACTGTCCCCTCAGCAACCTCCACCCACCCAGAGGAAATGCCATGACCTCACCCACAAACGCACCTTGAACAGAGACAGAAAAGTTGCACGCACTAAAAACCTTTATGCAGCATACAAGCGCTCTCCATTCCACTTACACAGTTTCGCTGTGAACCAAAGCGTAAACAGTTTTTGTGTAGTTTGTTTTGACCTGCCCTCACGTGGGGCCCTGGCGCTCTGGGAAGGGAGATGTTTGCTCCTGAGGACAGTGCTTACTCGTCACACTCTAGTATAGCACTACTTACTGTAAAATTGAAATGCAACAATTTGTTGGACTTGCACTGAACACAGTCTTAACACAGTTGATTTTGTTGTGTATTTTGGTTTGTTTGAGATGATTTAATGTCAGAGCGTTAAGGTGGTCGCACGGACTTCTCACGCGACTTACAGCCTATTTAATATAAAATCTGTATCTATGTATATTCACAAAATACTGAAAAATAGAAGACACACACTTGCCATGTTTCCTTTTTTAGTTTACCACATTATTTTTTTTTTGCTTTTTTTATAAATTAGCAGCCACTACAGCTACTGATGCAGGTCAGTTGACATCATGATCTACATAAAATACTTTAAATACTCACATACTTCAGTTTAGATCTAATACAGTCTCTGATGCCCCTGTTGACATGAAAGCTTTAAAACTGGGTGCGGTATTTGTTATTGATTATTGTGTGTAAGAGATGCCGCTGAAGACGAACACAGAGCTTGAAACTTTTCCTGCCAACTGCCCAGCTGCACTTTCCTGCTCTGAAAGTTGCTGAGACCTGAGTTTGAGAACGAGAGGGGAAAGAGAGAGGTACAATATCACAGCAACTCTATACTATACATGAGGACCCGCACAAAGCTGAAGGACAACGCGATGACTGTTATTTCACCCAAAAACTTGACCCTTTGCAGCATGGACGTGACCTATAGTCTTTTAAAACCCCACTGCTCAAACAAAGTACATTTGAAGCAGTTGCACTGAAGTGTGCACGATCGTTTCTTAACTTTCAAACAGGTGACGGCACTTTTAACTCAATCGTTTTCAGCAGTCGAATGATCTGCTTCACGACTTCATTTGACATCATATGGCTGCTTGAGCACTTGATCAATATCAGATACCACTTTCTTACTAATTGATTTAATTGTCTTTTTCTTAAAACCAATAGTATACACATGCAGTATACAGAATGAAAAAGAAAATGACTTATTTGGTTGCCCGTCTAGAACATTCCCAGAGTTTCGCAGTGGGTTGGGCATGTTTATGTGTGATTTAGATCATAACCGCTGTGTATTTTCTATTTCACTGCTTTTCTTGTCACTAAAGATGCTTGCGTTCCCATTGAGTCTATTGCTTGGTCTCTCTCACTGCTGGTTTGATCAGTCAATGTTACATAGTTTACCTCAAGCATCTCATCTTGATGAATGGAGGTGAATGGAGTTGACAGTTATCACAACTATAGAAAATAATTGCAGTTAGCTCAAATATGCAGTAATTGTGACAGGTCTAGTACTGGTATTAAATTTAGATCCTCTGACATTTCCTTCAAATATTTATCTCAAAGCAGTATTTTAGAAGGTTCCTTTGTTTTGTTTTTTTTTAGAGCACTAAACTGCACCACCGCTTGTTGTTCCCAGAGAATTGCCAAAAACGTCCCCTGGTGAAATGAAATTACTTTGTGTTGACCCACTTACAATCAACAGCCCTCAAGTGGACTAAAGACTTGAACTACACGAAATGTTGTCACTCATCAGCTCATTATATACTGTCTCTTTTTAGCATTGCCATGGCGACCAAGGAGAACATGACTTCCCAGAGGGGCGTGCTGAAGTCCATACAGAGCAGGGTCAACACACTGGCCAGTATCCTTTGAAACAAAGCACACAATAACTTTGTCACTTCTGTTCAGTGGATTTGCATCATAAGACAAGAACAAGTTGAGAGGTTGTAAAAATTGTTGAACTTGAAACGTTTAAGATCTACACCGCCTTAACCCTTTACTCTCCCAGATCGTTTCCCAACCATCAACAATCTCATCCAGCGAATCAACCTGCGGAAAAGACGGGATTCTCTCATCCTTGGCACAGTGATCGGCATTTGCACCATCCTCCTCCTGCTTTACGCTTTTCACTGAAATCCAGGCCTGATTAAAATCCATTAAGATGCAGTACTGTTCTGCTCTTTGCAGTGTGGGAACACCAGGAGATCAGCGATTTGAGGATCCTGGAGGCTCCTGAACAGAAGGACATTCAGTTGGTCCAGTTTGAAGATGGGAACAAATTTGGCCAACGTGAACTACTGAACTTGTATTTAGTAATGGGACAGATGGAGGGCTGGTGGTTGGGCGCTCGTCTGCCAGCGAGGGAATGAAGACCAAAAGTACAAATAAACTAGATTTTAAAAATTATATTGATAACTCACTTGGAGAGAAACTCTGTGCTGAGGGAAGTGTGAAACGACTGTGATTCATCATTTTTTCACAGGTGGAAGGATTTTTATTTGAACAGTCCTTTTTAATTGATGGAGGTGCGGTGGATTGTTCATTGTTGGCTGTAAAATGTGAATTAATAAATTATTCATATCGGTGTGTGACACTACTAGATGCTTGACATTTATTTTTCAAAATACATCATCTAAACTATTAAAGTCTTTTGGGCCTCGTCATTTCAGTCTAGCCACAACATGGCTCAGTTTTCATTATTGTTTCATCTTACAAGAGCAGTCTCTCAGATCCAGTTATAGTATATGAGGCAGTGTTAAGTTCACCAGTTTGCTGCAGACAGACTGTGGAGGGTTGTATTTCATCTGAAATGAGCATGTGGTTTCTCCTCAAACAGATGGAGGCATGAAGATTTAAAGGTGGGAACTAAGGCAATTGTCCAAGGATGAACTGATTGCAGTTACAGCTAGAGACTCTGGATTAAAGTCTTAGTTTGTAGATGAGTGTGTAGGAATGTGAGAACAAGGCAGCTGTGTGAGAAACATCAATGTGTTTTTGTCTCACAGCTTGAGGCTGTTACTGGACTGGAATCAAAATAAAATAGCCTCACTTCAATGGACCAGAGGATAAATTTGGTTTCGTGTCCTCATTCCCTCTGTTTGATGCCCAACTCACAAAAGACAGACTAAAAGTATAGAAAACCCTGCCGAATTTAGGTTTCGTTACATGCTTGCCTCTTGTATTTCCAAAAAGGAATTACCAAGTTTGTCCTGTGTGGCTTTTCACACGATTCCCTGTGCTGCTCTGTTTAGTCTTTACCTGTGCTAATATCATATAGAGTGAAAATGTTGCATCTTGTGTCTGGAAAACGCATACAAACACAGACCTTTTAAATGACTTCAGGGTTTTGTCGACTGAACATCCTTGAAACTAGTATTTTACCATAGTGTTTTTAAGTTCTATTTTACATATGTGTTGTAACGGTGTGTGGTTCGGTGATTAAAAAGAGCATTTTGTGCAGAACCATTCTGAGATCTTACAACTCATGAGAATCAGGCTGCACAGATAGACTGTACATGACTAAACTAATTCACCAGTATGTATATATATATTTCATGTAACCTACATAACGGGTCCATCCTAATGCGATGCCGCTGTTGCTGCTTCATTATTTTTAGCAGCTCAGATGTCTAGACAAAATGCAGCTTTAATGGAGGAAGAGTTTCCTGCTGTTTTTCTTGCCTTTCTTCACCAGTCAGACATGCACTGCCATCTTCCCCTTGGTGTCTTACTTCAAGAGGGAAACCCGTGCCAGTCTAAATTTGGTACAGACATGCACACACTGTCAGTGGACCGCAGAGGTGCTGGTGCATCAAACTCTTGAATATTTCAGCTACTCAAACTGAATGCCACCCAAGCAGAACTAAGCAGCAGATCCTCTCACTTAGGAGGGCGCGCCACAGCTACTTCTGACAAACGCAAAGTCTGTTTATTCACAGCATTTGAAATGTCCATCTGTTTGTGTTTGTGAAGAAATCAGACGATCAATTTTCAAAACAAACATTAGGGAAGCTTCTTTTGTCTGCTTACATTATGGCCTCCATCACTTTACTGAGGAGTTAAAAGGATTTTTAATTTTTTTTTTTATTTAAGGTGTCAGTTTCTCATGTAACAGCTGACATTTTTTTTGAAATACAGTTTCAAGAGCTGAGAAGTAAAAAATAGACTCTTTGTATATGAAACCCAAATAGGCTCTTGCCTTAAATTGCGGACCAAAGGATGCAGTTTTGGATGAAGGCTGCAGAGTGCTGCCTCGTTGGTTTCAGGACGGTGGAGGCTGGTATCGGACTGGCATCAGGCCACTGCTCTGCGGTCGGGGAGCTGGCTACAAAGTCTGCCACGAATTCTTCGGCCCTTTTTTTTTCCTGGGCCATCTACTACAGGCCCAAGTCGTGACTGTGATAAATTATACTGGTTTGCTCTAAAACGCTCTTACTTTATGTGCAGGTTGTAATAAAAGCAACAGCTGTCCCACACACTGCAATCCATTATAACCGCAATGCCAGCTATAGCCTTAATGTAGAGATGATGAATGTCTCTGCCGCTGTCTCAACAAAAAAAAAAAAAAGTATCATAAATGTGGTATTTACTGCAGTGATGGCAGAATCTGGTATTAGCTCTTTGTGTTTCCAACCTTAGTGACAGGGGTGTTTTATTTGATTTTTTTCATCTTCTCCAGGATATCACAATCTTCCATGAGTTTTCACTCCTGCTGGTGAAGTACATCATGGACGGATAAGCAACAGCTTTTCGTTCTCTTCACTCGTGTCAGACTGACTGTCAATCAAAGGACAGAACGTGGACCATGCATGGTAACATTTATTCCAGACATGCAAAATGTACACCACAGAGATGAAATCTGGAACATACAGTATACTGGAAAAGAAACACAGTAATACACTGAATGAAATGAAGGTTTCGAACTGTTTTAAAGACAGAGCAGTGCTTAGGCTATTTAGCTCTTTACCACCAATTTCAGATATGGAAAATTTGCATATTAAAGAAGAATCCTACCCTTTGTATGAGTTACAGAAATGAAGCATCGTTTCTCATTTCTGGAAAAATGACATTTTTTTCTAGCTTGGTAGAAAATATGGGGGATCTTTGGATTTTGCTGCTTTCAGATGTTTGGAGAAAGTTTTATGTACAACTGTTATTTGAATGAAACAGATAAAAAGCCATTTTACACAAAATCTGGCATGGATGGGTAATGCTTGACCGATCACAGGTAAATTGTTAATTTTTTATTTTAGCTCTAATTTGTAAGGAATTAGCTGCATAGTTTAATCGTCATCGACCTTCAGGTGTTAATTAGCTGGTGTTCCTCTTGTTTTGTACATGAGCCCTTAAACAACCACTGGAACTTAATTATAATGTAACATTTCATCACTGTAACGGGACTTTGTCCAGATGATTCACGACTTTAATTACACAAGGTAAGAAAATGGCGGTGAATTTAAAGTAATGTGACATGGACTGGGCTTGTAGCATAAGCCTGTAAAGTGTCTGTACAACAGTCCTGTCCACTGGGGACATATTACTGTGACTTCTCTCTGTTAAAGTGACAAATACAGACAATCTGCCGTGCTTGGATTTTCAAGAAGGATTCTTTAAATGCTAATTGTTACACAGTCAAACTCACTGGCCAGTTCATTTACAAAATAAAACTGTGTGTTAGCCGGTTTGACCCACAGCATGCATTCATATTACATATATATTTTCCCATATAAATACATTTCATACCATTACAAGAAAACATTCAGTGGAACAAAGGAATTTAACAGTCAACATGTGTTACAATGTAAGAATGTTAATGGAAAATAGGGAACAGTGGTGTAAAAAGGTAGTAAAAGGTGAAATCTGAAAAAACAGTCGTGATGAAGGAAAAGGGCGGAAACAAGAACCGAGGGGCAGCAGTCACTCTGTCAGGCAAAGGATAAGTCGACATGAGAGGAAACGGAGGAATGTAACGACAGCAGAAGGTTCGTCATGCGTGTCAGTGTCTGTCAGAACAAGGCGAGAAATTTCAGATACATATAAATGGGCGAGTTAGAGGGTTTCGATCACGGTCCCCACACATTCGTCCGTGGCTGTGCTCTCACGTCATATACACAAATCACGCCTCCATGTGCAAACCGTTAGCCTTTCTGACTCCATAATAAGGAAAAAAAAAAGAGAATAACAGTCAAAATGAAATCAGAATTTGGCTATCGACAATCAGGCATGCAATTGATCTCCATTTTTTTTGTTTTTTCTTTGAATTATAAATAAATAATAAATAAATAAGTACAGCAAACTAAAAATGTGTTCCCTGCCCCCTTCGCAAACCCTTGAATTTTCACTGATAATCCAAGTGTTTACAAAGCAGCCATAGTGACAGCCTTAACAAACCCAGCACCACTTGGCATACAAACATTTTTATAAAATGTACATCTGTATATATAGTCATATATTCATATTTCAAATATATTTGTAGCTGTATATACTCTGAATGCAGGAGGTTCAGTAAGGAATATATAAGGATTATATGCAGCTGTCCAAAGTGTCCAAACCCAGAATCTGTTTGGAAAGGTGCCATGTCCCGAATGTACAAAAAGTCTACTGTTCGTTCACTCCTCATATGCAGACCTTGTCATTGTCTTCATCGTGAGAAGTCTGTTTCTCCAAAGACAAACGTCTGTGAGGCATCTTGACCACACGCAGTACATATCTGCATTTTCCTCCCTTCTAACCTGAATCATTTTACATCAAGTGTTTATTTTTGTCAAGCAAATGTTATTGGATTCTAATGCATGCATCTCTGACTGATTTTTTTCTTTGAATGTTTTCATTTGTTTACTTGCTGCAATACCTACTCTCATTAGTTGCCTATTTTATTTTATTTTTTATTTTTTTTTGCTTTCCGTGGGTGGTCATGATGTAATTACAGTATGGAATTAGGTTAGGAGTTGCCTTTTATTTTTTTTTGGGATGGGCTTTTTCCTCCTTGTTGTATCCGCAGTTCGGCTCCCACGGTTTCTTTTTTCCCCCCTCTCGATCCTCCGTGTCACTTGTTGGATACTGTAACAGAGAAGAGAGAGGTACGTGTACCATCAGGGAAACCGACAGCGACAGGTTCAACTCACCATCAGCTTCAGTAATTTCACTGGGGTAATCTAGTGCCGAGGGCTTTGAGCGGCAGGACAGCAGCCCTTGCTGCACAGTCAGCCCACTACAGTCGCTGCAGTGCTAAATCAATCTACGCACACACACACGCAGGCTTGAAAATGTGCTGAGTGTGGACACAGAAAAACACACATCTCATGCTTGTGTGGTGGTATCATATATCACTCTGTAATCGTAATGCAGTAGGTATTCTTTGTTGTTCAACACTTGTCTGGTCTTGTGTGTATATGTGTGTGAAAGTGAACAGACATCATTTTAAGCAAATATCAATACATTCATAGGCTTTATGGTAAGAAAATATGGCCTTTTTGTTTGAACATTGCAAATCATTTTAACTACACAAGACATAAATCAAAATAAAAACCATAAAAACCTGCTCTACTATTGGTAATAATTCAAAAACTGATCTCAAAATGAGGCCTAATAGTCTCTGTTTCCTTACCGTACACTGAGACATAGACTATGATGATGAGGACGCCCAGGGTGATGGAGACGATACTGAGCAGACGAGCCAGTCGTCCCAGCCTCCTGGCCCCGTCTATATCCCCTGTCTGGAGACTGTTTCTGGACTGGAACACACAAAAGCGCAGCGTATTATCAAGAGGAACATCTGCATGATAAGCTATAAGACATAGGTGTATGCATGTAAATAAAGGAAGTCATTCCTGCTGACCATTGAGATTTATTTTTAAATGAAGGGGGTGCACTTTCATTCATTCTATTTGGAATCAGAGCAAAGATATGAAAGAATTCCTTTCAGTCAGATCGTTCATCCAGCCGCAACAAGAATACCATTAGATCAGGTACGTTAACCCTCCAGACCGATAAAAACATTTTTGTTTGAGAGTTCAAGGAAATCAAATTTAGTTAAATGCCTGGGGAAATGAGACATTAAACATTCAGTAAAAGTTAGGTTAAATTCAGTGCCAGTGAGCCAATGTAGAATTTCTTTCTAAACCATTTCAAGTACGTACACAGCTGTGACATTCGCGTTCACATTTTGCATTACGACGCTTGTCCTGTGACGTGAAATCAGATGCAGTTTATATCTGCGTCAGATGATCCGGAAGCACGCAGATTTTTAAATATTTATTAGCCGCTTTCCATTAATCGAGGTCAAAGTTATTAAAGGGGAAATGGCACATATACAGTACAGTAATGTCTTCTGAGGGCCCCAGAGTCCCGTAAAGTAAAATAGGAACAATAATTTATACCCAGCTGTGGAATTGTGTATTTCAGATTGGCAGTTTGCGATTGATGCAGTGATGTGACATGCAGAGCCAATTGGATGGAGTAGGTGAGTGTGCCAGTGTGAAGGGGTTGTATATCAACTTAATGTTGTATGTATATTGCTTTATCTGTGCTGCAGGTGTGGAGACAGGATGATATGTTTATATGTGTGTGAGCAATGACGGATGGGGGTCCTTAATCCTTGTGCATTGCTTTCTTGTGTGAGCATCCCAAAACAACAAATCACACGCAGATGATGTCACTGTTTTCCCATCAGCATTGGTTTGGCTTTCACTTTTGATTGTGTCTGCTTTAATTAAACGGTACTGCTATAAGACACGTGGAAGGTCACAGGCTCAATAAAAGAAAATCAGTACGACATTAATGTGACTGCAGTAAAATGAACGCAGTCTTTTGTCTGTGATGCGTTTCAACACTTTACATTTTGTTATTGATTCAAAACAATCCACAAAATATCATTTTTCTTTTTTTTTCCTACATGTTAATTGTGCAAATCATGATCTTTTTTTAAAGTGTTCGCTTCTTTTATATAGTTGATTATATACCTATTTCATTTGGATTAGTTAAATGGTGGTGAACCAATCTGTAGTAATCCTAAAAATGTTGTGTTTAAGATGATTTATAGACTGTATATGTGTAGGTTAAACAAGAAGGGAGTACGCCAACCATCTGAAAATTAGTTACAGTTACTGGGGTAAACTGAGTCCATCATTGGTGATGAAAATGCACAACTTATCACACCTAAAATAAACGGTGAAAGACAAACAGAGTTGTTCTTTTTTCAGGGTAAAACCTGACTCATGGGTTTTTTTTCTGCCAAAGAACAGAGACACTGCCTGGTAGGATACATTTCACTTCCTGCTGTTTCACTCCATGGTGGTGTGAAACCACTGCAAGCGGCGTGATATTGTTGGGTACATTTGCATGGCAACTATAACTAACATTTAAATGCTACGTGATATCTGAACAGCCCTTCGCATCAGCAATGTGTCTGTTTGTAACTATTTATTTTCCCCCCCAAAACATACTTAACTTCAAACAAGAGAAAGTCTGAGAATATGCTTTCACAAGCAAAACGGTGAGACAGGTTTCCCGTCATTTAAAATTCATCAAAGTGACTCAAAATAATTAAAGAATCTCCAGTTTGTTTAAAGCGCAGGATTTAGTCGGGTCAGCATTTTGTAGGTTTTTAGCTACTTTTTGGGTCCCTGCCCCAATAAACTGCGTGTAAGATGGTGCTACTGTATGGAGAGCACGGACAGAAAGTGAAAGGATGAAGTACAAGCGGTTATGTCTTGTCTTGTCATCGGCGCCGTCCTGAAAAAGACAAAAACTTAGGAGCTGTCCTCGGTGCTGAATGCATTTTCTTATTCTTATATCAATCAAGTTTAATAGAATAAATAACGTTGTTTATACTGTGACCGTATTTGGTTCATTTGGTTTCATTTGCAGGACTGAGTGAGGGTACAGAGCAGGGGATTGCGTCAGTATAAGATTACACTGCAGCGAGAGAGGGGGGGAGAAAATGCTCCCTCCCCCCCCTCTCCCTCTTTCAAGTTACTTCATCCTCTTACTCCCATGAGCCTCTCTGTCTCCTGGCTGTCTCTCTGGTGGAGTCAGATCCCATGATGCACTTGAGGCAGGGGGGTGTGGACAATTCAACCCCTGGGTAATTGGACCAGGGAGTGACTTTTAAATAAGTAAATGATTTGCAGTCTTACACTTTTGGAAGCAGTAATAATGCTGATGACGGTAAAATACAAAGATGAGAGTCACTTCGTGCATGTTTTGGTACAACTACAGTTTGGCTTTAACAATGCTGCAAAGACTCTAAATCATTCTCACAATTCATCATCATCAGAGATCCATCTTGTCCTTTGACAGTAAAACAAGAGATGTTTTTTCCTCTTTCACTGCGAGACACAGTTGAGCTTCCCACTTCGTGGACTGCAATGTGAAGCTATGGCACATGCAGAGTCCCAGGGGAACCTGTATTGATCTGGACTCACATCACAGAGAAAAGGCAACATCAGCACCTTAAATCAATGGAAGTCCCTTTCAGAAAACACTGCCTATTTAGCTGGCTTAGAAAGAATAGGTAATTAAAAAATAAAGACTGAAAAAAATGTTTAAATATTCTTTTCAACATAACAAGCTTGAAGCAAAACAACAACAACAACAACAACAACAACAACAACAACAACAAAGAAACAAGGGCAGGATATTGTTTAATACAACGAGCCTGTTTGATGTTAGCCTCAGGGGCTGCAAGAGATTTTCCATATGTGTGTGTGTGTGTGTGTGTGTATGTGTGTGTGTGTGTGTGTGTGTGTTGGTGTGTGTGTGTGTGTTTGTGTGTGTTGGTGTGTGTTTGTGTATGTGTGTGTGTGTGTGTGTGTGTGTGTGTGTTGGTGTGTGTGTGTG
>JAPQRN010000006.1:15047477-15059598 GCA_037367275.1 Coranthus polyacanthus | reverse complement strand
GGTGGGGGGGAGAACAGCATAAGACAAGCTTGAAAGGGGAAATGAATGACGCGGAGGGAGAGAGAGAGAGATAGAGGGAAAGAGAGAGAGAGAGAGAGGAGGAGGAGGAGGAGGAGGAAGAGGAGGAGGAGGCGAGGGAAGGGGTGGGGGGGAAACTCCACATCCATGTTGCGCTACAAAGGGTGGGGCCTTAAGGAATTCACTCTATCTGCTTTCCTCTCGACTTAAAGCTTATCTTAATTAGACTATACAAGGTCAGTCTGCCTGTGCACTCAATTATCACTGAGTTATTGTGGCATAAAAACCCGTCGCAACACCGGGGAATGACTCCTCGTTATTTCACTTCTTTTGGCCAAGTCGATGTGACTACTGTAATACAGACCAACTCCATCGGACGCAAATTCATTCAGTGCCCAAGCGTTTGGCTCGATGAAGACGCGCCCGCCCCATCCATTTCTACAGATACCCCGTCGCGCTGTATCCGAGACAAGTGCAAGAAAAAAAAAAAAAAAGAAAAAAGAAAAAGAAAATGTTAGACCAACACTCGAATGACAATAAAAGATTTCGTAGACCTCTGCTGGACGACAACGCCAGCTTACAGTGACAAGTCTTTCCGTTTCTTGTCTTTGGCCTTCAACGCCGTGATCTTAACGAATTCATATTAAATGTGCTGAATAAAAAAAAAAAAAAAAAAAAAAAGACTGCAAGATAATATCGTTAGCACACCCTCTCTCGTGGCCCTTAAATGTCGCCACCGCTAAAAAAAAAAAAAGTTTGCAAAACATATTTGACAGTCGCACTTACTTTGGTTCGTGTATAAATCCACTGGTTCCACCGAAGCGCTTGTCAGTGTGGTTACACTGTGTCAAATATGCGCAATTTGCGTGCTTGGGTGAGATTTGAGGATTATTAGGCTCTGTTCGGAGTGTTTCCCCCACGCCCAGTTTGCCTGTGGCATTCAGCAGAGCTGGCTACTGTAAAGTTGCCACGTCCGTTACATTTCATAGACTTATGAAACAAAAACGACCAAGCGGACATTAAAAAAAAAAAACAAAAAAAAAAAAAAAAAACACACTCGACTTACTTCTTCACTGTGCGAATGATTTGTTTAATCGAGGCTACTGATTGGAATTTGAGCCAAAAGGTGCGCACGTCAAGATGGCAATACATTTGTTATGTAATATCTTCCTTAATGAAAATGACTGAACATATTCTGAAAAGCTTTCTATACAGAAGAGGGACGGCCTCGGGCTGTCCACTTTCGAGTAAACAGTCGATTCTGAAACAATTTTCAGTGCAGAAGCCTTACAGAAACCCTCAGCCACACCTTAACTCTCAATGATTTTTTTTTTTCTTTTTTTTTTTTTCTGACACTTCCAGAGGTTTCGACGAGACGCGAAGACCACAAGTTCACCCTGACAAGACTGTCGCTCGTGTCTGTCCTGAACTCCGGTGTTAACGTTTAGACACCTAAAAAAATAAATAAAAAACGGTCCAGTCTGAGTTTCCGGTTGGCCGGTCCCACCCCGTGCTGCTCGCTGCTCCTCGGGGCTCCCTCCCCGGTCTCTCTCTCCGGTCCAACTCCTCTCTTCAAACCGGCTTCTCACTCCGATCAGCTGGCAGAGCTGTGACGCCAACACTCACAACCGACCAATCGTAGCCGAACCGGAAAAATCACTGCTGACGCCCACCGTGTACGCACGATGACTATCAGGTTCTTCGTCCAATGAGAGCGCAGACTCCTGTGAGAACTAAGGCGGGCTTTAGACATACGGACCAATGGGATTACATCCGCCCATGGAAGGCGTTTTCCCTCGAACCTATTAGGTGTTGGGAAGTAGTATGTGTGAAGTGTTGGGAACTTTTCCACACCTCTAGGCCACAGATGAAATTAAAATTTAATATAGTGAAGTAAATGAAAAGAATTTCGGATGCTTTGTGTTGTCGTCCGCATTTGAAATACTTTTCATTTTAGTGCATTTGTCAGATTTACAGCTTACACCTTCTATCCTTGATCTTCAGTTATACAAATAAACAATAACTCCTCCAGTTGTATTCTTTTCTGTTATTTATTCATTTTAGGAATCATTTTAGATCATTTTGGAGGCAAGTTCACATACAAGGCCTTGCATGATCAGGTGCAGGACAGTATAACTAAACATCTAACCTTATGCCATGAGAGGACCCTCATTTCTGTCGATATGACTCCTTAAACAGATCTGGCTCCCAGGTTAAAAACTGTGGCCGATCAAGCTGTTGTTGCAGTTTCTTATCACTGGAAGCTTTCCAGCACTTTCTCTTCCCCACATTCTTAAAGATACTCTGAGAATCCATTTTGAGAAGTGCTCTATAAATAAATTAATGTTATTATTGTTATTGTGATTACTTCCGTACAGTAAAAAAAAAAATGGTGGCGTGTTACCAAATCATTCTGCAATAAATAATGCCTTCAGATTTGTGTTGTTATAATATGGCATGGTTCTTTAGTTATTCTCATGAGGCACTGGACAGTTTCCTTATTGATCAATAATTTTGATGAGACAAGTTCCCTGACAGAATATTGCAAAACATATGTTGGTTAGTTGTTTTTTCTGAAACTTAATTTTTGCCTCCATTACAGAAGCACTGCAGCTTGAAAATCTGAAAAAAAACCCTGACTGTGTTTTCATTATGAAATATACTCTATGTTTTTCATCCATGATCCCCTAAAACGTTTGTATCTCGAACCCAAAATGAATATCACTTGAGCCCAAACAGCAAAAAACTATAGCAGTTTAAATTGTTTTTCATTCCTCAGTTATGCATCTTTTTTAAGCAAACAAAGCATTCCTGTGGTTTAGAGTGGAGTAGGAATCGGGTTGTACTACCAAATAAGTGATTGCACTTCTCGTGGACGGAAACCTCAATTGGAGGCTTGCTTGTTGAAGTCACTACAATTCCACATTTGGAAAAGAGAATGGAGTGTGCTCCATTTTCCATTCCCACTGGAGATAAAAATGAAACATTTGTGTGCCAGCTGTGAAAGTAACTCTTTCTGGAAGACTCAAGGTGAACTGAAATTGCATGTGATGCAATTACACGATACAATCTTTGTTGAGAAGATTAGCCATGCTACTGTCCAGATACAGTCGTCTTAGGACAGCATTTTGAGCACTGAACGTGACATGAAGACACGAACAGCAGATTTATCCTTAAAAATACAGTGGAGTCTTTGATACTGACAAGCAGTGTCCAATGTTGCATAATTTAAGATACCTGTAGACTTTTCAAGCCTCTGCAGTACACGCATGAGAGGAAGCAAATCTTGAGTGTATTTTCACATTACTTTTTAATGTAGTGGATTTTCTGGTGGATGTCATGCATGCATATTTGCATATTAGGGCGGATTTTGAGAGTAATTTTCATTAGTGGGTCTGTGCACGTGCAGGTCGAATACACACATGTTTGATTTCATGAACATTCCCACATCTATGAAGAAACTGTATATGTATTCATTTCATTTCAGGACAGAAGCCAAGGATTGTCATTGTTGCAGAACCATATCAACCCCGTCTTTGACTGAAGCACGAAGCAGCGAAGTTTCACAGATCAAAGGCAACAACCCGTCAAGCCTTTTGTTGTAACATATTTTAAACAGGCGCTAACACAATGCCACCTCAGCACAGTGACACAGCTTTTATTCCTTGACTCAATTTATGTTGATGCATTCACAAAGCTGGGCAGGAATGCGCCACAGGCACACATCGTTCAGGAAACCAATCGTTCCAGTACTTCTTATATGGTGCTAACACATCACGATGTTTCCTTTATTCACCTTTTTCTCTGTCTGTTGGCTTCAAGGGCATCTGGGAAGCGGGGATAACTCAGTCCATA
Source organism: Coranthus polyacanthus (assembly GCA_037367275.1). Taxonomy (NCBI): domain Eukaryota; kingdom Metazoa; phylum Chordata; class Actinopteri; order Kurtiformes; family Apogonidae; genus Coranthus; species Coranthus polyacanthus. The sequence goes on along the minus strand of JAPQRN010000006.1, from coordinate 15,055,725 downwards.
TCTGAGGGATGGTGCATTCCCACACACCCAGTTCTGCTGCAGAACTAATAAAACCCTCTCAGACTATATAGTCGATTAACGTTAGGAGTATTTTACTCCTTATGCAGAACCAATACCTAAACTCATGGATGATTTATATGATTTATGTCGTTGAGAACAGTCCTTTTTGAACCTTTTTGGTGTTTATGGAAGGCTAAGTAGTAACTTCAAACATAGTGGGAAATATGACATTTTGACAGATTTTATAGCAGTGAATCCTATATTTTTTCCAAGCCAGGCTAGTGTGTGCATGAACATTGGTACTGCATGGTAATAATGGGGTAATAGTATGGTAACCATTATGCTGTTTAGTGCTGAACGTCGTCCTCCCTTATGTTCCAAATGTTCCCTTTTGTTTCATGGTAATAATGTAGAAAGTATAAGTTTGATGCTGTGGCTCCTTAGTTGGAAACACTGCCAAATGCAAATCTACCTGTTTAAATTTAAATTTAATAAACCAAATTAAACACCAAGAGGCAAAAGACCATTGGCACACTGAATGCACACATGAGGACCAGTCAGGTTCTGCTTCTTCTCCTGAGACATCCGTACACATGTGGACAGCTCTAATGCCAGGTGAGATGGATTCAAACCTGTTCACTCAGGACACATTCAGAGCTGGTCTGGATGCACATGTCCACATTCTCTTTGCAGCCTGAAAAGCAACGCGTCCTGGCACAGGTTGAAGGACTGCCTAATCAGCCGACATTGTGCGCGTAATTGAAACTCAGAGCGGCAACAAAGTCATATTAAAGCCCCTTAAAGATGTCTGAAATTTTCAAAAAGCCCACAAAGATGTGTTGTGAGTGCTTCACATATTGTATTCAGGGCTGCCTGAGATCAGAAAGATGCTCGACACTTTTTTTTTCTCCACGAGGAAATACAATATCCACAGTGTACATAATCCAGTAGAACTTCATGAACATGTTTCGAGGGCTTGAAGATTCAATCATCACTAGACAAGCATACATCGTACAAGCGAATTAATAAAGCAGAACGGTCAAATTTGTCATATCGATATTTAAGGTGTATTGATCGATTCACAGCATAATCTCATGCAGTGAGTAACAGGCAAGAAACATTCCACCTTTCCACCAAAGCTGCCGCTGGTAGCCTTTGAGCAGCTACAGAGAATTAAATTAGCAAAGACACATTTTAAAGCTAGCCTATTCAACTTGAAATGAAAGCTTCTGCTATGTTTAAGGCTATAGATGAGCTTCTTCATTGACACATCACGCGGGGAAGTCAGATCCAATCGCAAGTAATCACTCCACACACGTTTGGGGATGCAATTTAATGCCAGGTGTGAACAGACGCCCTTACATCTGGCCACTTGTATTCAGATATCTCCTGACAGATGTTTATGGAAGGTCTGAACAGGGCCTTTGTCATGTCACCGCTGCTCAGTAATGAACTATAGAAAGGAAGAGATCTCAAAGAACGTAGTAAAATGAGAAAATTTATAGCGGCACGATGTTTATAAGAAACCTGAACATTGAGAAGAAGGACAGCAGTACAAAATCCAGGCAAGATCAGTCATAGCTATGTATTAGATCTTGCTGAGGAGTGTTTCCTTTGCTAGGTACCAAGTATGGCCAGCTGACACTATCTTACTAATCCATGCTAATTCAAATTTTCTGTTAGTCTGACAGCTGCTAGACATTAGCTTGACCGACTAAAAGTGCCCATAAGCAAACACTGACATTATAGACAGCCATTCATGAACTTACATTATGTTTATTTCATTGAGTGTTTATATATCCATGATGGAACCTGCAAGTGCAACAGCAGATCTTTTAGGTTTAGAAGAGGGTGTTGTGATTTTTTTTTTCCTGAAGCTTAAAGCCAATCACAGCTGAATGTTCACAACCACGTCACTTATTACATAGAGACTGACTGAGAAATTAGGAGGTTCATTACGGACCATGGACATATAAACAGACTAAAAATGATATATTAGTTTGAGGATGTCTGAGAACTTGTGAAGGGATGTTTCCGTTGTTTTAGGATATTATAGAACAACTAAATGATCGCTCAGATATTCAAAAAGAAATATCAAATGTATGTAATAATATTTCTGAAATATCAGAGAGGCGTACACAGAAAGGACTGCAGTATGCATCTGAGACGTACATTCATAATCTGGTGTGGATGAATATCAATTAAAAAGCCCTTTGTTTGCTCAAAGGTAAGACACTAGCTAATGTTAGTTTAGCAAAATCTTGTCCCTAAACACACAGTGACTGATAGAAATGCATTGATTTGTAGCAGTTTTTGTACTGACCTTGTGCTTAAAAGATTGTTAAACAGATTGTCACGCAGTACATTTTGTAGATTTATCTTTAGTTGAGAAAATACTGTTTATAATAACTTCAAGTGCACAACACCTACTCCTTTAAGGACATATTGTGGCCAGGTTGAAGGAAAAAGGATTAGGGTGAGATGAAACTATTTTCTCCCAGGCGTCTTTACTGATATCTACACATAGTGCGAGTGGTGTGCAAGATTAGAAACAATCAGTGTTTAAGTAAGTGAGATTGAGGATATAACCACTCATAACTGTGTCTTTTGGCACAGCATGAGGGTATGCAGTAGAAGCTGTCAAATTAAACGTTGCCTTTAGTCAATGTTGGATGAGTGTTCATCTTTAGCTTGCTTTTTACATCACCACCAGTCACGTGGTGACAGAGTGCTGCTGTTTAAAATAACTTCAGCACGCAATGTTTAATGTTAATTGAATCGTTATTTTTACTCCAATATGAGTCAGAATTTGCAGTTTTGCAGTACAGAGCCATCCAGATGGTAATCAGCAGCCTTTGATTCTGCATTAAATCTGCAACACATTTAGTAGAAGTCAATTCAGATGTTGCCACTTACAGTACTGTTTGTGCTTCCCACATCACAGTGTGACTAAAAGGACTGCAGAAATGAGTGATCACGTCAAATTTTGTCTTCCCCTCAAATCACTCGACACACAATTTTCAATAATAAGTTGGATGTGCATGTAAATAGCATGTCTGGAGTGAAGATAGCCATTAATACTGTGACTGAATCAGAGGATATTTACATTGCATATCGACGACACCTCCTGTGGTATTTTTAAAATATATGCTGAATGAATCAGAGGTGAGAAAAGGCTTGAATAAGATTCTTTACGCTTTTCCCTCTGGTGTGACGTGTTTAACTGTACTTCCTGTGTTTGTTGTAACCACACTGCGCTGACTCAAGGACAATGCTGGGATTTACAACTTGTTAGTTTAAGCTGGACGTTTTCAATTCATACCATCATCATATTAACACGTACTCCTCTTTTCTGTCTCTTTGCCAAGTTCACTCTCCCCCATTCTTTCTTCCCCTCTCTCATTTGTGATCTTGTTCTCAGAGCGCATAAATCCCTTTCTTAAATAGATTCCGAGAAGCAATGGGCACCTCCGCTGGGCAAGGAGCAGTCTGGAAACAATTCAAGACAGGTAATGGCTCTCTAAAGCTGAACAGAGCACACTGCATAGTCACACAGCAAAACAGGTGGGGGACTTTGTGCTTCGGGTGAGTGAAACCGACTCTCACAAATGAAATTGAGTGCCTGAAGCCATGAGTCATAGAGTTCAACACTGAAAGACTGCAGAGAATATTACCAAAACCACCCAGGATCAAGGTATTATGGTCCAAAGAAAGTGCACCTTGGTTATAGAGAGGTTTTAGCACAGAACTAAGGTAGCATGACTTTCCATCACCTTTTTGATTAGAGAACTAAACCGGTAGCAGGTAATATGGTAAAGTATAATACTACATAGCTGAGTTCTTATAATAGTTATTAAATTAGCTGAAAAATGTAATGTGAGACTAATGCTAAACTACCTAGTAACAGTGGTGGAGCCAGACATTTTTTAATAGGGGTGGCCACGCTGAGACCATAACTCATATTGGGGTGGTACAGAAACTCACTGTAGGCCAAATAGCAATTCGTCTTCATTTTGGTCAGTCACTCATATCATTTGCTTATGTAGAAGTCCATCATGACTCATGCATTGTAACCATTTCTGTGTAGCCCTCAGTTGACAAAAACAAAGCCTGGAATGTTAATTTAATTTTAATGTTAAATTCATGCTTTTTTAAAATTGCCTATGGTAGTTACTAGATGTAACTCTAGTTCTGTGAGTAGATTCCACATGTGTTCAATGTTTATATGCTTGTATTTTCACAGCAACTTGAACACTGACTTCAACTGACGTCCAGCGATACCTCGGCCTGTTGCACACCAGAGGTACATACTGTCCACCTATTCCTCTGTCACTGTCTTGAACGCTCACTCAGTCTCTGATTTTGTCACCCCAAATGTTCTCCTCTCCTCTCCTCTCCACCACCATCCATCCCCCGTCTTTATAGTTTTTTCTCCTTCTGGTGTCGTCCTAAACCCTGATCATTTTACGTCCTGCGGGTTGTCTGGGTTTGGTTCTTCCAGACTGTCAGTTAGACGTCAGTCACAGGGGATTTAGGGGAGCACCTCTGTCACTTTAAGAAATGCCTCTGGCAAAAAAGAAACTGATTAGTAGTGCTGGCAGCCAACCGTGTGGAGTGCTGTGTGGAGACTGAAGCCAATGAGAAGCCCTGCTGGGTGGAGGTTACAAAAGCAGCCTGAACCCAATGACTCAGCAAAGTTGGGTGCGTGTGAGATGACACTTTGCAGCGATTTAAAGGGCCAGTGTGTTGGCTTGCAGCCCTCTGAAGGAAGCTGAAAAATGCACTTTAAAAATCAGGCCAAGTGTTCACTCCCTCCCTCTTGTGTAAATCATGAAAGTATGTAGCCCATGTTGTTCTGCAGCGTTGTCAGTAAAGCCTGTGCAGAGTCCAATTATAAGGCTACACGTTTCCTTTTCCATCCAATGGTCACTTTCTGTCTAAGAACAGTATGCTTGTTGTCAAGTATCCCTTGATGACACGTAACACTACTGAACTATCCTCCTCTTATCATTTTTTGTTCTGCAGGAACCGAGTGTTGTTTACACAGGGAATAGTGGCTGAGTTGTTCGCGCAGAGATTCACTCTTCAGCTAACATCGATACACTTGCTGTAATGATGAATGGACTGCATGCCATGAAAGTTGTTAATTTAGTTTTGACCTGATTTATATTTTCAGCCACTCTCCGGAGAATATCACTCTAAAGATGGTCTTCATTTCTCACAATAAAAATCTATTTCATCCTCCCATTTCCATAAAATATGACAAGCGGACCCATCCCTACAGTTGATAGTGTCCTTGTCCTTTCAACACTTTCTTAGTTGAATGACCTGTAATGTGAACTTGTCAGGTATGGTTGCTTCTTCCTCTTTACATTGCCATACTGAGCTGTGTTATATAAAAAATAAAAGTCAGGTGTTCGAGCTGTGTTGGAAACTTCCATTAGGCTTCAGGAGAAATGTACTCCTGGGTATTGTTCTGGTCAGACCTGCAACAGTCAGCATAGCACAGCACACCTCTGTGATAAGACTGGGCTATATATACTGTAGCTAGCAGTAATTCAGCAACTGCAGCCATCGCCAACATCTCAACTAGCACTCCACTGCAAGAGGAGAAGGGGCCTCTTAAAGGCACAGCTCATGACATGATGCAATTTGATTTATTAAACAGTGTGGAGTAATACACAGCTCGGAGCAATACGATATTTTGCTTAAATGTGACAATAACACAATGGAAAACAAATCTATTACATAAGAGAAGGTATGTAATTATAATCAGCAATGTTCATTATGTGACAGAATGGCCCCAGGAATGTATGTGACTGCAGGCTTTATTTTTATGTAGTGATTATAATAGATGCAATAGCGCATTTAAGTGTTACTTAAGTGTTGTTGTACTGTTGCATTACCGTTGGTTACGTGTATCACAGTAAAAGGAATATTATAATGGTAAATGATGTCTGTGAATTAAATATGAATCCACAAAGTACAACGATAAAAAATTGAAAAGAATGTAAATATATTGCATTATGCAAATACAAATACCCTGAAAGGAATTCAGCTATTAAATGATCACTCATCAAATTATTAATTACGTTTTACTTAATCTCTTCACGTTGGAAAATATTCATGGCAACCTGACATGATATGTCGGCCATGGTTCTTCTCTAAATAAAATGATATGTAAAAGTGAGTGTCACAAACTCAATGAAATCAATGGAATGTTACTATTTTTATTGGCTGACAAAGGCCTCGCAGAATTTATGCTCTTTGGAATTAAGATGAGTTTTTGTTGTCCTGAAAAACAGTCAACTAACATCTGCTGGTTTAAATAGTTTAAGAAATGCTGGAAGGGTTTTAAATGTTGAAATCAATACCACTTACATACCACTGGTGCTTTTCTATTTGTGCTACAAGGTCTGTTTGCAAAACAGCAGATGAAAGAATTCTTGTGTCTTGTGTGTATTCTTGAGATTAGAAATTGGTCCAAAGTGCTGTCCTCCTCATGCTCTTCCTTCTGTGCTCATTGTACTTTTCTGCAGTCACTGAACTATAACCGCGGCCCTTGCTCTTTGTCACCGCTCCACGTTTGAGTTTGTTTGTTCCAGAAAATGCTCTCACTTGAACTCTGACCTCCTTTAAGAAATCACCTACTTTTCTTTACAGCTCAAACCAGAAAAGTGAATCAGCTATTTCCTCATTGATTCATGCGATCCATATCCAGCTGTTGTGGCTTTGATGTCATGCAGCCACGATCTAACATTCGCTTCTGTAGACTAGTTAGTTTTGTAAGGTGTAAAGGTAAATTTGATTGTGATATCATTCTCCTACTCATTACCCATATTCCCAGCAGCAGATAGAGAACTCTGATCCCTTTGCACGTGAAGGAGGAGGCCATGGCAATGTGCAGTCGTGCCCAAACTCCCAGAGAACAGCATTTCCACAAGGTCTATCTTGGTTGCCACATAGAGGGCCAAGGCCTACTTACTGATATGATTAGCCTTGGTGGTGGAAAAGGAACACATTATCCTCAGACAGTCTGATCCAGCCTCCATTCTTTCCAAACGCCCTTATTTGCTGGAACGACTAATGATGATAGTATCTGAAATGCACCTCGCTCTTGTGTGAAAAAAAATAAATAAAAAAAAATAAGAGGAGAACGGTTGAAGCTAATTGGTGCCGACAGACTGGCAGGACTGTGGCTGCAGAGAGCGATGACATCACTCTGATAGTTTGAGAGAAGACGTGTTAGTGACAAGTGGTAGTTATTACAGCTGACAGGCCTCTCTCAGGCACTTACTTTTTTCACAGCATCAAAGTGTCGGGGCTTGCCTTTCCACTCCAGCAGGTTAAATATTAATACCATCCAACTCTCTTGTTTCATTGTAACTGAAAATCTCATCCTCATTGTATTGGTTTGTGCCAGTCACTTAGCACCTCCAGCATTTTCTGACATGTCCACGCTGTGACGCCATGTGACAGTACTGCAGCAGGCAGACCGGCAAGCTGCCTCGGCCCCCCTGACTGGCACTCCATTTTCTGACATGCACTCTCATGGATCAATAACCTCTTACATAACATTCTGGTTTGGACTGGAGGCGAGATTCCAGCTGACTGGAACATGTGACAGGGCTTTGACTGTGTTGACCCACATTTTCCCTTCCTCCTGAGATCCCTCCCTCCCTCCCTCCCTCCCTTCCAACCCTCCGTCTCCTCTTCCCACCAAGTCTTCCATTAGCCCAAAACCCTCTCTACCCCTTCACACCCGTAATGTAGGCAGTCAGATCCAGACTTGGGTGGGTCAGACCCTTATGTGACATGTTCAGACAGGCACCCAGACAGAACTAAAGACACACATGATGGAATTGCTGGTGGCTGAACAGTAGCTTTTATTTGGGAAAATGACATAAGTGTACAAAGACAGTCAAGGAAAATGTTCCAGACAGATACAGTGGGTCAATGCTGTGAAGGGATTTTTTTTTCTACTGTAATTTCAAAGTAATGAAGGTATTGCATTAATGAATGATGAATTATAATGAAGCCTCTTTGAATCTTATCTGTCTAATGTTTGTGTTAAGTTGTTGGCACTTTAACTGTGGTGACTAACTGTTTCCATTCACAACATGACCTTGTTGTGCCTTCAGCAGACAGGGGACACCAAACTGTATGTATGTATGCGCACACACACACACACACACACACACACACACACACACACACACACACACACACACACACACACACACACACA
>JAPQRN010000006.1:15031903-15047377 GCA_037367275.1 Coranthus polyacanthus | reverse complement strand
ACACACACACACACACACACACACACACACACACACACACACACACACACACACACACACACACACACACAAACATCAGTGATTTACATTTTGTGGTGAATTACCCTAGTATTACCACAACATTCCTAAACCTAAACCTTACGTTGACCCTAACCTTGAAGAAGACAAGTCTTAATCCTCAAATTGAATGATTTACATTGTGGAGACCTGCTTTATGTCCTCACAATTTGACTGTAAACCCGTTTAAGGCCCCATACTATAAGAAGAATATGGTCACGCACAAACACAGATACAGTAGGCTTCATGTAGCAGGTTGAAAGCTGCATTGTGTGTGCAAAGCTTTGATGTTCCAAATGCAAATAATCAAGACAAGCTTGAGTGATGTGAACGCCATCCTGGTTTCCTGCCACATTGACCTGTCTGACGTTGCATTACAGTAAGCTGATTAAGTCACCACAGGTGTCCTATTTAAGTATTTGTTTCACTAAAACTACCTGCGCATAAGTGATTCTTGTGAATATTTCTCAGAATTTGATCAGTTTACCTTCAGCAGCTGAGAGACGAGTGGCCTCTGCAAGATTTGTTTTGTTGCATTCTTGTTCAGCATTAGCAGAGAGCGTAACTAAACAAGCCAGTCAAATAATTTCATTGTCTAATCATGACTCATCCCTAAGGAAAAAAATTACTTGATTGGCTTACATAACTTGACATCGAAAGACATAGTCTAACTCTAATTTTCTTCTTGCTAAGTTGTGTATTTATTTTGTCCTTCCGTCATCTGCTTAGGTACTGTATGTCGGTAATTAGATGATTGTGAATTGCACGGGGCCTGAGATACGCGGTTCTTTAAGGAAGTAGCAGTGACTCATCAGAAGCTCGCTTCCTGCTTCTATAAATAGCCAATTATTCACTAGAAACAGGAGGTACCAATCAGACTACAGAACCATCTCTTTTTTCCTGTTTTTTGTAAACCTTAACGTCAGTGTATGACTTTTTCCTCTCTCATTCAAATGAAAGGAGTGGACTGTACTTCTTTCTCATATTTGAGTTCAATCCAATCAAATCTGTTAATCATGTAGCCTCAAAGACAATCAAAAACTATTATTTGGTTTCATTTTCAAGCCCTCTAAATTCTACAGATGTTTATTCACTTTAAACACTACAGAAGTCCAATGTCAAATATCTCTTCCCTAATCAATTTGTCTCTGGTTTGAGGACATAAATATTAATATATTTAAAGAACTCAAATATAATTACATTTAATTTATTGCAAGATTCCCATTGGCTCATATTCATTCAAGCTGCGCCTGAAATCAAATCAAGACCAGTGACATCTTGAGGCTGCGATTCTGTCTAACATTCAAAAAAAGAATAAGGGTATCTGGAAGGAGAAATGGAATGAAAACCTGGGTTGGGAAGACAGGGTCCCATCACCAGGGTGTTGGGTGGGTGTCCAGCAGGACAGCCAAATGGACTGTGATGACAGACATCAGTGAAAGAAGTGAGAAAGAAGGCTGGTATTTTTCCACGGAGGCTTGCTTTGCACATGCATTCACGTACAAATACTGCTAGCACACACTCCTCTCATCTCTCCTGTTTGTCTCTACCCCCTAGGCCCTACTTTGTTCTTTCCAAAATGGTCTAAATACTTCTTTGTCTTTTATATTTCCCACCCTGTTTTCCCTCCTCAGTCTTTCCATTTTCATTTCCCTCATCATCTCCTACATCGTCCTCTCTATTATTCCTTCCTCCCTCCCCATCTCTGTCTCCGTCTCTCTTCCCCACCTCCCTTTAGTCCCCATCTGGGGCCCTCGTCAGAGCCGCCTAGACCAGACAGGCACCAAGGGCAAGAAAACATCCTCTAGTGATGCCTTTGTATCGCACACAATGATATGTCAGAATTAGTCTGGAAAAATGTATGTCTGAGGTTGAAAAAGTTGCATCTCAGACTCAGATCCACTATTGTTCAAGCACCTAAATGTACGCGTGCTTGTGGGTGCTTGCATGCATGTGGAAGGAAATGCATGCTGGAGTCCAGCTGCTCTTGAACTGTTTGCTTATGTAAGCCTGTACTGTAAAACCCAGCAGAACAAGAAGAAACTGGCCGTTGGGGACAAAGGCCCTGCCCTTAGTGCTGCACTGTGATGTTTTTCTGTCTGTCTGCGTCTACTAGACACAAAATTGGATATGGAGAAATAAAACAGAGAGAAAGAAATACAGACTGTACCGCATGGGCGTGTTGCAAATGAGCAAAAATATGAACCCTGCTGTGCCCTTGCAGACCACCTGCTATACTGTGGCCCTCGTATACTGCAGCTCTGTCACACAGCACCTTGCACAAGACTCTACCAATTGAATGTAGAAAGAGATCAAATAAAATAAAAAATGCATCACATGCTTGGAGATGTAGAGAGAAATACAAAAAAAAAACAAAAAAAAAAACAGTGACAAAAATCGATAAAGATCTTAAAGCTTAACCCTTTACACTACGGTTCAACAACAGCTGCTTATTGAAACACTTTTGGCTTTCTTTCTTGTTTTAACTTGCACCTCTTGCAATTCTTATTTTCCTCCTCCATTGTGTTTTGTTCTGTTATAAAACATGCTTCATATGCCATATAGGACAATTTCTTCAATAATCAAGTGACTTTCAAGAGCTACTGTGGTTTATTTGTTTGAAACGCAGTAAAACGGGACAAAAAATGCTTTACACGCCCAACTTGCAGGTGACCTTTTTTCTATACTCTCATATAGATGCTTTGGTTTTAGCAACCAGAGCTGTTTGTCCTGTGCACAGTTGGGCAGACCAGGCTAACTGTCATGATGCATTAGATCTTCCAGTGTTAGCTGACTTCAATTTAGCCTGAAGGTGAGGTGGTTACCTACCAGCAACCTCAAATCATACTGAGAAAAGGACATGCACACACATGTAACATGTGCAGGTCCAGATACACAAACACACTCTTATCAACATAGTTATATGTCAAGTAATATGACTAGTAAATGTCTTTGTCCTTTTTCTCACCCTCATTTCTCTCTTTTGTGTCTGTTTTGTCCTTCTCTCATCCCTTTTTAGGCCAAAATAACAATAAAACTAGCGCACGTTAGCAAGTGGATAGGCTACACTACATTTTGCAGAGAATGGTCACACCCTGTATAACCCATGTAATGTGACAGTTGAGGAATTTGCTGCAGGCCAGCCACAAATACTTGCAGCCTGAGTCGAAGATAGTTGTACGTCACAAGTTCCATAAATGTCAGGAAAATTGTGTAGGGAGAGTCAGGCTTGCTGAAAACTGTTTTCAGTTTCATGCTTGCCATTTTCAAACTTGAAAGGTGTTTGTGTGTTGTGCGTCTTCTGAATGTTGCAAAATTGTACCACAAAAGAGGCTTCTTTTTAGATTTCTGGGTTAGGATTGGTATCACTGTTACCAGGGAATGTCATTGAGTATATTTACGTCTGCCTCTTGTAATGCAGATAGAGTTTCTGTAGACAACCTACGGGGGAAGACAAATAGACGCAAGATTGCACCAAAAACATAGGTTAAGACCGTTTCATGAATAAAATGAAAATGAAAAAAATCTGTTCTCTCACAAAGGGGTTCTTAAACTTAAATTAGATTTGTAGGATATCTGAAATTCCTCTGACTAGAGAAGTGGAGTCTCACTTTGGAAAAATACAGCACCACACCCACTGAGCCACATGACCAGCAAAGTTGACATCACAGAATACAAATACTGTGCAGGTTCAAGAGTTTAAAAAGATGTGCATTTTTTTTGCTGGTAAGTGTAAATAGACTTAATCTCTTTTTGCGCTCAAATCTGGAGCAAGAATATAGATGATATTACATTCTTGCAGAGATTCAACATGAAACAGTACAGTATGGCATCTTGTTTAGTCTTTGTACCCCTTTCACAAAGTTACCAAAAAAGGATTAAGTAACGCGTGTTGTGTTATCCCAGTGTTGTTTGTTATACTTTCTGATGACCTCAGAATTAACCTGCTGATCAGATCAGATTTACATTTAATTACATTTAATCTACTAAATCTTGTTGAAGGCTGACACACAGGGAACAGAACAGACTTCAAATGTACATGATATTAAATCTTAAAAATGATTGAAGAGCATGTTAACGGGATATTTGTGGTGACTTAATTGACTCAGTCTTGGTTTTGTGATCTCAGATCCTGTATATTATCTGTTCTTTATGCATTGAGCCATGTGATCATCAAATATCTATTGATTTGTGGGCAAAGCACTGACACGAGATGAGCGATTTTCATCGTCTCTTTTACAGTGAGATAATAGACAAGTTTATTACGATGATAATTAACTGCAAGAACAGCATTCAGTATAAGATTCTAACCTGCGGAGACTGCATTGCATTTTAATCATATCAAACTACTGCCTATTAAACAATAAGTAATTTACAGGACATAATGCTAGAATCCATATCCATATCCGAGTCCAACTACACAGTATGCAAGAATGTAAAAGTGAAATTACACAGCAATTAAACTATTTGTGTTTGTTGGGTTTTAAACTATGTAATCCACTAACACATGGGGAATTTACATGTCCCCTATGAAGGAAACGCAAGATACTATTCATATGACCAGAGACTAAACAGTCTTATCTGTCTCAGGTAAGTATGCTCGTTGTCCTTTCACAAATCATGTGCAAGTAAAGTAGATTCATACACTATCAACTTGATTATGTGGCTGTATGAGTGTATGCTGTTGTAACTAATAGATACACCATGAACAGCACATTTTGTTCACATTGCTTCACTGGGAGTCATGTGACATGAATAACCTTTGTAACACATTTTATGAATGCAGAAGGAAAATGACCCCTTGTTTCCTCCGAAGCGGCACAACCGAGGTTCAGTGATAACCACACAACAAATTAAAAACTTCAAAAGCGTTTATATGTAACTTCAAGCCCCCCTGACAGTTTAACTCCTCCTTTGCATCTGTCCGGGGTTTATGGACATACGTGTGCTCATTTGTGTGACTCGGCAGATATCTATTCGAACTGACAGTTAAATAGATATCTGCTGAGCACTAGTTTTAAACAAGGTGCTAAATATACAGACAGTTTCCAAGCCAAAAGCAGAGATAGCTGCGTCATTATGTCTGTCAGAGTCAACCCTTGGGAAAGCCTTGGAACAGGCTGAACCAGGAACCGGGCTGAACACTTGCTGATGCTGCCATCTGCTGGCCGCTGCCTCGGAGGAGGAGGTCTCCATGGCGACGTCAGATGACATGCTTGGATAATTTGGATGGGCAAGTAGGTCGAGTGATCTTGATAAAGGCATCGTTGGGAAACCAGGTCACAGGGAAGCAGACAGACCTATGTAAAGGGTTGTGGATGTAAAGCTACACTGAGTAGTGATGTGATCTAAACACTGCAGTGATTATGCCTCCTTCATGTTTACTTTCCTTAGTGTCCTTCCAAAGCAAACTAATAAGTTGCCAATATTTTCTGCACCACTGTTTGCCTGAGTAAATATTTATTGCCATGAAGTTAGCTAACTCAAGCACGATTCAGATTTTTCTTGCAATCATATTGATGTACCAATAAGTTACCCTTGGACGCTATCATGTTATATCATTAGCTCATAAACAAAGACAAAAAACAGCTCCGAATTAATGCAAACATCTATTCATCTATTCATCGTTTTCTCCTGTCTATTCTTAAAATTGTTGGAACTCGAACTGATCCATTCGTTTCCCCTCAGTATCCACAAGATGGAGCTCCTGACCAAAGTATTTTATGTGGGATGGCTCCAGTTGCTTTGTTTTCATGAATGAACTTAAAAACACATAATGGTGGATTTTGGTTAAAAATAAAAATACTGCAGGTTTATTGTAAATATTTTAGAACCCTGCATTTTATAAAATTTATTTGAGGACAAGATTATTGATTTGTTGTCAACGAGTAAATAATAGTGCAATGCAACGGAAAAAACCCAGCAGCTTATTTCATCCAGTTAATTCAGTAAATAACCCATTTTCCAACACAGACCAGAGTTCGTCCAAAGGTTTTGTCCTAAAGTCCAGGGCAAAAAGCCAGAATGTCAGAGAGAAGAGCATGGTAGGTTAAACTTTATCACCTCTTGACAGACAAACACTGGAAAATAAATTCTTGAACACAGTACGAGGAGAAATGGAAGCGCTTTATGTTACTCTCCCTCTATGTCTGACCTAACACTATCTCTAATGTCTTATTCGAGTTTTACACAGACATAAACACCAGGAAGACGAGACGTTTTCTACTATAAACATGAACCTTGTACAGTGTCAGTCTTTTAGAAAAGCGAAGCCAGCAAGCCAGTTTCTTTACTCGTTGATTACCATCCAAACCAAGTACAATTAGAGTGTCAGTGACCTAAACCTAAACATCTGCTTTATATTTTTGTTGGCCAGCTGGTTGCTAGGTTCTCCCTGTTCACATTTCCTTGTCTTGGCTCTAGGGAGACTGATAATGTAATGCGTTTAGCTGAGATATCTTTAAAGTGGCTGCACAAAAAGCTCAGGCATGTCTGCTTTTTCTATAGAACAGACAAGTAATAGGTGAATATACCCATTAGAAATACTGTAGTAATGAAAAAATGTGTTTACAAGGGAATCCTGAAATGATCTGTGGCTGTAGTGCTGTTATTTAAAATGCATTTTTGTGATTTACTTTATTTTACTGAAACTTGTGTCAGTCTTGCATGTAGATATACGTCAGGCAACTGATATATATGCATTGGATTTTAGACTGATTTGTGCTGCAAAGCAGTTAGAGTCCTTAAAGATACATTCATTATAAAACCAGAGGAACAAAACACAAGTGATGATAAAACAAACTCGTGTTATGACTTCGTGAAGAAAGTTACTGGCAAGAGGACATGTTGTGTTGAAGAAATGGTGCATGGGTAAAATTTACCTGTCTTTAGGTCTATAGCGACCCCTAGTGGTTCAGTGTTAACAGTGTATTGTTTGCCTTTGGACACATTAGTGATATTGGTTCTTTTAAATTCTTTTACATGTAAACAGAGATTATGTAGAATATATAAAGAGACTCCAAAAGAACACATACATGTTTCATATTCACTTGGGTGCAGTAATGTTTTATCAAAAACATATTTGATTAAAGTACAGCTGAATCCAATAATTGTCTATTACACAGTACATGCAATTATACATAACAACGTGTATGTCCTGTAGCACCTGTAAAATACACATGCTTTCAGCAAAGCAACAATTGAACAATATTTCCCCCATTTTCACCTCTGTAATGACACTGACATTAAAATGCAGTGTCCATCCATTGCAAACATTTTGTTGTTGTCCAACGTCAACAACTGCCTGACAGAGCATGTGCCTCCTTTTGGTGAACCCATGATCTATTTTAATCAAAGCCGAGTCTGGCTTTGTCAGATTCTTTGTTAATTAAATATCAATCAGTTAAATTAAATCACTCTCTGATCACTGAGGCAGACTATCGGTCAGAATTGAATGAGCAAAGTGGGAAAGGGCAATTCAACTTAATGGCTTAATTGGCCAATGAAAGACAGCATTTATTGCAGGAACCAGCGTCTACTGTTAGACATAAATTATAATGATTAATACCAACAACAAAGCAGGACGGGTGATATAAAACCCCTCGTCCTCACCCCACCCACCCATCATCCATCTTCTAAACAGTATGTATAAATTACTATTTATCAGACTCTTACTAATTAGCGTCAGTTCCTCTGCCAAGACTGAAACTGCTGATACACTTGAACATGTCAGATGCACGCTTGCAGTCAGTTTACAGAATTCTATAGGCATCTGTAACATTTTAAACCTTAAACACTTTCACCCGTCTTCATCGGGTCCGTCCGTCTGTCCGTCCACACCTGTAACTCAAAAACTTTAGCACGCTTTGACTTGAAAATTTCACAAAAGCTAGGTCTCTACCATATCCTGTTCCTCCTACAAGACGGTCCAGATCTGGATCCGGATTCTAGAACAGAGAAGAGATAAGACGCTTTTTTTTTTTGACGTTTTTGTGATTTTCTCTGAAGTGAAGGCAGTCATTGCCACACACACACAGGAACGTGCTGCATGAAAATATCTATTAACATGATCTATTTCTTGCCGATGTGGAAGACGATCCAGAACTGAGGTCATATTTTATATTTGATGGATGTTCCTGACCTCAGTTTTGAACGTAATAACTTCAGATTTGGTATTGATTGCTTTTTCATATAAGTCGCAGCTTTAGCTTTACAGAGTCCTAGTCCTGAGCGCCACACTTTTATTTCTTATTTTGTAACCT
This sequence comes from Coranthus polyacanthus, assembly GCA_037367275.1. Classification (NCBI taxonomy): domain Eukaryota; kingdom Metazoa; phylum Chordata; class Actinopteri; order Kurtiformes; family Apogonidae; genus Coranthus; species Coranthus polyacanthus. The sequence goes on along the minus strand of JAPQRN010000006.1, from coordinate 15,039,059 downwards.
GTTTCTTTCTTTTAGTGTATTCACAACATAGTGGAATCATTCAGCGTGGTGGATGTGATCTAAGGGGGAGTGGGGGATCTGCAATCTCTGGTTGTCTTGTGTTATACTTCTATTCAGTTCACAGCGAGCCAGATTTTGGCAACATTTTTAGCTTCATGTTACTCGGCAACAAGATTACACTACACTTTTCACCTGCGTTTGACATGTATGAAATGGACAGGCGGAAATAATAGCATGTAATTTGCCTGACTTGCATATATAGCTGCTACAGTTTCTACACTGCCGTGGATTAGTGGGAGCCTTGAATCAAAAAAAGTACTGTCGTCAATCCAGTTAGTTACATTCACGCTTTGTCTTTTGTGACGAGTAAAATATCTGCCGTGTAAAACTCCAGTTGATTGGATTGTAATTCACCTGCGAGATGTCACCTGTGAAAGTGCGTCACAGGAAATCTCTCCTCTGTTCTGTATGTAACAGAATGTATGGGAGTACCCTATGCAGTGTACGTTACAGCTTGTTTGCGCCGTTTCTGTATATGTTTATGAGTTTCACTTTGCGCCTTTGTGTGTGCGCAAAGATGTGTGTTGACAGTGTGTCTGCACTGTGTACACTGCTGTGTTCCAGCTGTCTGAGTGGATAAGCCTCAGTGGGTGGACAAACACTGCAGCGAACATCTCTCTCTCTCTCTCTCTCTCTCTCTCACGCACACGCACAAACACACAAACTCGGCATGGAATGGCTGTGGGGATTGTGCTATAAAAGGGAGTGTCTGTGAACATTGATTCAGCAGAGGTTTGACAAGACTACAAATCACAGCCTTATTGTGATGAGCCGTCAAATTCTTTTTTTTTTTAAATCATGTAAAAGCAAGATAGAATTAACAATAAAATGTCACATTATTTCCAAACCGATGTATAATGGTAACGTAACGTCTTGAATTCAGTTTCTCAGCGGGACATACAGTATCGCCTCTTAACAACTACTAAATGAACATTTACAACAAATGGCTGGACGCGGTTCATTTATTACAATTATCTTTAATTCCATCACATAATACAATACATAGTTTATAAAACAACAGAGCAGAGCAGTTGAGAACAGTACTAGACAGTTCTGGGTTTTGACTTAAGCTTTCACCGATCTTAATGGCTTTTCCCTTGTTTAAATGGTTGCCTTTTGAAGAGTATCTTTTCTGAGCAGTCAAAAAGTTGTGTGTTTTATGTGTCTAATATGCAAGAATGAACCCAAATTAACTTTCCTGGGACTCCAGGAATGCTTCACACATTCCCAGTTTCACCGTCTGCACTTCTTTATTCAAACTCTGTGCTCAGAGGAAAAAGTGCTTTCAGCAACTCAGCTCATTAAAATATCATAATCTCATGACACAGATTTTTCCTCTGCAATCTGAATGGGTGGCAATCCTAAGAGTACCACAGGACATGGCCCAGTAACAAACAGAACATTGAATATTATATACAATAACCTCTTTAATGTGTACTATAACACTATAGGAGTACATAAAACTCATTTGACGTTTACCTCAAACTAATTTGAAATTTTCAATGGATTTTTTCCCCCCGCTCTACTCTACGCACAAAACATTCATCCTTTTTTTTTTCCTCCACTATCCTTAAGTAATAAAAAGCCCACATTAAGATGCTACAGTAAGTGTCAGGGTTTTAAAATCCTCAAATGTTGTAGTTGGTGGTTGCAAATGAACGGACGAATCAATAAATGGTAATACAATTGCGACAGAGCTGATTTAAACAACTGGCAGTGAAGAGACTTGTATCAATGTAGAAAAATATATACACCAACCATTTTAAGACTTTAGTGTCAGCAGTGTTTAGCAGTTAAACATAACAACTGCATGCAAATTTGTGGCCTGTCAAGCTTTTTTGTGTCCTGTTATGGCAACACCATGTGGGTGAGAATAACTACTTGACAAAAGTACTCCATGACCTCAGCACTTAATGATGCCTGCACTTCTCAACTTTTGGTTATCAAAACCCTTGAGGCTGAGTGTCACTTTAAGGCAAACAACAACCTGAGTCCTTCCTGTCCCAAGTTCAAGCTATATCAGACAGCACCAGTGTAGTCCATTAGCTTCCATTAGGCTCCCTCACCGTGTATAAGACCTCTGCCAGTTGTAAATGGCATGGATATTGTGGGAACACGCTGGCACTCGTTTACATGTACTGATACTGCGATGACGGAAAGCCCTCCCTCCTAGACCTCCCCCCACCCCCCGCCTCCGTGCAGCCAGCTGCTTTGCTCTTTCCTCTGCAGCAAAGAAGTCTGTGGTCGCTCTGAAAAATTCCAACAGAGTTTTGTGGCTCCAGTTTGTCCCACGGCTCTCCATCCCGCTACTGGGAGCAGCCACAGAACTGGCTGCACCAAAAGCACCGGCAACGCTCCTCTCGGACTGGGTGGAGAAACCACAGTGACCTCCATGGTCAGTTAAGAGGAGAAAAAAATGTGGGTTGGTCTCAAAGAGTTCTAAGGGTATAGTGGACTGGGTGTCGCCACGGACAGGGTCGTCCCGTGCGCACACACTTAGAACAGGAATAGCCACTTCGTCCACATCTCTTAAGGGTTCATTGCGTTCCCAGTAAGCATCCCAGACACCTGAAATATTGGCGCTACTGCTGGTCCCTGTTGCTGCTGCTGCTGCTGGCGCAGAGGCTACAGCCTGACAAAACAGTGCCTCCTCCGTGCCTCGCAAGGAACAGCTGGAAAACAAGGTTTCCGTCTGTATGGTCTCACCCAGCACCGTCCTATACCTAACACACATGAACAAAATAGAACACATAAACACAAACAAGAGCTGAATCAATTTGGGTCTCATGCACCCTATCCACACTGATTTGAAATACTTCGCCTGGGTCACGATGTCTCAAAACTCACTGATGAGACGCTGAACCAATTATCTGTTGCTACAGTAACTTCATTTTTCCTTAATCATCTGTTCTTTTTCAATAAATGGCTCTGGGAACTTGCACCTGCTTCTCTTAAACTCCTCTTTTAACTGAGCCTCCTTTTTGCTGAATGACAATATTTTATACATGAGCAAGCTCCTATGTTACAGCATACATTGTTCAGAAGAAAGTATAATAAAGGAGCTGTTTAAGTTTTGTCTAATGGTCTGTGGTCATTTATCCGTCAGTTGTAAAGGCGATAATAACACTGCACTCACCAAGTTACCTGCTCAGTTCTCGTAACAGCATAATGACCATGTCAAGAGCATAAAGCAACTGCAAAAGTGTGCACATCCATGCAAAAATATCCATATGCAAAGTAAATGTCACTAGAGATCACAAAAAGAAAAGGTCTATATACGGTTTGTGCCCAAGTAGGTTGTACATTTTTTTTTTTCTCTTTAAGGTAGACGATATTTTGATCTAGATTAAAGACTCCTCTTTTTTGTGACCTAAAGTGCATAAAGTGAGCCAACAGGTAGCCAACTTATTGAAAGAGGAAATGAAGATGAACTAACATTAACTTTCTAGATCAAGTATGATGAACTATACTTTTTGCAGGTTTTTCTGCAGATTTTAGCAGCATTCAGATCTCGTGTTGCCTGAATTGTCAGGCTTGTGAAAGTCTGTTATAATATCACTGTGTTCCCGTATCTCAGATAGTTAGGTGACACTATCTGCCCTTTCATCACCTAGTACTTAGACATTTCTTGTCAGCATGTTTCCCTCCCTCTTTAGTTCAGTCACTCCGTACCTGCTGAGGCATATCTTTTGGTAGAGCACTAAAGCCCACTGCAGCGGCCAGCACAGTCCGTTCTCAAACCAGCTCTGGCAGCGGAACACCGGTGACAGGCAGACGGCTGCCGTCATGTAGCTCGATGATCCACACTCTCCCAGGTAAGACAGCAGAAGGCCCGATCCCGTGCTCTCGCTCACTGCGTACAGTCTTCCCGCAGGCTGCCGGTAGCGAATGTAGCGCACAGCCTCTCGAAGATCTGCAGGGTCACCAAACTGTTGCAGCTTGAGGGTGGTGAGTGGGGTGCTGTTGTGGCTGCGGCGGTTGAAAACTGCTGGCAGGTAGCCATGGGACAGCGCTGTTTCACACAACTGTAGAGAGAGAAGGCAGAAAAAAAAAGAAATTCCTACATAAGAAAGATGCTTTTCTCTCCTTGTAAACAGGCCACATGGTCCATTAAGTGCAGCCTGTGGTCCTGTTGGACTCTTGGTTGTAATACCACAGAACTAAACAATGCCTCCTTTTAGAACTAATGGACGTCAGTTTCCATTTTGTTGCTCTTAATGTCTTTGCAGTGGTAACACCTGAAAATGCATGGTACTACATTTTATTGTATGGAAAAAGAAATAACGAGTTGTTAGGAGAAGTAAGAACACAGTAAAAGTACATGATTATGTGTTAATGCTATTTATTGTCTACTTTAACCGTGCATAATAACACAGAATAGGTGCAAGTGTCATCATCAGACCGGAAAGTTTTTTTTCCATAAAAAAAGGTTAATGCTTATTCTTTGTACCAGGGTTAGTTATTATTACTGTGCTTACTTTACCATCATATGACAACACGGATTAGTCTTTGCTGCTGAATAACGGATGTGAGAAATTACTTTTCACCTAAAATAAATATATCTTTATTGTCACTGCAGGTTACACAACAAAACTCTGTTGGAGCAATCCAGTTTACAGCAGAGAAAAATAAAATGTAAAATACAAGTAATGTCTTTTTTCATATTAACGGGAATTTAAATTTGTAAATATTATTAATGAATGGAGACAAAAAAAATTCTGTTGAGAAGACGGTATGGAAAATGCAAATTAAAAAAGAAAATAGTGATATTAAAATGTACTTTACACCTGTACAGACTTGTATTTCACTGTAGCCAGTATGAGAATTAAAATCTAAATCTGAATGTGTTTGTGTGTAAAGGGCAAACGCAGAAATCTCTGATCCCTCATTTGGCACCGCATTGAGAACCATCATTCATGACAGAACCACAAGGGCTCAGGATTACTGTGACAAACCTTTTCTCAACTACTACAATATAGCATTATGCCAGTTCAAACTTTACTGAGCCAAGTGGAAGTCTTATGTTAACAGTGTCAGAAGTGGGGATGGACCATCACTCAGTGGAAACATGTACTGCGGTCAGAAAAATCAACACTGAATAAGAAATGGAACCCGTTTGCTCCGGACCGAAGATAAAGAAATCTAGCAAAGAAAAGGACCGTCCAGAAGCTATAGGTCCGTCATGATCTGGGGTTGTGTCTTTTGTACGTCTGTTACGCAGCGTTACGGCTAAAAAGTAAGCTGAGATTTTGGAAAGTTTCTTCTATTGCATGTAAACAACAAGTTTCACACTTTATTCGGCGAGTGATACAGTCTGTGGAGACTCGGCGTGTATTCGTTGGTGGTTTTGGTAGCTGAGGCTGCGTTCTGGTACGCGACTGCTCCCTGCTGTTGATAGTTGGATTCATTTCGGAATACCAGTACTACAGCTAACCCCTTTAAATGTCACTTACTACAGAATTAGTCATCCAAAAGCAGTATTTACTACATTTCATGATCTTCCATGACTGCAAACACCGGGTAAATACTGCATCTTAACTCTGGAAAGTTAATTTAGTGAGAACCGAGCAGGGATTTCGATTTGGAACGCAGCGATGTATATGTATATAAATCTCACTGAAAATCTGTGGAAAAAGAATGAGGATGAGAGTGCTCCAGCTTGGGCTCTGAATATTACCTTAGAATAAATGATCCATTACAGCATCTGGAAGCACAAGGAGAGAATGCGTCTTCCTTAGAAATTTGCAGTGTCACTCTGATCCGTCACAGGACGCGAGGATTCAGTTTTCTTAGACCGAACTGCAGCTCAAACGATGCTTGCACTGGTAGCGAGGGCGAATAAATAAATACATTTTAAAAAGAGATTTAAAATGAGATGCATTATTCTTTTTGCAGAAATCCACATGGGCTACAGGAAGAGCCACAGCATCACTGCATTAAATATTTAACAGAAAAAGACTGCAGTGGTATTTATTTCTGGATGCCTATATGAAAAGAGGAATAACCAGACCAGATACATGACATGGGTAATGTCAGAGAAGCTTTGGAGAGAGCTAATTTTATTTATTTATATATCTATTCAGTCGTTACTTCGAGAGCATATAAGAGGAAGGACATTTCTGAAGAACATAAATCACTTGAGCTCAGTGTAATTGCAAAGATATGGAGGTGTGCGATTAGACATTTCACAGTTTGAACTGCGCACGAGAACAGGAGCCGAGTAATGAATGTTGAGCTGAGATTAAATTAGATGGACTCACAAGTGAAATGATTTTGTCCCGGTTACGCCTCCCTGCACATTTGCACAGCCACAAAGAGCATCTTCAGACACTGTGGCGAATCACCCACAATAACAACTGTTCAGCACTAAACACTAAACACACCTTAAGGGAGGGTGGCAAATGGGAGCTTTTGTTAACAGTTTCAACAGCGTTAACTGGTCAGAGAGATGCCTATTACAGCATTTGTCACAAAAACCTCAAAACCTACTTTTTTTTTTTGCAGAAGTGGAGCAACTCATAAAGACAATCTACCTACTCTTTGTTTCAGTCTAAAAGAAACTTTGTCATGCCCTAAGCTTCTGTAAAGTTATTTTATATGTATTGATCTTTTTAAATTTGGAAATGAATGAAAACTGCAAGATATCTTTGGAGAAGTCTTTTTTTTTTTTTTTTCCAGAACCGCCTTTTCAGACGGGTCGCCGGGTCACTCTCACGTTCACAACTACTACAGGAAATATGGGGAAAGCAAGTGAGGAATCAAACTGAGGACTCACTGCTCGGGGCGTTTGTGTCCTCGGCAGGTCACCACTAAGATAAGATTTTCACTAAAAACCTTTATTTAAATCCTATGCTGACTGTGTGCATTGAGTGATGTCATCATTTGAAATGTCAGCTTCGCAAGAAATGAAGACGGACAACCGACTGCTCCGCTGGTTTTCTATCAGGGTTGATAAATTGTCAGGTCAGTGACGAATTCCTTCAGCAGCGAGTCCAGACGCTGGAAAACATAGCAGGGGAACACACACACACACACACACACACACACACACAAACACACAAAATAGAAACATTTACATTTATCCTCTGCACTAAAA
>JAPQRN010000006.1:15012052-15031803 GCA_037367275.1 Coranthus polyacanthus | reverse complement strand
ACACACACACACACACACACACACACACACACAAACACACAAAATAGAAACATTTACATTTATCCTCTGCACTAAAAGACTGACAACGTCTCGACTAACACAAGGGAGTTCAACGGTGTTCCACGCAAAGCACATTCATTAAAGTGATGTACTTCCATGAAACCACCTCTTGTGTCAAACAAACTAGAGTAGCTCCATCGGGACATTATGCATCAAATCAAGTTAAATTAAGGATGTTATTTGATTAGAAGCCTTTTAGAGGCAACAGAGCATCTCACTACTCTGTCCTCTATTCAGGTCAACAGTTTGCCTAAATGCTCTTCGACAAACCTGCAACAGAAGAACAAATGTGGTGTTCTGAGTCAAACAGGGGCAGAGCTTTTTTATTTCAGAAATAAAGAACATAGTGTACGCAGCTTTTGTGATTATTTGGTGGAATAATTTGATAACACTATCTACTATTGTACAGGTCGGTCCACCTTTGTATGCAGATCTCTTGTAATACATATATATATATATATTTTTTAATTGTTCTCCAAACTAGAAACTTTTTCTTAACTAGAAAAACCGACAGTATATGCAATTGTATATTTGATACATGAATGTCTGTCAACTATAGCCAACAAAGAAAACCTGTTCTTCTTTACTCCCTATACTCAAGAAATAGAGATAGAAACAAAATACCATTTTAAACTTCCATCCGACATACCAGTACTGTGTTGTAAAGTCAAAAACGGAAGATGATCAATACTTTGTGGTTACAAGACAGTTTGAGTGTTATGCTTCACAGACATACAGACAGCAACGAATTACTGAATTTAAAATATTTTTGTAAACTACCGCTGTTTAACAAAAAAAACAAAACAAATATCCATTTAGGAATCACAGACAGAAGTACTACCAGATTTGGTTGCGCAGATTGCATACGACAGGTAAAGGACACGCACGGGAACACAATTAAAGTTGCGGTGAAGGTTTGTTGAATGATTCTTATGCATCTGTCCACATTCCAACAAATTTCTGATTGAAGTCACCAATGTCAGGAATGCTATGGGCTACCGATTCCACACTGTGTCTATCAAACACAAAGGTCAAACCTGAAAGCTACGTCTTTAGTTCCATTGTTTGTTTGTTTTCAGTGTGTTGGAACATGAAGTCAACAAAAGTAAACCATATAAAAAAATACAGAAAAGCCTGAAAAAAAATGTGTGGCCCACCCGGTCATGAAAAAAATGGTACGAATCTTGCAACTACAACACTGCAGCATTGTGAAGGGACAACAAATGTAAATCTGACTGACTTGTTGCTTAGCTGACTTGTTTACCTTTGCAAACTTTAGCATTCTTGGTTGTTATGGGCATGAACGGCTGAAGCATGCACTGTATACCTCCTAATAGTAAGACTTTCCCTCCACTTTTACTACATCGGTGCTAAACTATTAGCCCATCATGCAAGAATTCAAATAAATCCCAAACTGCTGTCACAACAATCAGACAAAAAAAAGGAAGGAACGGAAAACATGTATTCACGTTTTTTGGGGATAAACTACACACAGTTACCAGATCCCACTGTACCATACTTATATAAGGATTCCATAAGGAATGAAAAATATTTGAAAGCTGAGTGTTACAGAGTAACACACCGAGAAGAGAACTAGGTCACAAAATGATGTGAAATCAGCCCACAAATTTGACCTGTTCTGTCAAGAAAGTGTGACACGTGTTAATCATACGAGGAAAGGCGAGAGCAACAGCTGGATGTCTGCTTCAAGGAACATTTATGGTCTTTCAAAGCATTGCTCTGCACAGTGATCACAGGCTGCTGAACACAGGGCTCATGTGTTTTTGCACCTTCAACATATTAAACTGACCTTAACGCTTTTCTTTTTTTTTTTTTTTAAAAAGGGGGTGGAAAATTGAGCTTTTAGACAGTGGATACATTGTGTTTTAACGGGAGAAAATTACATTTGCAGATGGTTTGCTGGGTTTAATGAATATAAACATGAAGGTAAGATACGGACATGGGCATAGCGAGAGACAGAGAGAACAATAAGGAGAGAGTAAAGCAAGTGTATTAAATGACGAATTTAGAAATAGCTCGGATAATGGATCAATTAACAGACTCCATGGTGTGCACTGTGATGAGAGGCTCAAAAGGCACCGGTTCAGTATATTTTAGGTACATTCGCATCCCTTCAATGAACCAATATTGAGAAAAACGCTATTACTCATTGCATTAGTGATATTAATCCTGGTGGGCAGCATAAAACAAAAAAGAATGAGACTAAGTGGGCCTGAAATACGAAAGATCGAAAAGGAGACGGCTCATTCATAAATTCATGAGATCCTGAAATGTGCTGTGTACCAGAAACCCACGCACACCAAAAGGATTTCTTCCTCTGTTTCTTATCCATGTCACAGATATACAGACCCATATATAGACCCATGTGTGTGTGTGTGTGTGTGTGTGTGTGTGTGTGTGCATGCCCACGCAAACATAAGCTCTTTTTGATCTCCGTCTTTCTCTTTTGCACACAGACATAAGCATTCGCACTGACTGGGCTATACGATGTGACTCTCAGCGGTGACAGAAGCAATCTTAATTGGTGTTTATCCCTTGCGGTGGCTCAGCCTGCAACCCTCTCATGTGTAACTATCTGACAGCATCAGAAATACTCCTATGTTTTCTCTAATGGCCTACAAAAATCGAGACACAGATCTGACTTGGGTGTTTTTTTTTTGGTTTTTTTTTATCCCTCCGCTGTCTGACTTTTTCTGTATTTATGCTGTAAATCAGAACACCCTGTGAATGCTTATACACCCTCCCTATTGTTTCCATTCATTGCTGCTTTCACTATTGTTTCATCTTCTGACATCCTCTGTCCGTCGGTTTTAAGGCCACAAGACGATGCCATCCAGTGTGGATTGATGTGGAACGCGTTTGGTTTGTACACCCGTCTCTCTGAGTTGTTATTTCGGACACAGTGTTGACAGTGAGCCTGTGACAGATTTACACAAACAGCTAACAGGATAAAATGAAATGAGCCAGCACGCTGCCAGGTGCCCAGAGTGGTATGAGAATCAGTGAGCATTCATGTGGAGCTGTGCTGCGCGTCTCCAGGCTCCTCGAGTCAAGCGACGCTTTGTAATCCCTCAGTCAATTACCTCAGTCAGTGTATTGAAAGAGCAGTTGAAAGACTGTTTCTGCCTCCACATCTGCTCTTTTTACCACTTGGCTTTTCTCTTTTCACTGAGCTTGCCATGTCTTCAGCTCAAGTGATTGCTTTTTCCCAAATGGCTAAATTACCCGGGTATCTTCCCATGCCTCTTTTCAAATAGTGTCCGACTTGTGACTAGTTTTCCTGCAAATATATCTGTACATGCATTAAATATTAATCTTGCAGGTTTTTATTTTCTGAATTTTGTGTTTTTCTCTGTTATATTTATTTATGGAATAAAAGTAACTTTACTCTGTTTGTGGTATTGAATATTTAGTGGTTTTGTACTTGTGTTCTCTCATGGGCAGTTTTTTTTTTTTTTACTTTTCTCTGTTTTATAAATAAAACTGTTAATTCATAAGTCCGTGATGACAACATCTTAAATTCAATTAACGTACATCTTACCTTTAACACATTTCTGGTGATCTTCCCAAAAGAGTTTGGGATAATGAGAAGAACGGGACTGGTGGAGTGACTGGAAGTTCTGCGTCTTTTCTGGTAGGACGGCACTGCCCAGTCTAAGGCCACCAGCCCATCATCGCTCAGCTGCAGGTTGTCCCGCACAAATTGGACCGGGCTGTTATACGGCCAGCACGTCTCGTACAAGCTCTGGAGAAAAGCAGAGGCCCTCCACGTCCACCCGGCACAAGGCGAGTAATCGCTAAAAGTCCTGCAGTGTTTGAGGAGATAGTTTGCCAGCGCAGACGGCTTGCATATGAGTGCCACCGTGCGTGTTTTTTCATCTGTCTCGACGCCCACAAAGGCCGTTTGGACACCGTCGCTGCTTTCGGAGACCGGGACGCGCTTCCCGGCCTTGTCCTTAGCTGCCTGACGTGAAATACTCAGTCCATGGAGCAAAGCATCCGACTGGCTCTCGGAGCCAAAATAGTTGGAGCCTGGCCAGATTAAGACCACCAGGATCACAATGCACACAGCCACAAGCCATTCCAGCATTGGCACCGTCCGAGGGAGCAAAATGAGCACAACGCGGGCCCTTTCCACACCTTATTCTGGAGCCGAACTTGATAATTAAAACCTCACATTGCAGAATCTCCAAGGAAACATGTTGGCTCTCAAAATGTGTCGAGATAAATTAGCGTCCCCCTTTACACTTAAGTTTTTTTTTTTTTTTTTGTTCGCTTCTCTCCGGTGCCAAGGCGCACGAGTCTCTCGCCGTAAAAGTCTCAGTTACGCACCGTTTCTTTCATTCCGGTTCATCGGAAACCCGACTTTATCTTTCCATTTCAGTAGACACCTTTAATACGCCAGGGAATCCCGATCGAGTTCTACGCATTTAGTTCACTTGCTGCAGTAAACGATCCTTTCCAAGGGCTGCGCTCGGGTCGTGCTTCAAACCAACTGCGAGCGCAACAAACGTCTGCGAGCAACGCGCGACAGTGTTGGAAACGCCTACCGTCGTGTCCAACCCCCATCAGAGTGAGCAGGTACCCCGTGCACGTGCTGTTAGCCTTCCTCTCAGACCACTTCCAGTAGAACCAGTAAAGCACTCACATCCTCAGCTTTTAATGTGATACATACAGGCTTATGAGATTGCTATTAGGAGTCCCCCCCCCCATCCCTCCATCGTCTCCTCTTTGTCTTCTATCACTAACTATCACACATTCACACACGTGCAGAGACAAAGAGCAACCTTCCACTAGTGCACATAGTCATTATTGGATTCAACCTGAGCGAATTCCTCATGAACTTTGCAAAAAAAAAAAAAAATGTTCACGCTGTGTATTCATAGACGGAAATATACAGATAAATGAATAAACCACACCTGGAGAAATACAGGAGTACAGAGTGAGGGTTTTTTTCTGATAGAACTACGTACGGTACTGTATCCTGTAACAAGACAAGTTCAGTTTTTGTCCACTGTCTTAATTTGAGAACCGTAAGTTAAAAGAGTGGGTGAAAGTGGGTCAGTGTTGGCTGTTTGCAATGCAGATAAGGATGCGCTCTGAGAAACTGCGGACCGTTTTTTGTCGGTTGAAGACTTATAAGACTTACATGATGCGAAGCCCCTCTCTGATATTATCTCTGCTGTCTCCACTTCATTCTATCAATGAAATTCAACTCAAACTAAAATATACACCTTTTCTAATGGAAACACATTGATGACTAAATTCAAAGAAAAAGAAAACACTGTGGTTATGAATGAAATATGTTGAAGAATGTAGGGCAAAAAGAGATTATTACCAAACGTGTCTCTTTCTTCTCTGTGAGGACAGATTATTGAGCACCAGGCGAAAATAACATTTGTCCCCAGTATTAATCACATTACTGCAAGCTTCTCACTCTGAGGCACAAAAACAAATCGAACCCTTCGGTATCAGGTTGTTGTTGTTGTGAATCACCCAGAACCATGGGATAATCATTTGGACCCCTAACAGGTCACAAACACGCCTAAGTGCTGCTACTTATGAAAGGCTGATACATTTCATGGAAAGCTGTAGCTTGGTCTGTTTTTTGAGAAACCTGTTGTTGTGGACGTTCATTTATGAGATGGTAGGATAACAAAATGCTACAAACGCCCGCTGAACATGCAGTACACGATCAAGAAAACATACCCAAATAGAAAGTGACACGACAGTAGATCATTGTGTGTTTGCTCCAGTTGCCCGTTGAAAATGAAAATAAATGACAACGTGGGGGATGCCAAACAAATGGGCACAGAATATAAACAAATGACTGCAATGACAGCATCTCCATATCACACCAGAGACACCTTGAACGCTAGAGAAGAGTTTACAGCTGGGGAACTACAAGAACGAGAGGAGGAAGTGGTATTGTGCTTATTTCCTCAGTACTCAGATCCAAACTCTGATCGTAAAACACTTCTCATTTCTGTGTGATAAACATCTTGGTTATTTGCACCCCAAGGGAAAGTCACTATGTATTCTTAGATGCTCTGTGGTGCTTTATAAAACAGTTCAACTTTAACCAGACGTCTTCACACTTTACTTCTCAAATGTATATTTAAATAACAAAGCCCTTCAAACTTGTGCAAATAGCTTGTGAATGCTTGGTCATGTGTGTTGCAGCTATGTTAGACATACGCAACATGTAGACACTGACCTCACATCTGCTTTCATGTAAATTCACTTGTCTGTGCTACATCTCGCTGAAGCAGTTGTTTAATTATTTTGTATTGATCTGCAAAATGTGCCTATACCCCTCATCCTTTGTGCTCTGTCCAAGTGATCTAATTTATAACGGATCAAAAAAAAAGAATCAAAATCTCATTCGTTTGGCATTTACCTGACTGACATCTTTATTTCTGCTTTGCTTTTGGCCTTTGTTGTGAAGCCAGGATAAGTTTTTTAAGCATTCTGTAATCAATCTTGAAATAGCCCGTGAAGAATAGCAAAAAAAAACAAAACGGTGGCGTTCGATACTGTTGAAGTCAGTGGTTGCATAAAGATCGCAGAAGATAAAGAAACATGTGGAATACTAAAATACTAATGCGACTGATGAGAATATGAGAAAGGAAAAGGTCAATGAATCATTTTGAATGTAGGGACTAGATAGCAGAAACAGCCAGATGAGATAAGGAGCGCTCTGAAGGTTTGTTGGATGTACAACCCAGAAACTGACCCTTGTCAACATAAATGCCTCTGGAAAGATGTTACAAAGTTTCTGTCCAAACGAATTACCACGTCTGTCTTTTGTTTAAAGACCCTGAACCTCATTCTCAGACTGACCGACAGTAAAAGACACATATAATTTGTTATTGTATATTCCATTATTGAAATAACAGAGGCAAGCAAGAAGTAAATGCTGGTTTTGGTCCTATTAGTGGTCCTGATAGTCACAATGAATCTCGCTCTGATGTCTAACCAAATTGGAGCAATTAAAGGATCAACATACCCTTTCATGGTAGACATCCAAGTAGATACATTAATATATGCAATACTATTCTCCTGGTGCTTGAAGGACTGGAAGAGTGATTACGTAGTGATTACGAGTGATTTCCCAGTCACTGACCCCAGATGATAAATGCAACCTTGTCTACTGTCAAACATTATGCTTTCACATGCAAAACCTGGAGAGTTTTCCCAGGAGTGCTGACAGAATAGGAAAAGCACTGGGCCAAAATGAAGATGTAGGCCTGGAGGTTGCACTTTGAGGAGTAAAGTCGTCTCGCTGTAACTCTGCTGAAATCTTCACTTTGCCACAGTAGGTACTCTCAGTACTAAGCAATTAGGATAGAAATGTTTTACAGTTACAGTGATCCATAACCAAAATTAACCCAAATGAAACAAATATCACTTGTATGCTCTTAATAAATCGTCCCAGATCACTTTTTCAGCACAGCTGGCATACAGTGAGAATCTCGCCTACGTATAACCAAATAACCTCAGTGAAGGGAGGATGTCACCGAATACAAGCAGAAGAAGAGTGAGAGGTTTCTCTAGCCTCATGCCTCATGGTTATATGTTTAAATTGAATTTGTGGGCCCAACCAAATAACCCCCCTCTTAAATCTTATTCTTGCTGCTTCCTCAATGGAGATGCAAACCAGCTGTGGTCATTTAGGGGGATAGTCGATAGATATAATACAGAGATTCTGACGTCTGGTCTCATAACGTCTCAGTGAGACAGAGTGGAGGCTGCTCTGCTGGTCTCACTGTGTCCTTGGCCCTCCTTCACTCCCCCTCCTTTCCAGGCTCAGCCCCCATGCCCTGTCACCATGGCACAACCACAACCTTTAACATCAAAACAAACAGTGACTCCGCCACAGTTTCACACACATCACTGCGATTCAGAGGAACTCGAGCGACATCTTGGCTCATGTGTGTGATTTTGCTTTTCTTGTGACGGAGGTTAACTCTTTTTTTCAAGGGGATTCTATATTGTTAAAAGAGAAGGAGAAATGTTATAGTTCTGTGACTACAAACGTATGCAGAGCTTGTGTATATGTTGGCATGAACATTTTCAAGCCAACACCCTGTTATGTGGTGTTACAGTACGTGCCCTTCCCTTGAACCCGGACTATGACGTTGGTCCAGTGTTGACTGAATATATCCACGATCAAACAGATGTGTCCACTTCTTCTGCAGGTGATAATGTGATGGGTTGCAGTCTGTGAGAAATGCTTCGCAGAACAGAAACAAATCCAGGACTGTCTCCATCTTCAAACATTTACTTTGTTAACATTCGTGTATCCATATTGACATAAATTGGAATGCAAACGTCATCCTCACATACGTCATGAAGCTGCAGAGGTTTCCAGAAATTCACGAGCAGGCCCATGCAACCGGAGTGTTGCATTATCACCTTCCTGCACTGTGGTGCGACATGTCAATATGTGACCACATCCTCAGCAGCATTTTTCCTGCCCCGTTTGAACTTCCCGTGAGTTGAAACTATCATTTCAAAGTGAAACCTTTTGATAGGCTTGATATTGTGTGAAGAGATGTGGTTACAACACTAAACAAAACCAGCCAAAATGTGTGAAAACCATTTATCGATCAGCATACCTGTGAATAAAGCTGATAAAACATATGACGCATATAAATATTGCTAGTGCAAGAGCAGCAGAAGGAAATACACATTGCAGTCAACTGCAATATGTCAAACCCCTAAGGCCTGTTCTAATTTTAAAGGCTGTCAACGGGCGTGAGCGTGATATTTCCTTCTGTGAGAGGGACACAAGAAATTAAAGGTAATGTGAGAGGAACAAAGAGATGCTGAGGTAGCAAGTCAAAAAATAAAACGGTGTGCGAAAGGTTCATAAAGTTAGTACAAGGAGGAAAAAGAAATACACACAAGGTACGAGATTAAGAGAAAGTCACGTACATGTAAGATACAAACACAGGATGTCGAGGTAGTACAAATGAAGAGGAAATGTTAGTCTCAAATATATGTATAGCTCCAAATGTTCACTGAATGGAAAATGTTGCAGCACCAAAATGTTGTATCCCAGCATCAGTCGACATCTATGCTGAGGTCTGTGTAAAAAAGTCTTTGGATATTGGATATTATCTTAATAGCTTGGGGACATACAGTTGGAAAGCTCTGCAGGGAACAGTATGATCTCATAACGTACTGTATCAAACATCTGCCAATGGTTTTTGGCTCAGCATTACATCAGTAAAAAAAAAGAATATTAAGCTCCAATTCAGACAAGACAATTTGGTGTGCAGACAAATACTACAAAAGGACGGATGGACAACGTGTTCTTTTTTTTTTTTGATTAGATGATTCTACAGTTTAAACGTAATATATTTAACCAGACCGTAGAAAGTGAAAATCTTTTAATACGTCTAGGCTGCTGTCACTGCATTGAAATGGGCTTATTTACTCTCCTGTAACAGTTAAACAATTACCATCCCTGTTTGTTCAAGGACCAGCTCAAGTGTTGTGTTTTCATAGTGACTTTGATGGCCTGAAGTACCTTGAAAAAAAAACACAGTCCACGTTTCAGAATGACCACATAACCATGGTCCTGGCCTAAACCATGACTACTAACTATTTGAATCACCTGTCAAGTTTTACGGCTCAAACCTTCTTACGTAGCGTTGACAATTTAACAGTCAGTGTTTGCTTTGTTCTGCCTAAGTTTCGAATCAGCACACAGTGATTGTTTGGAGGGTTGAATCAGTTACTCTCTCTCTGACCCTGAGAGCTAATGGTGCCTCCTGCTTTCATAGTGCAAGTAAACACAACCCAGTTTCCACTGAGCAGTACGTTGTAAAACCACCCGAAAAAGTAATTGCTATGCCTTTATATAGTAGTGGTAACATCATACGAATCCCACTGTGAGACCTAGAATTCTCAGGTGAGGGTGAAAACAGATATCTTTGATAATATAAATACTGCTCTGCGTGAAAGAGAATATCAACGCTGATCTTTACCCTCAGTGTGGATGACATTTGCAATAATAAACACACAACAGTACGACGCTTGTTAAATCTCCAGAAGCTTTTGTCACTGTATATACAGTCAACAAGATGAAAGACCTTCCTATGTGGCTATACTGGATCCCATCCAATTACCACTGAGAATCGGTGGTAAATCCAAGCTGCTTTGTGTAGCTCTTTCACAGATGATCACTCTCTTTGCGCTGTGGGACTGCACAGCTGAGCAGGTTCCTTTTGAGGGTGCCGAGTCCGGTTTATGTGTTTGTATCTGTTATGTGTGTGTGTGTGTGTGAGAGAGAGAGAGAGTGTATGTCCTTTGTGCCAGTGCTGAAAGCACAGTAAACACAACACGACCCCTCAATCGACCGGCTGAGGAAGCCTGACAATCCAGAGAGGTCTGCAGGATCAGCCACTCGGTTAAAGATCACCTGAAGCGGCTGAAAGACATTAAGAAGGGTCCTCTGCAATGAAGAATGTATAGATACGATTCTAGGACTTTAGGTTAAGGGGTTATTTTCAGTCTTTCCGTTACTGGCATTGTAATAACTGGACAGACAAACAGCAACAAGCCTCTGAGCCGGTTCATAAAACCAGAATACCAAACATACTGCGACAATACTGGCTACAATTAATAACATGAAGTGTTCAAATCCACACAGAATCCAGAACAATCAATAGAGAATTTGTTGCTGCAAGATACAGAGACCTCCTACTGGTACTAAAATGGCAGCGTTTTTGTCGGCTTTGTGTAAAATTGCAGCATATTTCAGTTCATCACAAAACGTATTTGATGCTGAATGCAGACATAGTAATATTCATGGTTTAATAAATGCTTTAATTAAGTTACAGCATTAGACTCTCAGTCAGGTCACACACACACACACACACACACAAATACACGCACAAACACACGCAAAAACACATCTCATCAGTCTCGAGTTAATTAAAAAGCTGTCACCTGGCTGCTTCTGTGGTGAGATGCTGAACCTGATGACATGTTCAAGGACCAGTCAGTCAAGACACGGCGGTTAATCTACCTTTGACTCTAGTGAAGGAAAGTCCGAGAACATAATCGTTAATTGCGCTCACTCAGCTGTTATCTTTATCAAATGACACAAACTGCAGGGTTTTCCCTATTGTTTCCAAGATAAATTTACACATACTGATATTTCTCCCTTCAAATGACAAAAAAAGTTTGGGTGCTTAAAAGTGTCCCTTTTTGCAACCAAAAATTGAATTTCCCTTTTCTAATTTTCCTCACATTGTTTTCCCTTTTGTAACCATATGATTTAATTAATGTCTTTTAGTTTAGTTTAGTTTTTTTTTTCTACAGAAAGCTTTTCCCTCTAAAAACACAAGGTATGAGATACACATATTTCCTTCGACCGTCACCTCTATGCACAAGAAACTCACACTTGATTTGATGTCGTTTCATTCATCGTTGCCACAAACCTGTACAAACACAGTGCCCAGATAACAGCATGTTGGCAGTAACTAAAGGGTGTGATAAGAGCACGTGCAACCTAAAATCTGCGCTTTTAACCTAATCTAACATTTGTCCATTAGTCGGAATATCAAGGAGTGAACAAAAACAGCCACTCGTTGTTCTTGCTCAGATGCCTTTGAAAAAAATGTCATGTTTTTATTTAACTCTGTCTTGACCACTGGTACTCTTTTTTACTTTATTTCTCTGTTTTATAATGTCTGCACACAACCACCGGACCGTGTTCAGTACCTAGTGGAGCCCCCCCCTGGAGGTTTAACCCCTCCCTCCAACGTTTGTTTTAGACTTATAGTTTTTTCAGACTTAGCCGTTTACACAATGATGACAGTTTCTGGTGTGTTCTTGAAATAGCGCCAGTGACATAAACAGTGAATGTCAGGAAGGAAGTCCTTACGCGAAGGGATGAATACACATAGAAAATGGCCTTTAAGAGTCTGTGACAACAATAGAGCCTCGTGGACCAACCCCATCCCAGCAGTGATGTGATAAAGATACAACAATAAAAGCCCACAGTCCTTTTTTGCAGCCAATGAAAGACAAAACCAAATCACCAGGGTTGACCTAAATCTCGGGGCAGATTTGAAGAAAGTAGCCACTCTGTTAAAAACAGCTTTTTATTTTCACTTTGCAGTCATGGCTGCACTAAAGGATTATTTTTTTGCCTGAGGTATCTGGCATATACATGTACTATCTGACATGCTGCTTAATGCATTTTACTGTATGTTGGTGCCAAAAAATTATAGGATCTCTCATGAGGACAATATCCTTCTTCTATATGAATTTGCATCCAACTATGGGTCTGAAAATCATTCCTTAGTTGACCACAAACACACGAACTCCAGTGTCAAAGGGTGTAATGCTGCCCCTTTTGGCATCCTGTCTTGATAAACAACATTTCCTGGGATCTCTACAATACACATTCTGTATCTCCTTCTCCTAGTTCTTACGTATACTGTCTGTGGATGCTGTGTTGATATAATTTAAGGCCCATTAAAACTTTAGCCCGCTGTAAGCTGTACATAAACACACACAGATCACACAAATCAGCGTGGGTCAGAGTGGGAATTAAGTGCTTGTTGTGATAATGAGATAGTTCATTGTATTCCAGATGTATAAATAGTGGGTTTCTGGCGAAGTAGAGATAAGCAAGCCGTGAAATGCAGTTCTCTTAAGTAAACAGACCACATACACTGTTGCGTGAATTTACACTTGACACGGCCTAGAAAAATCCATAAAGCATTTTGAAATCTGGAAATGATCTAATATTTCTTCCCCCACTGTACAGTAGATAAACAGTGGATGTTTGCCACGTTACCCTCCTGGTCACTTTGATGTAATATTAGAGATGCTTACACAACACATTACGGTTCTGTCAGTTTTGTGGTTAATGGAGATGAAAAATGGAGTGAAATGCAAAAAAAAAAAAAGAGTTGAGGATTGTCTTGCTTTTCTCACATTAACAAGGTTAAGGGAGGATGACTGATTTGAAAGGAACTGCGAGAAAGCCTTATTTGGACTCTACAACCACCGTTCAACTCAGGGAAATATGTCCAATCTTGTTTGCTTACAGAGAAGCCAGTCAGAGCTAAAGCCATGAATAATGAAGCTGCACAAGCTGCAAACAACCGTCACATTTGACACCCAATGATTTATTTAAGTGTTTCAATTCTACGGCCAAAAAAACATGATACGGTCAACATATCTGATACAAAATGCATGACTGTAGCGAAAACTGTTTAGCTACCGGGAATATGCAGACTATACCTTTTCTTGGTCTTGTGCCATAGGAAAAATAATGGCACTATACATTCACAGCATTCGACATTGTAAAAACATACAGTTAAGATAAGTCAGAGGAAATGAAGGACCTGCTTTCTGTCATTTTCTTATCGTGTTGGGAAAAGTTGACAGATAGCCACCCACATTCAGAGCCTGCATAATAAGCCTGTATTCAAAGAACTATTCGAGAGGCAAAGTATGGAAGAGAAGTTATAGAGCAAACAGTGAACTTCAGATAACAATGAACTTGAAAGCTCAAATCATGTCTGAAGCCTGGGTTTCTTGCCAAATGATTAGAACAAAGCATCCGTCGTTAGTTGATGAACATCCAAACTGTTCTTATTTGTTCCATCATATATGATTATTGTGGAAGTAAAAACAGTGAACACAGTGAAAACACCTGTGCTGTCCTAAATGACTAGGACTTCTACGTCACGTCAATGCACGTCTTAATGTCTTAGAGATATCTTATGAGCGCTGGCTGTAGCATCAACTTCCCCAAAATAGAAAATAGAGTCAGCTGCTGTGTGTGAGTGACAAAGTGAAGACAGAGAAAACATTTATCCAAATTAAAAGACATGAGCCATGCAAACTTCCCCAGCTCGATCGCACCATAAATATTAACACCACTGGTAACACCTGTTAAAACGACTCATATCCATGGACTTCTGTTGCAAATATTTAGATTACAGAAACAGATGTTCATTAATATACTATATTCTACTGTTTCCGGAGAATTTACCAAATGCAGGTTGTAAATTAGAAGCTATGCTGTTGCATTATGAATGTATGTAATGCGTGCGGTTGTTTTTTCCACAATCAAAGCAACCTACATCCATAAACAGAAATCTACCGCCATACAACTAATTAAAAACATGCTCTATTACCCACTCACTGGGATGCAGACTATATCGGGAATAAAATGCCACACACACTAAAACAGGCCTTAGCGTTCTGCGCAATAATACAGGCTTATAACTTAGCTGTCACACACAGCTATTTTATAAACATAAGTCATTCTTTGAACTGCTCCGTTACAAAAGCAAATATTTCTCTCTGGCTTATGCTAAACTAAACTTCAGGTTGTTTAGTGACACAGAGGTCAAGGTAATGAACTGGAAAGAGTCTATAGTTCACTAAGAGCTGTGTTCACCGTGGGCAATGGCCCAGACATCCTCTCTCCTGCAGCATCTCTGAACAGCATGATAAGGATTCCATAATTAGGAAGACAGATAGGTATAGGATGGACCGCAGATTGTAAAAACTAATGGACTCACTCAATTGACGTGCATTAACAGGCTTTCTGAAGGCTGCTCTCAGCGGTGCAGCATGATGAAAACCTGCTCCCCTCCCTAAATATCTTAGTTTTATTTAATACTAATGTATGTACAGATTCAGTATGACGAGAAGTTTCATAGTTGTTGTTCATTTTTATTCTCTACCTTGTAATAACTGACCCAACGTCTTTTTAGAAACTCGTATCCACATTAAACATAGGCTATTCAAGACAACCAGAACACCGAAAAGTGAAATTTATTTGACAGCATCTCGGGTGCCTGCACTGCATTAACAACATCCCAGAACTGCAGTGTGTATGTCAGCTTCCATGCAATGAGCTATTTGGGTGAGGGTTCACAGTGTTTAATAGTATTTTAAGCACTAGCTAAGCTACAAATGTGGTGTAAAGTGGTTACACAATTATAGAATTTTAATGTTTTGAAGGATAGACAAGGCTTTCAATGCAGGGTGTTACACGAGAAGCATCGGAATATCACAGAAAAGACAAATGAAAAAGATGAGATACGTGTATATCAAGAGCCATCTAACCAGCATAGCCCAATTCTAATGTCAAAAAAAAGGACAAACTCCCTACCCATCACAACTGACTCAGCCGTTTAGCGTAGAGAGAGGTGAGAAAATATACAGCAGATACAAAGCAGAAGACACAGTTGAGGCAAAGGGGCAGCGAATCTGCCGGCTGATGTGAAACGACAGCCTGTTTACTGAGGCAAGAGAGGACAAAGGGAAAGCAATGGGGAGCACTTTGGCCTGCCATCAGGGTGGCTGCTGGAGCTTTTAAGAACCTGAATGAGGGATGGTGTAACTTCATTAGTGTCCCTGGGTGGCAGTGAGAGCAAGTGGGAAGCACCGACAGACTCGAGGGAGGAGGGACAATCTCATCTGCAGCCAAGCAAGCAATTAGACACACAGAGGCTCTGCCACCTGCCTCAGCTATGACAAATAAATGGTGGATGAAGATTGCTGTGTAATTATGATGGCTATCTAACCTGTGTATGTAGTGTATTTGCATTGTTGGTGTTGGCTTGTGTGTGTGTGTGTGTAGAAGAGGAAGAAAAAAAGAAGAGTAAAGAAAAGATTATTCATATACAAAACAATTATTCACATACAAGTACAATTACAAGCAGACTAACAAATTAGACTGCTGTCTGCAGAACAGCAGGAGACGAGGGAGGGAACTCATTGATCCGGACGCACAAAACACGCATGAACACACACATGAACACACACACACACGGAACGAGAGGGAGAGGGAGAGAAAGATCGAGGATTTGATTCAAGCCAAGCCATTAAACGAGTGCTCGGTAACACGAATTTCCATCCACACGAACAGAACAGGAGAAATAATACTGCCGCAAAATATTGTGATTTTTTTCTTTTCTTTTTTATGATAAGTTAAGAAAATACGTGTCCGTTCAGAACAAACAAACCTGGAAAATCTTGCTAAGTCACAAGGTCCGTACTGCTGTGTATATGGGTCATTTAGTCTTTATGCAGATTAATTTTAAAGACTCATGAGAATCACTGTTACAGGCTGTCTGTTCTGTGATAGAGTCTGAACGGCTCACTGACAGTGTTTAACGTATTTTGTCCTGTAGCATCTCCTAGTGGTCACATATTGCCACCACGTCTCAGAGCTCCCCCCTGTCGAAGGTAAATAATCTCAAATGGCAGTGTCGAATGAGTGTATTCGGACAATAAACGTTGTAGAGGAATGTAAAGAAAATCAGCCAGTATGTTTGCGGACACTCTCCTCATCTCAGAAAGTCTTTGGGGTCCTTAACTAAACTAAAATGTAACCATGACAAACAACAAAAACATTAAACAGCACATATTTGAACGTTTATGGGTTTTTTTTTAGTTATATTACAGGTTGTGTTCAGAAAACTGCATCGTCACAGTCAATCAACCAGCTCTTTCGCCGTTTCATCTCAAAGGTCTGCATTACTTACCATCAGATCAAGGCTGAATCAACACTATAAGTGGTCATTATGTGCTTCGTTACTATGCTATGTACTCTGTGTGATGTGTGCTTTGAGAGCAGTAAAAGATTAATGCAGTGACATTTTCTAAGGTTAAATGTACTCTGACCCAAGAAAATGTCACCGCATGCTTGGGCTCCTCTTTGAGTATAGATAACTCAGAGATAAAGCTTTAGAGTGATTCTCCCTAATTTCCAAAGCTCCAAACAGGGAGTTTATTACTGTACCTGCTTGCTACTTTGGTCCATGTAGGTTATCCTCTGCATGTGCAAAGGGTCTGGGTGGAGTGGAATATATACCGTAGGGTGTGACGATCAATAAATGTGCTCTCAGTCAGCCCCTGGTCAACTGAGCCAGTCACTACGGAGCTGGACACCAACTGCTCAGCTATGGAAAGACGCTTCTCTAGGAAATTATATTAATATAAACTGATAAAGCATTTCCTTTCAAATAGTTTTTCCACATTTCTAGATGGTCCCTGTTCCTTGTTTTACGTTATGTGATGTAAATACTCCCTCGCCCCTCTTGGTTGATTAACTACAGGCCAGAAGGGACGGAGACAGAGTTGAACAAATCGTTCACTTCCAGTGGTTCTTCCCCATTAGACATCCAGATGCATCGTGTTTTTCCCTTTGTGTAAACATACTGTATGCCACATACAGGACTCCCAGATCTAACCTGTGCTTTGTGCATCTTAAAATGCATCAAAGAGCGGAGCACTTATGAAATACAAATAGCAGTAAATGTATGTTCCTCTGTCCACCACAACATCTTGCCTTGATAGGAGTAATGAAAATGAGCCGATTGTTAAATAGCTTGATTCATGGAAGAAAACTCGAGATCACCATCTTTCGCTGTGCAGGCTGGTGCCTCTTCATGCATGTTATCATCTTGTGCCATGCAAACATTTATTCTCATATGCATCACTGCTAAAATAGACACTCATGCAATGCACCTCTCATGTAACATTCAGACACGCAAATACACCATCACCCCCAGTACAAACCCTTTCAATAGCAGCTGAAATGCACTGAAGCGAAATAATGTGGTCTTCCTCATCACCATGTGAAAATAAGTGGGACACTAAGTCAGACCATATGATCTGAATGTACGTAACAAGATAATATGAACCACTGAAATTATAAACCACTGGATGCAACACTCTGAAATACTTAAATCTTTTCTGACTCATTCATGTTATTAGCATGGGACAAAAATCCACTTACACATGGATACACTCTAAGCAACAATGCCGGAATGCATTTGATTGGCAATAATGTGAAGTTGTCCTGATCCATTCAAGCGTAACTTCACTTTCATCCAGGGAGCCAGTGTTTCTTGAAAATGCAGCCTGCACAGTCACACACGAGTCTGAATGACATGGCCAATATGTGTTTGGATGCAGGCCTGCTGTTAGCTGGTTGTCAGTTGGTCGACTGGCCATTCCTGAGGTACAGCAGAAAACTAAGCTGCAGTTCTTGAAGTCTTATTGACCCAACTAACCACCACGATAGCACATTAGAACAGACTGATTTATCGTCACGCAAATTTCATTCATTATTTTTATTTTTCCATTTTTTTGTTTCAAACCACGCCATGGACTAAATAAATCCACATTATGCTGCATTGTTGGCACGAACTGAAACATGCACGGCCGAAGCACAGGCATAAAATGCATGCACAGTGTACGTACGAGCAAAACCACAGTAAGACCTTGTATGCAGGTACGTGAGGGCAGGCGTCAACTTTACACGGATACATACTGTGTCTTAATAACCAGTGAACAGCCACCAGGTTTTTCTTCCTCCATCTGCATTGACTGAATTGGTTTAAATGAATATAATCAATAAAAGAATGCATTGTTTTGCCTCAGTCAACAATTTCATCTACAGTGTAGTAAAAAAAAGCATAATACATACATGCAAGTGTAAAAAGTAACATTCCAAATGGTGGAGGTTTTTTTTTTTTTTTGCAAAGTTTAGTATTAAATGGTAAATAATACATTCATTGGTGCAAAATGTGCAAAAAATATAGACTAGTCATATGTCTACTTGCACTAAATTCAAGGTTTTGTTGTTGTTGCATGCATGTTGGCAGTCTGTTGCAATGTGTGTAGAATTGCTGTATAGAAATAATGAGTTCAGGCACCAAGGCAAAATCCTAATTGTCTCTGGAAAATAAAGAAATGCTGACCCTCAAATGTGAATTGACAGTCAATTCACAGTGTTTGATTAGTTTAAGGTGACAGTCTGTGTGCTTGACCGGGCACATGAAGAACAGGCAGCGCGCACACTCAGACTGTGTTACCACATGTGCTCGTGACAGACTCTACCTTGTGGAGCAACACAAAGAATTGCAGCACAGAGGCAAGCGCAAATACATTTGGGTCTGGCTGTATTGGGATATATTCCTATTTCTGACAGATATATGCATCACTGGGCTGGTTTTGTCTGAGCCAATCAGCAAATGGCTCACTGGGTGTTTCCTTTTATTGCAGCAGGAGGGATGAGGAGCAGGGCAGAAACAAATGACAGGGGGAAAAAAAATGCAGTGGTGCAAGGTGTGTGTGAGAGAGAGAGAGAGAGTGTGTGTGTGGGAGAAATCAGACCACTTACTACAGTGATGCAAATTTGTTAACTGTACGTCAAACAGGAGAGCCATGTCACACCGGATGGACCAATAGGAGGCAGAGAAATGGGGCCACTTATGACATCAGTGCTGGCATGGGATGAGAGCTGCCCGCATGAGGGAGCTTTCCAATGAGTAGACAGACGGAGTGAGCTTAAGATACTCCTGTCATCAGCAACATAAAAACTCAACCCGCACAATTTCGTCTCGTATTCACATTTATACAAACATTTCGCATACGAGCCAGACATGCCGCCTTGTTCTTTCACACTTGTAGCACAGTCATGCGCACGGTTCAAAATACATTCGCACGTTATGATCCCTTCAGAAAATATTGAACACCATGTCGATCTAACGTGTCTGCTTTGTATGTGTTGAAGCGAATAGAAAATCTCATCTTCTCGTGGAAAATAATTTTATTTTATGTTATTTAACCAGGAAGTCCCTTGAGAATAAAATCTCTTTTTCGAGGGA
>JAPQRN010000006.1:14985499-14997999 GCA_037367275.1 Coranthus polyacanthus | reverse complement strand
TGTGAGTTAAATTAAAAAAGTATGACATCCCTCCACCGCCTACTGACACATTATGCCACGTTTTGAATTAATAGTTAATCATAAGTTTAGATAAACACTCATCTGACAGATCATAAAATACAGCAGCACATTGTAACTAAATAACAGACAGATGATGCAGCCGTTACACACGTCATATATAACCGACATCTATTTAAAATGACGGCTCAGAGGAAAGGATGTCTCATTTTATTAAAATGCCTGTTGCCTCGGCTCCTCGGTCCTCGGGCTTGCATCTCTGGTGGGATGGCCGAGGAGTCGAGGCGAGGACCCGAGGAGCTACATGTTAAGACTTGGGAAGAGCCCAGTGCCTCCATCCACAGGGCACGAGGGGTCACTGAATGGTTTCATGAGTATGAAAGTGTTGTGAATCACATGCTACCTTCACAGTCACCATTTCCACCACTGAACACCTATGGGAGACTTTGGACTGACATGTTAAAGAGTGCTCACCACCTTATCATCAAAACACCAAACGAGGGAATATCTTTTGTAAGAATGGCGTTCATCCCTCCCGTGGAGTTCACAGAGAATAAATGCCAAGGAGCTTTAGAGCTGTCATTGAGGCGCATGGTGTACCAACACCTGACAAAGACACTTTATGTTGATTCTTCCTTTAATTGGTCGTCTCTCAGCTGTATATATATATATATATATTTACCTCTATTTATATATTTGTGATACATATGCACAACATGTAATTTATAAAACTCGCATTAGTTATATGACAATAGAAGGGATGTTGGAGAGAAGATCTGGAGATAGATAGGATGAAGATAGACTGTATATAAAGCATCTGTATATTTGCATCTTGTACATTTCCAGCTGCTCTGAGACGGCAGACGATGCTACAAGCAAGTTACCAGCATCACAACACAATTTGGTGTCAGCCCAAAAGGAAGATGACATAATATATTATTTCAGTTATTGCCTAGATGGATTAGTTAGTCACTGTGGCTTCAAACTATTACTTTCATATTTCTTTTTGGCTACCACTTTTTCCATGGTCATTTATGAATAATGAAAGTAATAAATCACTGGAACAAAGAAGAAAAACAAAATCGCCCTACATTAACTGTTTTTGCAAGTACATAGTGAACTTTGATTTGGTTGAATGTTAAATGAAATCGTCAGATGATCAGAATTGTGTGCTTTTATGCTAAATTGCCGTGCATATTTTCTGTGTGTGTTGCAAGGAACATGTGCAGTGCGTAACTGTAAATGTGGAATTTTTTTACAGATGAAACTAAGGAAGTTGCACCTAAAGATGCGCCTCTCCTTTGAAAATGTAGAACAGCGCTGACAATGTCACACTATGTACAAAGATACAGTATACCCAATAGTGGACGCAGATTTTCCCCACGCCACACAGACGAACACAGAAAAATCATTACAGCCAAAGTCTTTTTCCCACTGAGAAATTACAAGCCACGTGTAAGAGCTGCTTCGTTCTGAATCTCTCATATGATCCGTTTTTCTTTTTTCTTTTTTTCTGTCACATCCATTGGTAATCTCTCATTTGGAGCTGTTTAGAGCAGTGAGTAATGTGTCCTTGAAATACAGTCACTGTTGGAGTGTGCCGCTGCACCTAAATGGCAAAGAGTTTCCCTTTTGGAGCAGGAAAGTGGTCAGTGCAGCACCTTCAAATAACATTTTTGGTGTTTTAGGCAAAAGAGGCAGAGGGAGGAAGTGCGAGAGAGAACAGTCATCTTCGTGCTGAACAGTGCCCACAGACACAGTCCCTCCTCTCTCGTCACATTCGCACATGCACTCAAACACATGGAGTCAGTGATACACACATGTACAAACACACACACACACACAGCCTGCTTTCTCTTTCAGCCGGCGCAGGCGGTCTGTTGTCCCTGGCAGCCAAACAACTGGCTAATGACGTCTCTTTGGTCCAGTGTGTCAGAACATGATGAATGGTTTCATGTGCCATTATCCAAAAAGGTTATGACAACAGGAGCGCACTATAATGTCTGAGAAGCAGAAGTTTATGTAAGAACAAGGAGGATGATACAGTGATGCATCGGGGTGGATTGTGACACTGCAGAGCGAAGAAATCAAAGACCACTTTTTGAAGGTAGTTCATGTTTTGACCCACCACCCTTTAACATTTCTGTTGGTGCGAGGGAGGGTATTTTTAGTTTCTTAATATGTGTACCCCCGCATCTCTCTCTCTTTGCAAAGTGAAAGCCCGAGGCCCAAGTTAACCATGTCAAAGCTAATTAGTCAACTATAACAAAAAGTAAAAACTGGTATCATTGAGTCACCCCGTGGAAAGGTGCAGTGTTTTCAACATTCTGGCTATTTATAATATGCGCCCGTAATAATTATGCATTAATTTCTGCTTAAATAAGTGTGTACAGAAGATATTTTCAAAACTTTTTTCCGAGGGTCACGGGAAGTTATGCAGTGATGCAACTCTGGTTTTAAGTTAAAAAATGAGCAGTAATTTTACACACTTTTACTTGCTAATCGTTAACATTTCTTGCGGCTATGTGGGCTATTAAGCATTCCTTCTTCCGCTTATTTTCTTTATTTGTCTAAGATTCTTTCAGTTTCTTTAAGGAAATGTAAGAAAAGACTAAGGAAATGTTGCTTCATGGATATTGCGTGTTCAGACAGAAAAGAGAGACATTTATTCATATAGTTCACAAGTAACCTGTGTAAACCGACCGCCGTTTAAATCAAACCTGTTTGCCAAATACGCCATTTTTATTTCACACTTCTTATTTTATGTGAGCTTTTACATTTCATCTTTCAAACACAGCATTTGTCCTGTACAGTATCCACTGTAAACACACCCAGACATTTCGTGAAGAAGTCCTGTCGTCTGCAGATTAGAACATAAAGCAGAAGGGTTGCGTGTAGTGTCAGTATAAACATATACTATAAGGATGTATAAGTGTGTTTTTAGAAGTACTGGCAGTATAAATATATACCACAAGGGTGTGTTTTTTTTTACAAACACCCGCATACAGATAACCTGACAAGAGACAAAAAAATTGAACACACACACACGTTCACATCCCCTTCTTTTCATGCACTTCATAATGACAGATAATGCTGTTAAAACACTTCCTCAGTACAATTGGAGGAGTGTGTCTGGACAACTTCTCCAAGGGCAGATGTCAAAGAATGTTATTATCACGGGCTACCTATGCCAAAATGGGATTTATAGTATGTGAGTGGTAATATACAGCAAAGACAGAGCTGAATCCTGCTGCTCCACACGAGTCTTCTCCC
Source organism: Coranthus polyacanthus (assembly GCA_037367275.1). Taxonomy (NCBI): domain Eukaryota; kingdom Metazoa; phylum Chordata; class Actinopteri; order Kurtiformes; family Apogonidae; genus Coranthus; species Coranthus polyacanthus. The sequence goes on along the minus strand of JAPQRN010000006.1, from coordinate 14,994,708 downwards.
TAAGTGCATCGGCAGATATCAGACAATATGGGAGAAGGCTGCTCGCTTTACTTTCTTTCAGATGGTTGAGAGACAAAGTAAAAAAAAAAAAACCAAACAAACAAACCACTACTTGGTTTTCTTGTGCATTAAACCGTCCTCTCTCAACCCCTTTCTCATCAAAAGTAGATTTCAAAAAAGTCTTGAATAAGAATGAACAATTTGTACTGGCAAATGTCCATTGTCCATTGTGACAGGATGACTAAAACATCAGATTTATGCCCTGATTGCACTTGACTGATTGCACTGACCCATGTTGTGTAACACAACGGCAATAAAACACAGTTTCAGTGTTACGTCATGACTCCGAGTACTAGCCAGGAAAGGGGAGACATAAATACAGCATTTATAATCAGGTTGTTCCTAAAAAAAGCATTTATATGATTTTTTTTTTTTTTTTTTTTTGAATATAATACTGGTGGAGGAGATGAACACTTAAAATAGCGTTACGTGATTGCACTGCGTCCTTTTAAATCCTCTCATAAAATGTAGGACAAACAGGTGAAGGCTGCTAACTTGTAGGCAGCCACACAGGAGGCAGAGGATGATGTAATGTAGGATTTTAATCTGGAAAAAAGCGTGGAAAGCAAGATTATTATTACCAGGGCTAAATTCTACTTTTTGACCGTTCTTTTTTATTTCGTGGCTTGTCTTCTAAAGGACATGAATATGACCAGCACGTGTCATGTGAGTGTCCTCAGACACATGATGTTTGTTCCTGTGAGCTGGAGTATTTGACATCTCCTGTCATCTTCATTCTGTAAGCCTATAGTGTAGGCTTCCTCTGAAATATATTACAGGATTACCATAGCTAATTCTCTTAAGGGGCTGCTCCATCTTACAGAAAAGGCCAGGAAATCTTCATGTAAACATGGCATCCGTCCACAGTGAACTGAGTCACATCCAGAAACACGGGGGAAGAGCTGACGCGTGACGGTGTATCCACCGGAGCGGCACAAAAAAGGGGATAGTGTCTAGTGGGAGGGGAGAGGAAGGGAGAGAGGGCAAGAGAGAGATTATGTGGAGAAGTAGAGGCAGTGGCCTAGATGTGTGAAACGCCAGAGGTTACTTTTTGGTTCATTGGTAGACGAACAGGGGCAACTCAATACTAGATCAAATGTAGGGGAGGGGGGTGGGGGGGAGTTCTGCACCACAAAACAAAAAGAAAAGTTGTGAAGCCCAGTCTGGAACGTTTTAAACTACATGCATATTTAAGTTTTGTGTTTTGGGTGCAGGTATCATTTACCAACATGCATCGTCTGTCAGCCGTGAACAGTTAAAATGCATTATCATGGCAATTAGGCTAATAGGTGGAAAATGTAGACCGGGACACTCACAGAGCGTCTGAAATCTATTATTTTCCCGGAGGGTCAGAGCCGCTTGACTGATAGAGATGGCCCTGGAGGCAGACAGCGACAGAGGTTCATCAAGAAGCGCTCATGAAAAATATCCCCGGGCAGCGTTGGAGCGCAACGGCTACGTGAAGACATGTGTCACCCCGTTGTACCAGGACGCAGGGGGCCAGTCGTGGCTGAGACTCGCCGTGACATGGACTTGCCGAGGAGTGTCGTCTGCGGTCTGCGTTGCCTCCGTCTCCGTTATTCTCGCTCTGCTGCTCAGATTGGTCGACTGGGATGCAGGCAGCAGCAGCAGCAGCAGCAACGGAAATAGCAGCGGGTCCGACTCTCGTCTTCATTTCGCTGCGGGCTGCGCAGTGGAGCTGCTTTTGACTGCGTGTTACTTCGTCTCCCCCGTTTTAACACTCGTATGTGCCTTCTTCTGGGTCGGACTTTATCTGATTCGTTGCGGGGTGCTCATCCGTACCGCGGTTTTCCTGTTAGCGGTGTGCCACTTGGGCGAAGCCGCGGCGCAGTCATTCCTGCGCGGCGCAGAGGAGCAGCTGCTGTCCCTCCCCGCGACCCTGGTAGTCCTCGGCTGCCTGGGCAGCGGGGCTCTGTTGGTCGTCCGGCTGGGTCAGGGAGTGTCCATCCTCGTCTTCATTAGCGTCATCAGGGCCGTCTCTCTCGTCTCTCTGAGCAGAGTCCGGGCCAGCTGGAGACCCTACCTGGCCTACCTGCTGGGGCTGCTGGGGGTTTTGCTTGCGAGGTATGCTGACCGGCTCCTGCCGGCCTCAGGGACCAGCGGGACGGGGTGCTGTGGGTCTGTGACCGGGGCGAAGGAGGAGGACATCCCTGTCTTCAAAAGGAGACGGAGGTCCAGCTCCATAGCGGCCTCGGAAATGATGGCTCACAGTCAGAGCAACAGCAAGTCCCACCGCAGGACTTCGCTGCCTTGCATTCCGCGGGACCAGGTAAGACATGTCCAGTGTGGGACGTTTGAGCCAGAGCGTACCTTGTGTTTGGTATCCCTTTGCTTAGAAGATTTCTTTTTTTTTTTACTGCATTTTAACCTTTTTATTTTCTTTTTTTTTTCTGTGATGGCATGTGTGACAGCTTTATGCGCGTTTCCCTCGTGGCAGTGGGCCACCGTGGATAACAGAAATCCTAACAAGCTTTATTATGATATCAACCATTTTAAGTAGGCCAGCGTGTACATTTTACACCTATTCCGAGTCACACCGTTTGATTGCACCCGCATTTGCGTTTGAATTGTTTCTTTCAACATTCCGCCTCCTGCAGAAAGTGCTGTTTACCTTCGCTCTGACTCTGGCGTTTGGTCATCATCATGTGTGCGCTGCGTTCGTGCTGCTGATAAGCAAATGGATGGTGCACTTAGCATGCCAACTTGCTTTGCGGCTGTGAGCGTGTTTGTGTGTGTGAGAAAACATGCACAGATGTGAGGTCCCATCTAAATATTCCTCTTGCTTATCCTGGGCGCTGGTGCACGTGTTGCCAGACTGTGCACACTGATACAACTCGCCTTTATAAGAGCCTTTTTCTTATGTTACATAGGCCACTGCAGTAAATGTCAACAAACAGGGGCTGTGGATAGAACTATAGCTCATGTTACTTTGCTCTTGTTCTGAAATTTTAGTCAAATGTCTCTGCCCTTCTCCTGGAAGGGGGTCTTTATTAAAAAAAACCCCCAGCAAAACCATGGATCAATGATGTGATGGATTTGTCCCTCTTTCTTAAGCCAGTGTTAGTTTGTTGAATATACGAAGATCCTACACTGTTTGGTAATGGAGATTGGTAGTATTTTGGTTATCTTGGATTATTTTCTGTGCATAACTACGTTGTAATCTTGTTTATTGTCTGGTATACTATGCAGGTGTGAGGCTAATTCGTCATGTGGTACAATGGCGTATCCTGGTCCGACACTGGCATGCCATAACCTGTCCACATTAGGATTTTTGGAATGATTTCACTGCCACGATCACTGATTTTCTTTGGATCCAAAGTTCTTTATTCCAAAGAGTTCAAAAGTCTTTATAAACAAAAATACTGGAAATATTAATTAGATTTATGCACTGTGTTTTTCTCTTGAATTCACAATATTAATCTATTTAATATGTCTATTTTGTAATTATGAGCATAATTGGAAACTCAGTACCCTTTTGGTGTCACAAGAGAAGGTTGAGTGTCAATCAAAGTGTGACCCTGTTCAAAACACTTTAAGCAGTAACGTCACGAAATTACATACAATCTTCATTTTGAGATTGAACAATCATATTTAACTGAAGCCATATTTTGAAAGCAAAAGAAAGCAAGATAAAAACTGAGCCATGATAACTTATGCGATGACACAAGTGCGTGGAGGGAAATTAGAGAATGTAAATCCCGTACATTAGTATAATCTGTGTGACTGTATTGACTTGTATGACAGAACTCACTGAAAAACACAATAATCATATTTTGTGCTCATGCCCTCTAGTGACAAACTGAGATAAGACCAAGAGATGAAGGGGGACAAATTAGGATTTGGCAACATGGGAGGCAGCGCGTATAAATAAATACACTTGCATGTATCACAATCTTTCTCATCTTGAGTGAATGAGTTTGTACCTTTGTTAAAGAAACAGCGTAATCCTGATCGATTACACCTGTCATTTTCCTCCTGTGGCAACTTTAACGTGATCACATCGACAGATTTTGAGAAAAAAAACAAAACAATCTAAAAGAGAAAGTAAAACAGCAATAAGTGAATGAATATTTTTTTTAATTTTTTTTTTTTTACTTGTGGAAAGGTTCTGCATTTCTGTGCCACACGAGGATGCAATATTTCCAGTGGTTGACGTGTATATCTGCACACTTGTCATTTTTGGTTAATATTACAAATATTACTTTTTTTCCCGTCCAGCATATTTGCATTATTCACCGTTTTTATTCAACGTTAATATATTCAGTTATGACAATGAGTGCTAAAAAAAACGTCCTGACTTTTCAGCATATAAACTAAAAACAATTCCTTTGTTAGCTGCGCACCTCAATAAGAGCCACTCAGGTGGTGTCTGCAATCAGGACGGTGTGAAGCCAGTTTTAGTCAAGTGTTAGACAAATCACTCCTCTTGAGCGTCATTATTTTGTCACTGTGAACTTTCGCCGTCTCTGTAGATCAAGCCTTTTATGGAGATGCGAGGTGCAGCTTAACTGAGACACAGTCAGTGTCTGTGCGGGTGATGCTGTAAGACTTACCATATACTTTTTTTTTTTTTTTTTACTTTAAGCGTGCTCTGATGTGTAGGATCACATACAAGTTTCATGTGGGCCCCCTCCGACAGAAATCCTACCCTTGATGCCTGGTTGTTCATTGCTAATGTGTATCCAGGGAACGCTCAGTTAGTGGACTATCTGCACTATTAGAACAGCTCCATTACCCATTCTACTCTGGAACAGAAGTGATGATGAATTGAACCTTAAAGTAAAAAAAAACCTCTCAATTGACCAGTTGCCGAGGACAGCGTGTCCTCCAGTGGCCTGTCCTCACTGTGTAACCTGTAGGACCAGTGAGAGGAACATGAAGATTAATGTAGGGCACAGGAAGAGGGGAACACAAACAAACTGCCTCATGTTTGAAAGCAGTTTGAGGAATTATTGTCAGTATATATGGTACATTGATATGATTAAAATGGTATTTTTGGGGTTTTTTTTGTGTAGAAGGTAGGGCGGGGTGATCTGGCCAAAACATCGCATGACAATCTGTTGAGGTACAATCACGATCCATGATGTGAAGCACAATTTTCTCACCACTTCTAAAACGTAGGCGAGTTACAGCCAAACTACGGCAAGTCTTCCCCTAGATTTCTCTGGTTTCTGGAGGACTTAGGCGGTGTATGATTGCATTTTTGCATTATTTTGAACTGACATTATTACAATAGTTTGACAGTAGCAAGTGACGAAATAAACACTAGTCCACATTTCTCCTAACTGTAGATTCACCTGTGGCACTGCGGTGTTTCATTAATTACCTAGACTGTGGCGACCTAATTTGAGTTTTATGATGAACCAAAAGCTTTTTACACTCCTATCGTAACTCTAAAGCATCTGCGTGAACCAGACTCACTGCACGTTGGGGTTCAGAAGCCGGTAATTCTTCGCTGTCTGAAGTGATCATTTCATTTGACATTATTTCTTCAGCAGCAGCAAAACAACACAGTACACAAACTCTGCAAGCTGAAGCGGACTGAAACCACAGATGCTGAAGTATTGCTATAAATGGACTTCAATAAACCCACTAGCCTATAGTGACATTAATGCTACAAATACTCTCTGTAAAATACTAGAATTACCCAGGTACTCGATCAGGACACGATCTGTATGGTCCCTCTGGAAAGCAGATCATATGCCAAATTAAGATTTTATTTATTATTTTATTTTTTATGCATATATTACACAGTGTCTTCCTAAATATGATATAATTCTCCGGCTTTACTAGAAAGGTAAATGAACATGAAATGACTGTCAGTGATTACGCAGAATGGTGATGATTCCCAAGTGTAAGAAAGTCTGCTCCCTGCAGAGAACTTTGGAGTTATTTTTTGAACGGCCTGGTGAATGAATCAAATTTTCCTGATGTTCTCTCCCCTTCCCTCTATTTTAAACTAAGTTCCACACAAACAAACACACAAGCACACAGTTTGTAGGTACAGTAGATAATGAAGCTCTCCAGAGTGCAGTTGTACCTGAGAGGAGCGGGGGTTTTCATCAAGCATTGGTTGTGCAGTATTTATGAAGCAGGCTGGTGCAGCCTGCCAAGCCAGAGGCAAGACAGGCACTCTGCTGAACTGGAAGCTGGAAAATAGCATCGGCTCTGCTCCATGCCTTTAATTCTGTATTTTTTCCTCTTTTAAGGTGAATGGGGTGTCTTGTTTTCCTGTTGTAGAGCCGTGTAGAACATATAACCTTATATTTGGGGCTGCAACTATATTTTCATTACTGATTCATCTGCTGACTATTATCTCAATTAATAGATCAATTGCTTAATCTATAAAAGGTCAAAAATAGTGAAAAACGTCCACCAAAGTGATGTCTTTTCACCAACCAAGATGTGTGATGAAAGGAGCAGAAATTCTCACATTCGAGAAGTAAAGGCTTCAGCAAACGACGAGCTCACTGTAACGATTAATTATCAAAAGCGCTATGTAAATAAACGTATGTTTGCTTTTATTATTATCAGCCCAGTGAAATCTTCAATTACTCTGGCTTGTATTTTACTCCGTTATGATCTTTCTGGACTAGATCCCCACAAAGGCCTTGTGCTTTTGACAGAAGTTGTTTGTCTTATAGCCAGGGTCTCAGTGGAATGGGGATTTCGGGGGGAAAAGGCCTCTGCTAGTGGTTTTTGGGTCACATTCAATTGAAAAGCATTCGCTCTATACGAGATAACAACAGCCATAAATAGAATGCCTAAAAAAAGCAACAGTATTTCAAAGTGTTTTGTTGTTTGTTGTTTTAGCTTGCCATTTCCTTCCTTCCCTTCTCTATTACACTGTGATATTATATTCATTCAGCGCACAAATGCTACCACTCACACAAGAAAAGAAAAACATCACGGAGTTATTAAGAACTGCTCTCCACCATAAATATATTAAAACACAAGCCTTTCGTCGGCCGGAACATGCATGCTTTCTTGTAACTCTGAATGTGAGCTCCTTTAAAAATGGAGGTCATGGCTTTAATAAGATTTACTGTGTTCAAATTCATCATCTGAACATCATATACAGTTTCTGTGTCAGGAAGGAGGGGAAAGCGGCGAGGGAGGGTTTCAGACGGATCTTAAAGGAGAGACATGTTCAGAGATCTATTTGAGGGAAGGCCCACATTCTCTCATTGACGCACATATATTTCCAGGGAGACACACAACCTGTTCCGGTCGCCAGAGCTATCAACTTTGTGTGGCATTGAAGCTTATTATATCTTTCATGAGATAAGGGGGAGTATTGTTTTTATGCTTTAATGAATAGATAACACATTGAGGTTTAAGAACCTTGATTCTGTGAAACCTCAAAATCTAGGGCTATGTAATGAATGACTGAAGTTTGTTATTAATTAGAGCATTTTGTTTTTCAGGTATAGAGCTGGGCGCCTAAAATGTTATCATGATGAAGATTTTCTTATAAGTCAGCATCATCGTCAAATCGTTACTTCTTTCGAGTTTAAAGGCTGGTTTTTTGGTCCTGAGTGAAGGTTGAAGAAACCAGATGGTTATTTGTGGTTTTAAATTCAGAGTAAAAGATGAAAACAACATAAAAAATTAGCATGACCTTAAAGGATGGAACAAGACGTATCGAGACAAAAACACATCTGTAGTCTCTGAGAGAGAAAAACATTTTCATTGTGTCTCTTAAAAACAGAATTCTCATTAGACATTTTAGTATAAAAATGAGGCATGTGTGTTCTAGATTTAACTAACAATATTGGTTTGTCATCAAAAAAAGATTCAGTTAGGGGGGCCAAAAACCACTGCATAATCAGCCACAAAATCAACTGTCCAATTAGGGAGGATTGATTGTTTAGTGTTGGAAAAAGGACATAAAAACGAGCCCTTGAAGAGTACTGACAAAAATGAAAATAAGCGGTGAAACTGAAGAGTGACACGTGCAGAAATTGGGCAAGTTTAAAGCAAATAAAGACACTTTAGAGCTTTCAGGAGCCGAGCGGCCTGGTCCCTGACGCCGAAATGTGCAGCATTAGCTTTTCTGAATAGCTCGTTTCATTCAAAAGAAACAGAAAAAAACTGGGAAGGCAGACAGAGCGACAAACCAAAGATAGTGGAAGACAAACAATAGATGACTGAAAGAATAAAAGACGCCGGCTGCATCCGGCACCGAGCAGTGAAGTACCTAAATATGAGCGAGTGTGTGTTGAAGAGAGAGAGAGCGAGAGAGACAGAGGGGGACAAACGCTGGAAGGGATCTAATGCAGGAGCTACTGCGTGAGAGAGAAGGAGGGAGGGGAAAGAGAGAGTGTTGAAAGATTTGTTGGGGAGGGCGAGGAAAAGAGGGGGAGTGAGAGGAGGTCCGCTGCCAAGCACAGCAGAAGTGTTGATGGTAAAGGACAACTATCTGGTCCTGTGTTCAGCCTCTGTGCTGTCTTTCTAAACACACCACTGCTCTGAGCTCTCACATGGCCTTCCCTTCACACCGCTGGAGCAACTTTGAGTCAATCATATGGTTTGTAGGACAGAGATTGCATGTGAGAGAGACGTGTGTGTGTGCGTTTGTCTCCACGTAATGTTACGGGGGAGCATCGGGGAAGGAGCAGAAACGTGCGCGAGGGTAGCATCCACAGAAAGGTTGCAGCAAATAATTTTAACCTGGCCTGGCCGCTACTGTATACACATACTCACACATACAACACACTCACACACATACAGTGGCTTCCCTGCTGGCTGTCCAGGTGAGGTTTGGTGGCTTTGGACAAAGATTGCCTTGTTACTAGACTCAATGGTGTGTTTTAGCTCCAAAATATGCTCGGTGAGAGGCGAACGGAGGGGAGGGTGGTTGGCCTGAGCAGGGGGCAGCATCTATGAGCAAAGTGTAGACCCGTCCATACGTCTCTCTGTCTGTCGCCCTTCCTCTTGCTCTGTAGTAAATACCCATGCAGTGAAACAGTTGAAAGCAGTTAGTTCTGCAGAAGCTCTCTATTACCCTTACCGACTAAGATTCCTTGCCTAAGTAATAAGTTTGCTTTCCAACAAGATACAATTCATTTCTGTTTTTTTTTTTTGTCTTTTCATGGTGTGTGTTTACGATAGTAACGAAATAAAAC
>JAPQRN010000006.1:14939193-14961252 GCA_037367275.1 Coranthus polyacanthus | reverse complement strand
ATTTATTTACCTTATGACTAGTATTACATTTTTTAATGTATCTTATTTCCTCCGTTCTCTCTCAATTAAGGCTCAAACTACAACTTTGGAAAGCAACTTAAATACAGTAGGGACACAGTAACACTTCTAACAATTGCATTGTTTTTCCAGATGAGCGTGTAGTAGCTTCTTCAGACTATGACAGCACCTACGACAGCACCTATGAGACCAACCACAGTGACAGCAGTGACTTTGCACAGAATGAAGAGGAGGGAGAAGGAGGCAAGAAGCCTCCTGAAGTGAAGGGAAGTTGCAGGGAGTATCCACCAGAGGGCATTGTACTTCTTCCTCTCCTGCCATCACCAGAGGTAGGTGAATAGGTTTCAGTCGGTTACAGTCTCAGATGACTGTGTCATGTCCAGTTGTTACTGTCATGTCCCTGAATTTATTGATGTGCTATTAAAATTGAGGTTAGGTTTCATTTTCAGAGTTATTTAAATCACTGTGCACAACAGAAGCAACACAAAACACAGGCAGTGTACATCTAGAAAGTGATTTGCGATGGCTTTCAACCCTGGGGTTGCTTTTCTTGCGGCTGGCCATCATGCTGTGTTTATTGTAAACGTAAAATCATTTATTTGACCAATTTAATTATAAAGCTGACCTCACTCATTTCCGTTCACTCCGCAGGACAAACCGGTCGTGACCCTGGAGCCTCTGATGATGCCAGGGCTGGAGCCTTTGATGAGTCAACTCAACAACTGGAACTTTCCTATTTTCAGTCTTGTTGAAAAAACTCACGGCAAGACAGGATGCATCCTAAGCCAGGTATGCATTCATTAGCAAGTAAATGTCACTGCCTATATGACATTTACATATCAAAACATATCAATACGAATTTAATTAAATGAAACTCATATCGACATTTCCATGTGTGCACAGCAGCCAATGCAGGCAGCCGGATGAGTACAATTTGCATCTTCAACTTAATACAAACAACCAGTGCTGTTTTACATGATGTTGGTGTATCTGCATTTCTGCTTTGAGCAAGTTAAGATGAATTAAAACAGAAATTAGTGACACCTACAGCCTGTGCATATTTAAATATTAGATTTTTATCTTCTGAAATGTTGTCCCTACTGTGAAATAAAAATCTTACATCAAACTGTGGTCAGATCAAAGAGAGACGTGACAGCATGAGGCCAGGGGTGATTTGAGGACCAGACCTTCGAGAAGGCTCAGCCTTTAATAAAAATGTGATGTACATACGGTGCCTTGCAAAAGTGTTGAACCGCCATGACTTTCGCTGGATAAAAGTTACATACGTTCATATTTTCTATATGTGATATTTTAATTTACAATACGTGTAATGAATTACTGGCAAGTAAGATTAGTTTTATGCTTTATTATATAATTATTATTTTTTAATGTAGGTGTGCTTGTGATCACCACTAAAGAGTCTAAAATCCTACATGAGGCACATGTTGGGTTGACGTCCTATTATTGCTTATTACTAGTAATAACATTGAGCTTAGTTAGCCATCTACTGGCAATAATAGGCAATAGGACACTAAAAAACAAACAAAAAACTAGAAAGGAAAGAGACCAGTAGATTGTAGATTAGTAGTTTTTGTTGATAGCCAAAAATCGTGACGTTCCTGAACCCTATAGAGCAGTTAAAGTAATGCCGTGTAAAACCGACTATGTTTTAGGAGCAGATTAGGGTTGTTCTTATGAGACACGACTGTAATTCACAACAGTAGTTACTGTATGTTCTCCTTATATCATGTCTTAGGTTTCCTATAGGCTCTTTGAGGACACAGGCTTATTTGAGACCTTTAGGATTCCTGTACAGGAGTTCATGAACTACTTTCATGCTTTGGAGAACGGATACAGGGACATCCCTTGTGAGTAGAAGGTTCACATTTTTACAAACACCCAGCATTGCCTTTATTTGCCACTGCTGTCTGCATTTGTATAGCTTTTGAACTAAACAGCTTTAGTTTGCACTCTGCTAATAACTAATAATTGCCAGCGTGCTAATAAATAAACCGTATCATGATAATTGAGTAGCTCTTTTCCTCTCATCTTTTCTTTTTGTTTTAATCTCCCCAGACCACAACAGGATCCATGCCACTGATGTGCTGCATGCTGTTTGGTACCTCACCACTCAGCCTGTGCCAGGTCTGCCCACACTGCTGACGGAGAATGGGATACACACTGGTAAGGACACGTAGTAGTAACAAGCAGCAGTATTTGACAGGCTGTAGTGGTGTATATTAAGGATGTAGACGTTGTCACTGTTATTATTATTATTATAAATCCCTCCTTGTGCTTGACTTTTCATTATTGTATTTGCCTTTTTTTTTGCCAAATTAACCTTTAAATAAACGGAACCTACACACAAACGGACACACTTAGTTGTTTTTGTCTGGCAGAAAAACAAGTCAGTAAGTTCAATAATTGTACGACTGGAAAAGAAGATAGATAGGAAGAAATGAGGAGGTTATCAAAACAAACAGCGTTTTCATCTGCGTCGCATTTTACCTATGTACAGTGTTAAATTAAAGTAATTAGTTATTGCCGCTGTCAATAATGCTGAGGTTCCTTCCTAAGTACAACATAACAGAGCGTTCTTGCATTTTGCATTTAATACTGAGGCGACTTGTTTGAGCAGAGAGAACAATTAGCACGGCAGCTCAGCAAGCAAACACAGTGTATTAAAATAGCGCCTTTCGCAGACACCAGCCACAAAGTGCTGAACAGACAAACAATTAAAACCTCAAGACTAAGACTGAGATTTCACCTGCTGTCTGTCTGTCTGTAGACTCAGAGAATGGCATTTCCCCCGGTACAACGGGTTTCCTGATGTCCAAAGTGAACTCTGTGCAGGAGGAAGGCTATGGCTCCTTGGCTGGCCTTATCCCTGGCCTGGAGCTCATGGCCCTGTATGTAGCAGCTGCAATGCATGACTATGACCATCCGGGAAGAACCAATGCCTTTCTAGTAGCTACCAGTGCACCACAGGTAAAAACAATGCACAGACCCCATTGCCAGAAAAGTTGGGATATTTTCTAAATTGCAATAAAAGCTATAATCTGCGATTTATTCATTTGAACCTTTATTTAACCCACTAAAGTAGAAAGAAAATATTTTCACTGTTTTCACTGACCAACTTCAGAGTACTTTCTAAATGTAAACACTTAGAAACAGTTTGGATTTTGATGCTTGCAACACACTCAAAAAAGTTGCAACAGAGGGAGGTTTACCACAGTGTTACATCAGCCTATTCCTTTTTATTACACTTTTTAATTGTGTGGAAACTGAGGACACTAATTGTTGCGCTTTGCAAGTGGAATTTTTTTTTGCCCATTCTTTCCGTTTACAAGATTTCAGCTGCTCAACAGTCCATGGTGGCCGTTGTCTGATTGTCCTCTTCATGACGTCCATACATTTTCAATAGGAGGCAGATGTTGACTGCAGGCGGGACAGTCAAGCGCATGCACTCTGATATTATGAAGCCACACTGTTGTAAGAATGAGGCCTGGCATCGACCTAGGCCTCATTCTTGTGGCATCGTCTGTGGTTATAAATAATATTATTATATATATTATAAATAACCACAGACTTCAAGGAAAAGACGTCGACTTGATGGCAGCATATGTCTCTGTAAACTTCTCTGTAAATATATGCCTTCACATGGATGGCACCTTCACACATATGCAGATCAGCCATGCTGTGCGCACTGATGCAGCCCCAGACCATCACACAGATGCTGTTCTTACACCTCTTGCTGATAACAGTCCGGATGTTTGTTTTTTTTTTCATCTTTGACTCGTAGGATCCGGTGTCCATTTTTGCTGAAAACAAGCTGAAACGTGGACTCGTCTGACCACAGCACACTTTCGGTCCATCTGAGATTAACTCGGGCCCAGAGAACGGCGTTTCTGCACAGAATTGATATAGGTTGCATTTCTAGATGCAGCAGCGGAATGTGTTAAGTGAAAACGGTTTTCTAAAGTACTCCGATCCCGCGTGGCTATATTTATCACAGTGACATGACAGTTTCTCGTGCAGTGCCACCTGAGAGCTTGAAGGTCACACATATTCAACTGTGGTTTCCGCCCTTGGACTTTACGCACTGAGATTTCACCGGAATCCCTGAATCTTTTCATAATATTATGAACTAAATGATGAAAGACCTCGGTTCTTTTCAATTTGTGCAAATCTTTTTGAACTGACTGACAATTCTCTCATCAAGTTTGGCACAAAGTGTTGAACCACGACACATCCTTGTGAAGACGAAGTGGATGCTCCTTTTTCCCTCGTGATCGTGATCCCCTCACCTGTTACCAGTTAACCTACTAACTGTGCAATTTTATAGAACTTTGTTACTTGTACATCCTACAAACCTTTGAGTCTTATTGAGTGTGTTGCAGGTATAAAATACAAATTCGTTTATATTTACAAAATACAATTAAAATATTGAAAAACCTTTTCTTCGTGCATTTGTCCCTTAAATAAAGGTTCACGTGTAAATGTGACCTTTTATTATCATATTGCATAAAGGCAAACATTTTAGATTTTCAACAGTCAATGTGAACGTAATATTCTTTAAGCTAAAACATGTATTTTTGATTTTGTCCTCAAACCAGATGTCACTGGTAATTGTATTTTTCAGTCCAGATCAGATTCAGCTCCAAAGTGATAAATAATAATGCTCTCTCAACATTACAGGCGCTTCTATACAACGACCGCTCAGTTTTGGAAAACCATCACGCAGCGTCAGCCTGGAACCTCTTCATGTCTCGACCTGAGTATAACTTTCTGGTTAACCTTGAACACGTGGAGTTCAAGCGCTTCCGCTTCCTAGTCATTGAAGCCATCCTGGCCACTGACCTCAAAAAGCACTTTGACTTCCTTGCAGAGTTTAATGCAAAGGTAAGCATTAAACAAATCTGTCAGATAAACTGTGGTCACCCATGATCTGTAATTTTTGCCTCTCTTAGTTAGAATATCTTGGTTAGCTCTTGTTAACAGGATAAACTATGACCCTGTTCCTGTAATAAAACATTGTCTTTACAATCCATAACATTACACAAACCTTCCTCTGCACACTTTCCCAGGTGGGTGATGAAGGAGTGTCTGGTATTGATTGGACTAATGAGAATGACCGATTGCTGGTGTGCCAGATGTGCATCAAGCTGGCTGATGTCAACGGACCACTCAAGTGTAAAGAGCTGCACCTGCAGTGGACAGAGGGCATCGTCAACGAATTCTACGAACAAGTACGACTATACATTTATACAATCCAACAGATTAACGGGAGTCTGGGTAGCCTCACGAAGAAGAAGAACTAAAAGTACATTTACATAGATATACAGTATTTAACACTGTTATACCAAACATAGTAAGTACTGAGTGATATGCCACAAAACTACAACATTGAAAAAACAAATACAGAATGAAAGGTGCTAAAAAGCAACGGAAAGCACATAAATGCTCTAAATAAACCTTTCAGCAAGGCTTTGTGTGCGTAATTGGATGTTACCCTTTAACAGAAATAGAATAATCATAACACTTACCACTAGTTCATGAATTTCTTAATGAACCGCTGCAGATGGCTAACAACAAATCCTGCTCCCAGCTAACAATGGCTCTGATTGGTCCGCTCATCTGGTGCAGAGAGAGACGTAAAGATAAAATCTGATTAGCTGGAGAAGTATGATTACTTACCTGGCAACGGCATGTTGTACGTAAATAGAATGGCATAAATTTTAGACTAATTGCATTCATTAAGAGACATGAATGGGAAGGGAAGATAGAAATAAAGCGTTTAGTCCTGAAAGTCTTCAATACTATCCATACTGTCTGTTTCTTTTTAAGGAATGATAAAGCTTTGCGTTTGTTCGCATACTGGAACATGGTTTGGTTACGTATGATTCCTCTGATGCTCAGTCAACTCTGTATCAGCTCACATGTGTATTATCTATTTCACTTTTTACGAAGGTCGCTTGTTTACCATATTATCCGAACACTGTAACGGCAAGAAAGATCTTAACGGGGCTGTGCTGATTGCTGAGGAAAGCGCACCACCTCTGATGCGTTCTATTCTGCTATTTCATTCAAACCTTCTGCTCATTTCTCATGATAGCTTTGAGAATTATGTATGTCCTTTGAGCAGGAGCATCAGGGGGCGGACGGAGCGAGAGAGTGGGTGAGAGACAGAGGTTGTGTATATGTTTTTCACTTCAGAGGGAAGACAGATGACCTAAATGTGTCATCCTTAACAGCACTCATTCACAGATGAAGATCACAGGGATGGAACCGAGGTTTTCAAATGGCAACAGAGTCAGTACAGATGCACACAAAATGCATGAACATGATGCTCTGCATTGCACCACTTTAATATTCAGTACAGATGACATTACTGCTTATGACAAACAATTCTGGCCACTCTCTCGCTCTCTCTGCCTGCATTACCTAAAATACATATATGCAACCACATCTCTCGCAGTGAAGTCAGGTTGCCATAGCAATGGGAGCCCATGGCCCACTGTCCACCTATAATCACTTTGAAAGGCCTGTCACCTGAAAGCAAATACAAAAGCACAATACATGAATGCCACAGTATATACCGTACATGGAACAATACAGGCTCTGTGGAATTTGATTTATTTTTCAGAAGAAAATCAATTCATACTGTTTTTATTATTTTGGTATTTTACTTTTCTGTATTTTTTTTTTTTTTCTTTTGCAGAAATATATTTCAAACAGACGTATTTTGAAGGTTGCTGTAGATATTTTGTGTCTTTTGAAATATTTCTATGAAGAATGCGCTCAATGTGTCGTGACGTGGAATAGAAAAGGCAGGAATTACAGATATTGGAAGAATGAGTAAAGGCCTTGTTGGAAACAAATAGAGAGAGCATAGGTGGACAATCTCTGCTGACATTCAAATTTTCATGAAGATAACTACAGATCCAAAGTTTGAATTCATGCTTTTGTCTGATTGTGGTGTTCGAGGCCTACTTTCAGCAGATTGTAACCAGAAGCAGTGTGTCTGGAACTGGTTGTGCCCAAGAATAACCGTTTTTACATACAAATCAAAGCACGAGATTAACATGCCACAAAAATCTAACCATTAAACACAGAGGAAAGCATTATTTAAAAAAAAAAAAAACACACACACACACACACGTACAAAACATACATACACACAAATTGGTTGTCAAACAATATAATAGCAAGAATACGCATTTTAAATAAGAAAAGTGTTATATCTTATATTGACCCCAGATCTTAACTTTCAATGTTGATTTTATTTTGCTATATTTTATGTCAAATGTCTTTTTAAACAGCAGTTGGACCAGTTGGATTCCCTTGCAGCCTATAACACTTATATTTTATCTTTTATAAATCATATACTTTTACTTGTTTTTATACATTATATGCAACTACATGTTTGCCACGTGTGCGTGTTTTTAGGGCGACGAAGAAGCAAGCCTAGGCCTTCCCATTAGCCCGTTCATGGACCGCTCAGCTCCACAGCTCGCAAAACTTCAGGAGTCATTCATCACGCACATTGTGGGACCTCTGTGCTCCTCCTACGACTTGGCTGCTCTTATGCCAGGACACTGGGTTGACCCACCAGACGGAGAGGCAGAGCCAGAGGAGACAAAGGAAGGACAGGATACAGAAGAGGAAGAGGAAGACATTGCAGAAGAAGATGAATCCACGAGTTCTGACACCTCTCGTATGTCGACATCTCATTTTTCATATTCCATAAAGTTTCTCTCATGTTACTTTTGTAGCTTTGTGATGATGGCCTCTAATGATACCTGCCTCAATATGTATTCAGACCACGCATCGTAATAAGACTGAAAAAGAGGAAATCTGATTAAATTAGATTAATGTGCTTTAGCTTTACCATGGCTTGGTTAGTAAATAAGTAAAAAAAAAATGATGGAAATTAACTGTTTTTGACTTTATTAGAAATTAGGTTAGGGTCAGCTAGGCTTAGGGTTATATCATAAGTGGTGATCTGAACACCTGGGTCAAAGTAATAAGTAGATCAGTAAATCTTAAAGTGATTAATCAATAAATCTGGAACTGAATATCAAAGTAACTGTAAAAAATATAGCTGACTCCAGGTGTGGTTTTTTATTTCTTGAACTATTTTTTCCCAAATGAAGAACCCGATATTAGCATCAACCACAACCGGAGCCATGTTCTGTCGATACCGATAGTTCATAAAATGCCCTGTTGGTGCACATTAGTCAGTTAATTGGTCTATCTCTAGTCTCAGCCTTTTGAATGTTGAATTGTATAGCTTCTGAATGGTCATGGTTTGAGTTCGTGTTAAAGTCTCCAACTCTTTTGTTTGTTATGGTCTTGTTTTTTCTGGCTTTTTATCTGACAGAGCTGCAAGAAACCAAAAAGGAGACGAGGAGGAAAGTGTTTTGCCAGATCACACAGCATCTTCTGGAGAACCATGAAATGTGGAAAAGAGTCATTGCTGCCGAAGTCGAGGAGGAGGCCCAGCCAGAAGACTTGAACGGCATCGGTAGCACCGCCGATCCAATCACAGCCATTCATGAGGAAGAGGAGGAGCATGCAAGCAAGGAGGAGGAGGAGGAGGAGGAGGAGGAGGAGGAGGAGGAGGAGGAGTCAGCTGACTGCCTTGATGAAAGGGAAGAGGTGGCAGCTATTGAGGAAGAGGAAATCCTCCCTCAATCCGAGACTTCAGGGGAAAAAGAGGAGGAGCCAGAGTGATGTGAACTTTGACCTCCTCTTAAACCAGGCATCTGAACGTTGTCTAAAAATGTTTCTTTTCTAACTAAACTCTTGATATGGTAGCCAGCACATCACTTCGACACAACACTGTAGAAGATGTTTTGGGTAATATGTGCCTAACAAAAACAGGGTTTGAGGACAGGGATGATGCATTCCCAGTGCATCTAACAAGGGGAGAGAGGTGAGATGAGCAAAAGATGAAGTTACTAAAAAGTAGAACAAGCTGAAAAAAGAAAAAGAGAATGAACATGGACTGTATTTGTTTTTACCGTAGTGTTAGTTTGGTCTGGATATGGTACCCTGCCCTCACCCGGGCTGCCCATTCTGCTGTATGGGCCAACCATGCTGATTCACACATTCACTCCACCAGTGAGTAATACACTGTCACAAGCCCCACCCATCTTGTTTCTCCCATGCTATCAGCCCACTGTGGAGCCATCCGTCTGGCCAAGGATGTGCAACAAGCCCCTCTCTCTTGTAGACAATGGGATGAAAGCCAGGGAAAAAGTTGTGTTCACTGAGGCTCAGCCTTGTGGAGTTCAGCGGCAGATGGGGAGGGGAAAGCCAGCTGTAGTACTTTGTGTGTACAGACATACACCCACACAATCATCACATACACCCACAGACACATGCACTCACAAAATACTACAAGTAGGAAATTTAACAAAGAACCATGTAGCTCTAAAAGCTTTATTCTCACTCAAGGAAAAACATAAAACGTTTGTTTGTCCTCAGCTTTCTTTTCCTCTTTTTGGTAGTCAGTCGATCCAACACACCTAAATGTTTCCAGGCCACACAACTCAGGAAGAAACTGATTGAAAAACAAGGACTTGCAATGTACTTGTCCGTTCACGGGCCACTGATGACGCTGTCTGAGATGCTTTTGATTTACTAGAGTAATAAGAGGGAAGGATTATTGGTGTATGTCACATGTTATATTTATTTTGCCAGTTCTCTCTGTCTGTGTCCCAAAGTCCACTGAAATAGATCGACGTAGAAGACACATACTATAACTAGGTAATAAGGCAATGCTGTTTGTTGAGTAAATATTATGTCTTTACATTATATCCCTCCCCCCAGCTTTTCCTCCTTATGAGTTACAGTAAACAGTAGAGCACTGAAAGGAATTATTGCATCTTTGCAAAATACAGTAGTTCATAACCTGGTATGTAGGCCAGATCTTCAGAAAGTAAAGTAATCCAGTAAGCTATAGTGTTTCAGGCCAGAGCTTACTCATAGCTCCAAATCACCCAAGGGATTTATGTCAATGAAATATAAGAAAAATGTGGCGCCCTCTGCAAACCAGGAAGTGCTATGTACAGTACCCACACGCCTCCAACAGATCGTGACATTTCATTACTTTGTTACACAAAGCAAATATTGCATCTATAAGCTTAAGCTGTTTAGAAAATGTTCCTTCAAGGGTTATTCTGCAGTAGCAGTAGCTGAGGTATTTAAGTAGCAATGATTGGTGTTACTCCAGCTTTTTAGCAAAGAAAACAGTCAGCTCTGATTAAACTAAGTCTCTTTCCTGAAACAATGTAGGTACATAATCCCTCAGTAGCTACTGGGGACACATGCAAGATGACAATATGCCCAGTCCTGAAATTTGGTAAATCAGCGTCAAGGATAAGAACACATTATGCAACTAGTCCATTACACTTAGAGACATTATATTTCTGCTGGGAAAAGACAGACTAACCAAACAGGTTTGTTTGTAGGCACTGTCTACATTTTCATTGGCTGTAGCTACACTACTGTGACCCAATTTCTTAACTCAATTAGAGTTTTTCTGTTAATACTGTCTAAATCCTCAGCTGTATCCATTGCACTGTTCTTAAAATGCCAATTGTGCAAAGGAGGGCTAAACTGTGCAACATAATGCCCTTGACTGCTTATTCCCTGTACTTACACAAGGGTGCAGTTGTTGAGTTTGTTTTCACTGTTAAGAAAAAGAAAGCCTGTGCTAACCTGAAGCCTGAGCTCATTTTCTGTGTTGCACTTCAAGTTGAGCGCTCTTAATAGGATCATCAATTTAAAGTAAATAATCATTTCAATTGGACAGGAAGCTCTCGACAAAATTAAGGGAATACATTTTTTTCAAAAAGGGACAGCTACATTTAGCTTAGAGAGGCTAGTTTCCATCGGCAGTCCTTTTGCCGGATGTAAATAGGCAAGAGCGAGTGTTGCTTAGCAAGAGAAATAAAGGGAAACTGATATCTGACTCTTGAAACAATGTATCTGCAAATGGCAACCGTTCATTTCTCATAAATGCAACAAGATGCAACTGGATTTACGAGTCCATTAACCGGGCCAAACGTCTTCCAGTAGCCTCTTGTTGCTTTGCCTTGTCATACGTTCACCTGTACCAGTAGACATTATGAATAATCACCAGCTGATGAATCACTGATCTACATACCTGTGACTCATCTAAGGCAACGACTTGGGTCTTTGGGCATTTAAAGATCACTACATGAACTTAGATCTCAAACGTCCGCTGTCTAAAAATAAGCAAGCTGCACAAACCTCCTGTAAACAACATGCATTTGAGCACATACGTATGAATGAGCTTGAGCTTTGTGCACTGTAAATACCCTACTTGCCATACAGTACTGATGCCTCACTTGCAATATAATATACATACTAATGCAATGGACGTTTGTCCCCTAATTCACCCTTTTACCAGTCCGTCTCCCGCTATTATGTTTGGGATTGTGTATAGACTATGAATTCTGTGTGATCAGAGGAAGTTGAAGCTCACAAGGGAGTTAGTCATAACAGACGCTTCCCTCCTCTGATGTTCCCTTCTCAATCCTGCCTCACTAACTGTGTACACTACACTACAGCAATCAAAGAGACTTAATCAAAGCTGTGATAGACGTCGGGTTAGCTATTTTTGTCACAAGCAGTCTATGGTCACAAACAATACTAAACATTTGAGTGTGTGTCTCGCCAAGTAGGAGTTTAAAGCGAGCCATTTGGGATGAGTGAACCGGCCAACTCGCCTGCGGTCTCACATATAGATACATGGAATAGAGATTCTTGGCCACCACCACATAAAGCTGATGTCCTCTGTCTTTTGGCGTTGCTCATCACGGCTACACAGGTCAATGGTTTGTACCAGGCAATCCCATGGCCTTCATAATTTACTTCTTTAATTTCAAACTTGCTTTATTAAATCTTAAACTGGGTCAGAATGCAACATCCGTCCATGGTCGCCAACTTTCAGCTGAACTATCTCAGCTTAACCGTGAACAGAATCAAAGTCAGTATCTGTGGTTTATAACAAGAAGAAGGGGATTGCTGCACACTGGATTACCTTGTGCAAACCAAAGAAACTTTCTGAACTTTTTTGGTTTTTTTTGTGATCTGCACAAAATGAGCCCTCAAAGGAGCTTTTGTTTTTGTGTCAATGTTATCCAGAACCTAACCTTTATAACAGTTCATATGTAGAGACAGGACAGATCAAAAGGAGAAGCATCTTGGCATTCATTTAACAAACCCGAGTTCACAGGTTCTGTCCACGTCTGCTCTTTTTTCACTGCCGTCAGTAAGCAGCAGTAGCACTACAATGGTACTGACCAAATCTTCTGTTCTCAGACTGAAGCCCTTGTACTTTCTTTTGATGGTTTGAACCAAAACATTCCTTTTTGTATTGTTTGTTGTTTTAGCCATTACAAAAGGGAGCTATGCTCCTGTGCCATACCATTTTCACATGTATGTACTGTATGTATACATTGTTTGAATGCTATATTCTTCAGCCTCCCTTGTTTGTCACAAAGGAAACCAAATGTTTTCACCACCTTTAAAGCAAGACAAACAAGAGTGACATATTTTTACCTATTATAGCTAGCGCTTCAGAGACTCAATTCTTTTCTTCTCTCCAGTATCTTGCACTTAACACATGTAGCAATACCTACAGGATGGGGAAATTGTGTGATTCACCAGTATTTGTTTAAGTACAGTAACGTTTTATTTCTAGTATCGTTTGACTTTGTATAAAAATATATACTGTACAGATTCAAAACTATAACATAAAAGTTTTAGAAAAATATTTATTTTTACTGTTTTGTAATTTAGACACAATACTGTAGCTCCTCTATTGCCAGACATGCTGGAAGTGCCTCTTGATAACGTATTACAAAGTAACTATACAATATATTGGGATTATTAGAACCTGTCACTAGCAGAGCAGTGTTGATGTTGTAATGTGAATATTGTTGAATAATAAGATTTATAAATGCTGCACTTGCGTCTGTCTTGTTCTTGAGTTTCAATAAACCTGTGTTTTTCGCCGCGATTTTGTTCAGGGACGAATTTCAGACCAATTCACAACTGCTTTAAAGGCAGCTCTTTAAAGAAGTTCTTTTAGCAGGTTATCAGAAATATTTAAGGTGTATATTTTAATCATTGAAGTAGTCCTGTTACTGTCCAATAATAATTGACCATATAGCCAAGTTGAACCTTACATAAAGCCTTCAGACTCTCCAACTGTGGCTCTGACTGCATCTGTTATATGTTAAGAGTTAAGACTGAATGGACTGAATATTGTAGTGATAATTAGCCTCTTCACAGCACAACCCGTACAGTTGAGTACAACTTTTCATCACACTATCGCAGAAGGCACAGAATTAAAAAAAAAACAACAAAAAAACCGGACAGTCCTGAGGAAGAATCCATTAGGACTAAAGGAGAGAAACAAACATCACATTCCCACATCCCACAGAAAGAGCTCGTGTTGGGAACCTTTTTGCCGCCGCTGACATACCCTTGCTGTGAGAACCAGTATATACATTTTTCAGGTCCTAACAGTGAAAACCATTTCATTTCACCTATAGGTGGCAGCCAGAAATCCAGTAATCACTGCATATGTATTAGTCTGTGTTTTTCAGCCCACAGTTCATAATGTTAGTTTTGCCACATGCTGCGTATGTATGATATTATGCAGGGGTTTAGTGACTCAAAAGCACCCATTAGAAACTATGGGTTTGGCATCAACAAAGGTATCTTTCCTGTGCAGATAATTGTTTCAATTGCTAAAAAGATCATTTCCATTTTCTTTTCCGTTCTTTGTGTGATCTGTGCTGCATAATGCATATACCCTACAAAAGAAGGCAGTTATAAAAAGCGACTGAATTGAGTGCAGCGAGTTTCGCTTTCAGTCAGTCAGGACTTGGTGCTACCTGTGGCAGTTCTGGTTTGGGGGTTTGGGGACTACACAGAGTTTGTGCTTTTGTGTTTAATGACTGCATTTCAAAAGCTATGGCGATACCATCCAACTAATACCGAAGTTAAGTATTCATAATTTAAATGTAGGTGTAGAGAATTTGATAATCTGACTAAGACTTTTGGTGGTCTTGTTTGGAGTGAAGCTGGCGTCTCTTTGAAGAACTCTAGGTGTGATTGATTTTGACTGAGCTTTGGAAGTCACCATTGGATGTGTTACATGTCAAGAAGCATCCTCTTCATCCACTCCTCGTCCGTAACTATCCAGGAACTCAAACCTCCACTTCATTCAGTCCTATAATCCATACTCTTCTTAGATCTTGGACCTTTGTGCGTAATGAACATTCGTGGGAATCAAATCTGCTCTGAGATCAAATGACCGGTGTAGAGGGGTTAGATTCCCTCTGCAGTCTTCAAGCTGCCTCACTGATGAAAATGTCTACGCTAGGCTGGCTAAATCTGAATATAAATCATTTTCACTTTTGATACTCCCCAGAGAAAAGCTGCATATTAATTTATATCAAAGAGAAGTCACAAAAGGCAGAAGGTAGCAAAGATTTGAGATTTGCCCTCAGATCTGATAACTGATGACAAATGATGACTATGTTTCTATTTCTTAATTGTATGGTTCGTCAAATAAAACAGGAAGAAGAGCATATATTTTTAATCTTCGGTGTGGCCCTAATCCTCCTTTGTACAAACACAGCTACACAGTTTTACTTGTACTTGGCATTTTCAGATTTTGCTACCGCATAATGAACATAGTCAACTTAACTCAGTCCTATAATCCCTATTAAATTCTCACAGAGGAATGAAATTTGCACATAAGCTGTTTAACATAAGATCATGCCAGTGCCCTCTGACCTCCACATGATCATTATATTCTCACACATGAAAGAGAGCTTTGATTAAATAGGCAATAAATATACCATTAAATATGCAGAATGCCTCTCACATAATAAGATAAAATGCTGATATATTATGATACAAGATTATGCAGTTGAGAAAGGTAATAACACGAAAGCCTCCACTTTGGTAATGTTATATACACGTGAACAAACTGGACAGCGAGTTTCATTTCCTCACACCTTATAATTAGTGTCTAGAAATGTCTTTTAGGAATATGTAAACGAGGAGGATACCCACACGTTTCTGTAAAATAAACTATATAAAATAAATTATATACATACACATGCTATATTTAGTTCAAGTAAACTGCACTGACAGTGATGTTTTCTCCATGACTTTGCCAGAATGAACGCTTTAATGTGTTCAGCTCACGAAAACTACACTAGAACAGAAAAATACGCTATTAATAAACAGATAAGGTTGAACCAGTATAGCTCTGAATTTACGCTAACGTGAAGCTAGGAGTTATGAGTAGCAGTAGTTCATAAAGATTGCAATATTTATGCTGATATCAGTGACAGAATTTAAGGGTGAAGATGCTGTATATGTGCACTATGTTGCGAGCAACATGTTATTACGCCACAACCTTTTCTTTTAGGCTATTAGGCCATTCATATTTCATGGACAAAATACTTCTATAAACACTAAAAAAAAGGAACTCTACAGTATGGGTATTTTATTTCTCAAATGATAATAATAAAAAAAACCCTTTGTAATGTGTATCCGGCATTAAAAAAAAACACATGTTGACATGTTGTATAGGGCTTTGCAGCATTATTTTAATAGATTTGGAGTGCACATGGTTGTATGTACATAAATGCTTTCCTAACTGAATCCAGACTAACTGAGCATCATGATCAGGCTATTAAAAGCCCAAACAGCTTTCTTGATCTAATGAATATTTAAGCATTTGGGTCAAAGAAAGTTAATGAACTCCCACTTGATGCCACTAATTGGGGCACCACGGCAATTTATAGAAATTCTCAAGAGCAACACAACACCAGACTAGCTGATGTTTTTAAAGACATCAAAGCTTCCAACCTAAAGCTAAATCAGGAACAAATGTCTCAGCAATCTGAAAGAGATCATTATAATAGGTCACCTAAGAGGGGGTTGTGCCATCCAGGATGTCCATAAATCCCAGAATGATTATTCTACTGTTGGTTAAAACCATGTAATTAGACAACATAAGTCTGATCTTATCAGATTCTGTTGACGGAGCTTTAAATGGGCATCCAGAAAACTCAAGGACGTGACCGTGAATGTTCACCACCTGATGGCTGCGAGCGCCAATGCAATCAGATACAACTTGGCAAAGACAGGTGCTGTAAACATGACGGAAATATGTCACTTTCTTGGTCCACGTGTTTACTTAGCTTCGGTCTGTCCTACAGCCATTAACAGCTCTGAAAGAGGAGATGTACAGCGTTGTCAAGCAGAAGGATCTGCCCACTTAAACATCACAACACATAACTCAGCTACAATGGGACACATTTACTAATCCCCTACGAATGAAATACGGAAAATGGGAAAGGAATGCCTCGAAACATACTTCCACAAACCAGTGAGGAACTCTAAGAAATTCTAAAGACAGCGAAAAATGTTTCCAGCAAGAAGATCTACTGTATTCTTTGTTATAGTCACATGATACGAGACTTCTTCTATTTAAAGGAGTCACAAAAATCCCATGGTTGGCCTGTCGAAAGAGAATAATAAAGCCAGAGCAGACACACAAAGAAGGCCAATGTCAGTCCTTCTGACGCTGCTATCGCCTTTACTGAACAAACCGACGAAATACTATGTACAGCACAACAGTGAAAAGAACATTAAGGAGCAGCAAGATCATTCTAGGTCGAGCAGATCTGTCACAGAAGCCAGGAATGACTTGAGTACAATCCAAACTCTTCAGCAACAGCCCGGCCTGTATCCTCAACCCATTAGCGTGTGTCGGCCCACAACACATTTGAACACATTGCTCATTTATTTCTGTATGTACAGCAGTCATCTGCCTGCGTCTAAATGCGGTTTGACGTGTCACATATTTATGGTTTGACATTATTGCCGTTTGCGCCGAGCCACAGAGAGGCGAAATGAATCAACGACGATCACTCTAATGAACACAAACACGGCTAATTATCTCCACATTATCCATTTAGAGAACACGGGGCTACAAGGCTGCAGACTTAGATCCACAAACGATGGAGGGGGGGGGGGGAGAAAAAAAAAAAACATTCCGTGCATTGAAAAGGTTCGTTTGGTGTGTTTTGTGTCACTGGCAGAGGCCGTAGGGAGGAAGCGTGAACGCCGCACCACTTCAATAAAGCTTTGCCGGATTGTACAGACATGAGAAAGTGGGTGGGAGGGAGAAAGGGGATAAATGAGAATGAGAGTTGAGAGAAAGAGAGAGAGAGAGGGGAAGGAGGAAGGAATAGATAGAGCCGCAGGGAGACAGAGGGGCGGGAGACAGAGAGGAAGAACGCGTGAGAGAGGAACAGCAGATGAAGACAAGCGGTTTTTTTTTTGGGTTTTTTTTTTTTTTTTTTTATGCGAAAGCCCGGGGGTCTACTGACGCTACTATCTACAATATCTGGGAGTCAGAGTCCGAGGACAGAGCAGACAGCGGGGGGTCACTCTCGGGAGGCGGCAGCCGTGGCGCGTCTCGGAGCAGCGTGAGAGCGACGCACGCAATCACCCGGCGAAGACACGTTTTCGGGAGATAAAATTCCTGTTTTGATCGGATTAGTCAAATCTCAAAGAGTTCGTCGGCTAGGAGATGAACCCTGAAGACACGCGTCGGTCTGGGAGCGTTCACCATAAGAGCCAAGCGCGGTCTCCTCCTTTAACATCCACGCGAGAAGTTTGACCGGAGCGGGCTGAAGGGAGGATACCCGCGTTTCCGATTGGCTCTTTAATCCCGGAGCTCAAGCGACTGGGTTATTGTTTCACGGGGGCGCTAAGGTAAGTGCGTTTAAATGAAACTAAAGACGCTGGGTGAGCGAGTCGAACGACCCAGGTAGCCCGTAGCACAGTTTATATGTTCATTTTTTTTTTTTTTTTTTTTTAAAAAGCTGTGACTGTACCTGTCTCTTGTCACCTCAGTTTCACGCCCGAGGAGAGTGACGTGAATTTTCGCAGGGAATACATTCTCCTGCCGTATCAGCAAGTCAGGTAGAGGAGCCTTCTTATTTTTGGATTGTCACTCGAGGTTTCCTGTCAGGTTGTCATGTTCTTGACAACCTGCTTTTGCCATTCATTCATGACAGTCAATGTGCGCAAACTCCATCTCCTTTAAATGCAGGGTGTAGAATAATACTTGTGTAGACTTTACTTTTACAGTCTTAGCCTCTGCCCCTCCACATGCATTTAAGTCAAGATTTTGACACCTCGATTCCTACTGCAAAAGTATTTTTTTTTTTGTTCAGTGTGAAACTTGTGTAAAATAACTGAAGTTGCTGATCTCCTCGTGGCTTAGATTCACTGCTTAGAGTTAGGTTTCTTATAGCAGCAAAATGGTGGGGATTAGAAAACAATTTCTAGGCTAATTACATATTTGGACGTGAACTTATTTCCTTTGGACTTCCTAAATGTCAGTTATTCGATGCCTCTTTGTCCTTATCCTCTCTGTGCAGACCTGTCACAGACTAAACCCGACTCCATCCCTCTTGAACTGGCCAGGTTTTGAGCGTAAACAAAGAGGACAGGAAATATTCACGAGGAAGAAACGTTTTTCTTTTATGCAAAACCTGCTACTTTTGTGGCCTTTTGCTCTTTCTTTGCATAATAAAGGATGCTGTTGGGCTAGTTCTGTAAATGTAGGTCAAACCTATTGCGATCAGCCAGCTCCTTTCAGCCTGCTCTGGTCCTTAAGGAGGAAACATTCTTTGAAATGCAAACTTGTTACACATAGCCCTAGTGGCGGTTTCTCTGACAATAATGGTAATGGTATTATGATGGTTCTCTATTAGTATTTTATGCTGCATAGCAATCACTAATCCCCAGGAGCATTTCACATGACATTTATAGAAGCAAACAGGCTCTGCCAAAGCAGAACCGTACTGCTGCTGCATGGTGGCTCAGAAATGTCTTGCTGCACATGTATTATGGAACAGATTGTAGGACACCTAAGTGTGTTCTGTTACGCAAGATTAAAATGGTAAAATAAAGCGAGGAAGGCCAAAGAAAACTAAACTGCATTTGTATTGTCCAGTCGCTTCTATAATTTTTTCCGTAAGGGTGCTTACAGCAAAGCCATGAAAAGCACAGACAGTCTTTTCTTTTGTATATATATCTTTATGTTGCACCTTAATATTTACATGTAACATATGCAAGACGAAAAAGCACACACTTCACTTACTCCAGCAGAATATGCGGGGAGGCACTAGAGGAATAAAAATGTTTGAGCTTAGCAAGGCCTGGCTTACTACGGTAAACATTAAACGTGCACCACATTTTCTCTGCCTCACAACTGACACAACATGTAGCATCGTCTATTTTCAACGGGTGCAAAGTATAAAATACTGACACAAAAAAAAACTTGATTCGCTAAGCTGCCCTCCCATAAGATCACCCGGAAAGGTCAGTCGGTTAGGGGATGACCAACAAGTGATGAAAAGCTTGATTTGTTACAAGACGCATCTTTATCCAGTGCTGTTAATAATAGTCGACATACACTGGATTTATTTTGTTGACTCCAGCTGCACTTTGAACCCGAGCTATTCTGTTGTGATGGCATTTGTCTGCAAAGAAGAGTAGTTCTGGCATCAAAACAACTCTAAGTTCACTTTAGAAAAACAGCTCTTAGGCATAAGATTATAGTTTTACCACTTTTAACAACTGTGGTTCATGCTACATTATATTTGATCACATGATGTCAGTTACTGGGTGAACAATACAATAAAGTACAGAACTGTAACTATAGTTGCATAACTAATTTTTAGCCTAAAATAGTAAAGTGGAAAAAACCAAATTTTGTGCTTTTTTATTACTTGTGTGAAAAAAAATACACACGCCATTAAAGTGTTGAGATTTGTTGAGTGTTTTGCTGAGACTTATGCTTTAACGTCTTTGGAACAAAAACAGGCACTATTACAGGCCCTGCTGTGTTTTTGTGTGTGTGTCACCTTCTTCTCTACCAGCTGTTGTAGACATTTCTGTGTTTGTACTAAGGATGAGAAGTGGGTCACATGCTTGAATTATCTATTTGCAGGGTTGCATGCATCAGTGCCAAGAAATTGCATTGCGTGGGAGACTTGTGCTAAGGAGACACAGAGACATTTCTTGAGAATGGAGGTGGCAGCTGAACAAGGTTGCACACAGGAGAATGGACGCTGTGACGCTAAGGCCAGAGCGGCTCGCTCCACTTCCTGTTCCAGCCTGAAGGTACACAAATGAACACGTTTTGATGATGGGGTCGAAGCGCTCGAGCTGACACCTATTTCTCTTGCAGGGTAGACGTAGTGAATGTCTGTGTGTATGTCTGCATTGAGGACTGGTCACATGCTTGCTTACTACGTTTGATTGTATGTACGTAGAGACCAGGACTAACTACATAACCAAATTACAGAAACAATCCAGCGAGTCACTACCACAAGACCCGTGTGTCCGCAATGCGAATGCATCAAAAGAAAGTCAGGAAATGACCAAATTGTTCATGCTTCTGTTCGTCCGATCCTCTACATCTACTCTTAATGTTAATATTATTAAGATGGTATAGGTATACTGTATCCAATGAACAGACACATCATTTCATTATCATATCCTTTACAGTACACAGCCTATGTTAATGCTTCTTTCCTTCCTTTTACTCACACATCAAAACCAAACTGATCCATTTTTCTTTCTTGACCTGTTTAGTGACCCGTGAGACATAATAAAACCTCTTTTGTCCTTGTAAATTCACTTCCTTATTGTCTAAATCTACAGAATGTGAACCTTTTTCTGTCAATGGGCACCGTCAACGCTGCAGCGTGCCTTTACTTTAAAACATGTAATGGGAAGCACATGTAAGAGTGATGTTAGCACTGTGTCCGCGGTGGCTCTTATGCACCAGCGGTAGCTCACTGCAGCAAACTATCAGAGCAGAAACCAAAAGAAAATGCTTCCACTTGTGATATTTTGATATAAGTAGATATTATGCAATTGTGTAGAAAGTTTCTTTGCAGTAAGAGAGTCTAGATCAATGCTCAGAGACAGGACTTTATGTAAGATTCTGGTATTTCAAATTCAATGAAAGTGAATGAGTGGAAACACTGCCTGCACATTTGTCATCCCATATTAAATATATACACATATATATATATATCCTGAATTGTTCTGCATAGGGCTGGGTGATATGGCAACAAATGCGATCACGATATTTTTTTTCCCATCACCATTGATATTTGTCAAAATGTATAATTTGATAATCCTCCCAGTTTGAAGAGTATCCTGATAATGACTGAAGCCTGAAGAAGGAGGTTCATTAGTTAAACTTCAGAATATTAACATATCCATCCTGTCACTGTGAATGGCAGATGTAGGCATATGCATTTAAACAAAGCAAAATAATAAATCATGTTCACGATCACCTGTTCACATCACCGGTTTCAAGTCATGTTATTTAATTTTGTTTTATTAGCCCCAAGCAGTTCCAACTTTTTCTTGAATGTTTTGCAGGCCTGAATGTCAGGCATGGTTGTATATTTACAAATGAAATGAAGTTGACCAGACAAAACATGAAATACGTTGTGCTCATACTGTTCAGAATGAAAAGCAACTCAAAGTACATTTTTAGTATCGCTACTTTATTTTAATTAGTACATTCCATGCGTCTCATTTGGTGTCGTAGAAACTTCACTCTTTTAGAGGTTAAGTGTGTAATATTTAGTGATATCTAGCAGTGAAGTTGCAGATTGCACCGCTTTGTCCTCATCTTAACCTCCCCCATACATCAGACCTGCAACATGGCGTGGCCATGTCTATGGGAAACAAATGACAGTTCCCATCGACTTTAATGTAAATAGCGGTACAAAACAAATGTGAGAGAAAACCAACAAAATGAAATTAGCTTCTAAATTACCCTAAGACACATTGTAAACTTCATATACAGTATGTCGACTCTGCCTATAATGGAACATACTAGACGTATCAAAAACTTTAGTTTGATCCATC
>JAPQRN010000006.1:14894057-14905203 GCA_037367275.1 Coranthus polyacanthus | reverse complement strand
CTAACTAACCACGGTTGAGTTTAAGAGCGAGTAAGGCGGATAATTGAATTCATTTCCCAATTCAGAGAGAAAAAAAAAGATTCACATCTTACCAACAAATCGCCAAATTACTGACCACCACTAGGTGAGAACTTTGATTAAAACTAACCTGGGCAATGTAGACTAGTTTTCCTCGCGCTTCCTGTTCCTACAGCTCGGCGCGTAACAGTCGTTTCCGCTCGCTCCTTCAGAATAAAACTCATTTTAGGATTACGTTGGGGTTTAACGGAAACCGTTTACTAGGCGTATCAATAAAATACCAGTGCTACGACTGGAGAACACTTGTTTTGAGAGCTAAATGGTTTAATTATGGGCTCGCACCGTTTGTTACCACTCTTGTGTGTTCAGTCTCGTGTACTTTTAATAGCCAACGTCACAAGCGCCTTTATTTTGAAGGTCAAAACGTATTTTTCCGGTTTCACGATTGGTTTGAACACCTCTAGTTCTAATCAACACTTTTTCTTCCAACTTAAGTATATATATTTAACTCTACATAACCCCATTCACAATATCATCATATTTGTTTAGGATTCTCATTCTAATATTGTTCGAGCAATATGCAAAAACAAAAATGATAAAAAATACATTTTAATGGGGTGGGAATGGTCGTTTATGTATGTCATTTTAACTGAACATACCTTAGATTTGGAGAAAATGATTTGTAGGCCAGGGCATCTTTGTGGCACCACAGTACTTCTTTTATAATGAATAGTAGGCTGTGACACATTTACCTCCATCACAAAAATTGCAGCTCTTGCTATTTGCATATTGCACTTGGCTATAATGCGATTTTGATAATATTTCAATTAATTACCCAACCTTACTTATGATAAGGAAATTTACATTAAGACAGAAAGAAAACAAGCCACAGCATGTACTTGATAACTGCCCCTACTTTTTAAAGAAGACTCATATCAGTGAATATAATTCACATTTTTATTTGGAACAAAAATACAATAAAAACAAAGTGGCAAAATACAAAAGAATCACATTCAACTACACTCATGTTGCCAAATCTTGTACTGTCCCATATGTGCTTTGCAGGTAGTCTATTACAGCAGACGTACTGGACAGAGAGTTGAAGACTTTTCTCTCAGGCTGGGAGCTAACCCTCTCCAGCATGTAGATAAGATGGTGGTGGAAGCAGGTGAATGGAGTGCCATGTTCTATGGAGATATTCACCCAGTCCCATATACACTCCAATGGTGTATCCTCATAGCCAGCAAACATGGCAGGGTTAGCAAGCAACCCCCGCGCAGCCATCACTCCTTAACAGTGAATCAATCAATACAAACAAGAAAGAAGACATAAGTACATCCATTATTACAACAGTTATAAATTCACAAGTGTATTTATTCAAGAGTATAATTTTGTTACATGCAAACATACCATCAACACCGGTAAGCTGGTGAGTGGACTCCACATCACGGAGGTATTTTATGTCCCCATTAGCAATGACCGGGACAGCAACACTGTCTTTGATTGTCTTTATAGCATCATAGTGGACTGGCTGGTGGCGTTCTTCTGTTGTACGTCCATGGACTGTTATCCATGACACACCAGCTGATTCAGCCTTCTGGCACAGATCCACTGTCTGCCTGAGGTCCTTGTGAATTCTAGGATGAAGGAAGGTGTATTTGTCTTTTACTGATATTATAAGCTCTGGCTGTAATATAGTATACATTGTCATAGTATCACAGTATAGTAAGACATTGCATTTATTCTAAAGGAGCTGAAAAAGCAGCTATGAATTCTTATTATTATCAGCTATAATGTTCAACTCTTTACCTAATTTTGATGGACACTGTGTAGTCGGGATTGTCCACCTGGTTCTTGACAGTTCTGACCATGTCTTTCACCAATTCTGGCTTATTGATAAGGCATGCGCCGTACCCAGCTGACATGGCCCACCTATAACAAAAAACATAAAATACAAATCTTGGAACAACATCATCAGGACACCTAAAGGTTTGAAAACATTCTCCAGGTAACATGCTTCTCAGATGTTTTTTTCTAATTTCTCTCAATTAACTCCTATCCTATTTATTTAACTGAAACTTTAAAATGGTTAAAACAAAAGTGATAATAAATGACTGGAGGCCAAAACGGATCTGGGCCTACTGTCAGAAGTTGCACCTCTGGGGGCAGCCACAGTTGAGATCAACTCCATCTGAGAACGGTGCTACCACGCAGGCTGCGTCGGCCAGAGTCTGGGCATCATGGGCAGCAAACTGCACAACCAGTGGCCTGTCTCCTAAGGAGGTGAAAGAAAACAGGCAGCAGTGGTTGAAACTCAGTCTTATCATTTAACATGATAAAACTACTTTATGGAAATACGGGTAAAGCCATTTCAATTAAGTTTCTGTGTAAAAGAATGCAGCTAATCTGCACTGAATTGCGAGGACACAGGTAATCTTCTAGATGGTGTTGGTGTGCTGCTGCTGCTGCTGCTACTCACGTTCACTGGTAGTGAATTCACTGTCTCTGGCTTTGACAGATCGCATGAAGTCAGCAGCAACTATCATTGGGGTAAAACAAATATCACAGCTGTACTTCCTCACCAAAGATCTGAAAGCCAACCTGAGAAGAAATAAGCAATGACCAAAATAAACAAAAGTATGCAACGCATGTGAGTGGTAGCCAGTTAGCATTTGTTATTTTACTTAGTTCACTTACATATCCAAAAATGGAGAATGATTCAATTATGCAACGCTAAATGGAGATGAAAATATTCAACTTACTTCGAATATCTAACCATCGGAGCGCATATTTTCACGACTTTTCCTTTTTGAAACATGTCCATGACACTAGTATTAATGTTAGAAGTCTTCATTTTTAGCAAGCAGCGGCGGTGGTCAGCTAGCATAACACGCTAACTAGCTCAATATCCAAAAGTTTAGTTGCGGTTAAGAAAACGTTAGTCCTGTTTCGTTGCCATTAAAATCAAATATATGCGTCGCAAAACGCTGTCTCGAGAGAAGTTGACTTTACAACGAGCATAAACAGCGTTAAAAGCGTGGATGTATTAAAAGAACATGCATGTTTGCATGTTTCCATCACCATGCGCGAAAAAATGTGGGCGTGCGCTAAAGACCTCTGACCCTTTACGTCACACTTTTTTTTTCACCCTGCGCTGATCTATTTAGGTTAAAGCTAAAGGATGGTGAGTCAATGGCAATGTTTTGTGATAAAAAAAAAAACACTAGAACACATAAATATATAAAATAATATATAAAAACGAAGTAGGAAACGGTGTTGGAATGAACGGCGAACGTCGTACGTCATACGAGGGCGGTATGCTGCGTTCAAGTGCTGCCAGATAATGGTACTTGTTTTTTATTTGTGGGGCAACGACTGCGTAGTAGACTGTGGGGGAAAAAAGGACCAATTGCTTGCACTTGTAGGGGTCTATAAACAGATTAAGGTGATATTGTTGATGGTCCGTACAATTTGCTTTAACGTGTAAAACTGAAATGACGTTCATACCAATATATATTCTTACTGGCAAAACCAGACTTAAAAACATTGAGCGCTCCTGGATAAACATCTACGTATACTACGGTAATCCAAATACAATTAAGAATTGGACACAGTGTATAAATTAAGTTTACAGTTATTATCAACTGTGTAGAATTAGAGAAATGACACACAATGTTATGCTATTTCTGTGTAATTCACGTTTCATTTTAACGAGAACAATCCTCGTAGATATAAGTTTACTTTCTGCCTTGTGTGGCTTTTTTGAAATATGGACTTATATGTCATTCAGTTGCATGCCATGCCATTTCAGTCATATTATTTGGGTCTCTCCACTGTGTTAACACAGAGTCATCTTAAACCTTAAACGATGTGATGATAGAGATTTTTAATATTAAAAATGCGATTTCCACTCAGACCACTAGAGGGAGCAAAAGCAGCATGGTTATAAAAACTTCACTCCTCAAATGAATGGGGGTCTTTCAAAAAGAGGCAGTTAAATACCACACCTATTTTATTACTACAACTGAAAACATGGGGGGAAAAAAAAATCTGTTTAAGAATGTAATAGGTACTTATTAATCAGCAGGTACTTATACAAACCACAAGCCATGTGATGAATTTCTCTGGAGTTTGGAAGGAATGTCTCAAACATTTATTTAGCAAATTCATAAATATTATTCCTGCCGTCAAAGTTTGTTATTGCTTTTGTAAGCTCAAACAGTGAATAAATAACCGTGTGAGCTGTCATGAAACTACCTCCTCAAAAAAAAAAAAAAAAAAGTTGTTGAATTAACTTTATTTCAAAACTGTGACCATCTAAAAGAAGCATCAACAGATACATC
Source organism: Coranthus polyacanthus (assembly GCA_037367275.1). Lineage (NCBI taxonomy): Eukaryota > Metazoa > Chordata > Actinopteri > Kurtiformes > Apogonidae > Coranthus > Coranthus polyacanthus. Next base: position 14,900,842 of record JAPQRN010000006.1, on the reverse strand, counting down.
AATAAGGCATCGAGGGCATCACAAAAATATTCCTTGACGAGACTGGGAAGACCCGGTAATCAACTGATAAAATCTCTTAAGAATAAATATCATTTTCAATCCACATCAAGCCATGGAAGGTGATAGCAGTGGAATGCAGCTTGTTGTCACTAGTAAGCTAGTCAGTGATATCAAAGGATTACTCACTTTTCAGTAAACTCCTCACTCACAATCCATCTACACTACCTATCTTAATCAGTTTAACCTTACACATAAAAAATGAACAGTTCCTTTAACCTACCATCATTTACATTAATCATTTTGCATCACAGCCATTAAGAGCGGCCTGAAAGAAGGGCCGAAAGGGCTGAGCTTGTGTCAATGCTGTGTTGAAATACCCCGTGAAGAAACAAAAACACACGTTAAGTATTTTCACCATATCTTTTTAACAGTGTGGAAAGCTTTTAGTTAGTGAATTCCTAGCATGCATACGAACTCCAACACATCTAATTGCCCTTAAATTACCAGTTTTAAAAACTCCCTTCTCTGTGATTACAAGTGATATGAAGTGAAGCAGGTCTCATCATTCAGAATAAAACCAATTACTTTGCACATCTGATAAACTTTCTTGACTCCAAGGACTTATTCAGCGGTCAATAAAATCAAGTTAATATCTACATGCCTACTAAACTTTTCAGCAAGCTACAAAGTACAGAATCTAATGACATGTCCATTTTATAGTTTATAAACTGACAGGGATATAAACACATCAAGACATTGACTGAATGGACGTCCATTCAGCCTACATCTTGTTATCTCTTCTATCCGTGACATCACAGCATAGATGGTTGATGTAGACCTCTCGGGAAGGGTACATTAAAAATATAGCAGGCTACACAACTGTAAAAAGGCAACACAGCAGGTCTATGGCAGCGAGCCTCAGGGAAGCTGCTATGGGAATGACTGCTCTTGTTTGTCTCTAGCAACTGGTCCCCCCCCCCCCTTTACTGAGGAGCCTTTCTGCAACCAGCCTCAAGCTCCACACTGGCAAGGAAGCGCCTGGATAGTCGGTGGCAGTCGTAGCTCAGCTCTGTGGTGTAGACGGCACTGGTTTTTTTGGGGTAGATGATAGTGGTACTCTTGAAGTTCTGGGGCCGATGGCGAGGCTGGAAATCCAGCTGTGTCTTGTAATGGCGCCAGGTGCTGTGGGGCACGGCCATGATGGTCTGCCTGCTGTGTTCAAGGCCCTGGCCCCATGGTTCCAGGGCCACGTTCTGGATGAAGTGGCGGTCTGAGTCATAGTGCACAGACGAGGTGTATCTGCAGAAGGGAGGGGGGGGGGGTTGTCATGGCTTTATTTAGTGCAAAAAAACCCCAAAAAAACTGACCTGTGCCAATATATTCCTTTACATTATACCGTCAGGTTCATGTTGACAACAGCCTGCTACCTATGAGATATCCACTGTTTGTTTGTTGTGTGCATATGAAAGCAGTCGTTTATCTTGGTACATACTGAAACAGCAATACTGTGGCATGCATGTCATGGTGGTGTATTTGAAAGACCTGCTCCTCAGTAGGTCAGATGTTTCACGGAACAGGTCGTTTTTTTGTTTTTTTTTTGCCTACCCACCTTATTTCCTTTGCTGGTAATGGATCAAGTGATATGCCCTCTCCAAATGACAGTGGGTGGAGTTGTGGGTAGGACCCAGTGGGCAAAACTGAGACCTGCAACGCAATTATAAACACATAAGAAGCCAATACACCGAGTTCCCCTTGGATCAGTTAAGTGACCCACTTTTGTGAGCTGGCCAGAACCTGCAGAATATTGTGGAAATATCTAAACTTGTTTACTGCAAAAAATAAATACTGACTAAACATTCGACTAATATTAGGTTTAATTTCGCCAAACTTTTTTTGAAGAGTCAGCAAAAGAGTGGATGATACAATATAGTGACAGGCAGTAACTACCTGAGGGTTTCCTATGCACAGAAGCAACGCGCGTTTCCAAAACGACGTAACAAATTGACTTATATTTCGTAATCATGCATTAGTAGAAAATCACGCATTTAACCATGCAGTGTTAAAATTCCGAGTCGTGGGTCAAGTCTTTAGTGTCAAACTGCACACAGCTTGATGGAAACCACGGGCATTTAGAATTATACACGACGCTGCAGCCGATGAGAGGTTAGATGATTCTATTTTGCTGAATATGATTACATTATTGCGTGCGCTCGTATAGGATAGTTACCCACCAGGGAGCCCCTTCCCTCATCTTCAGACACCGGGCTCACGCCCTCGGCTTTATCCGCACTCACAGGCAGCAGCCAGGCGCTGGGGCTCGGGCTCGGGGGTAACCCGGAGTCCGGGCTGTCAAGTCCTCTATCAGCCCTGCAGCTCATGTCCAGTGGATCTCCTTCACATACATTTGGCAAGTTCAACCTGCCAACCATTTCTAGTTAAAAGTTGCTTAACTCCAGCGAGTAAGACGCAGATTGCAAAACACGATCACTTCCAGTTCGCGGCTCCCCGTGTCTTATTTCACTCCTCGGGTTTTGTTTTGTCGTGAAGTTCCTCTGGTGCCGCTGGTGACCTCTTCCTGGACAGCATACACAGTTGCCCGCTGGGAATATCGTAAACTGGTCTTCGATTTAGTTCCACAGTCGCACCAATCCAGAAAGGAAACAAAAATAAAATAATAATAATAAAACAAAAATAAACCAAGCGTCCTTCGCTTTCACATTCAAACACACCAAAGCATCGGCCGAATCCAGTCTAAACGTGCACAAAGACCACTTCTGAACTGAGCGGAGAAAGGATGTGAGGAATTACTACCCGCGGCTCGTCTTCAAACTTCTTTTCCCCTCAAAGGGGCCTTCAGATCCACAAACACAGGGAAGGGAACCGCCTTTTGAAGCACTTACCCGCCGCTGATTGGACGCTGGATAAGTGGCAACCAGAGACGGAGCCAGACATAGGAACCGTTCCAGCCCTCGTACTAGACTTCGGTAAAATCAGGTCGCTGCTTTTTCCTGGTATTGTGCAGAAATATGGAAATTTAAGTAGTACACCCATTTGATGAAGCACGAGGGAAAAGTCTGTGGCTTTAATAGTCTTTACCCATTGCATGTGGTACAATTCAAGACAACCTGTACCCAGGAATGTGCACACTGACTGCGGTCAACGTGCAGAGAATTTACTGGTATGTTAAAGTATTCCAAAGCAGAGGCCTCAAAATCAGATACAACACAGAGGACCATGCTTTCAGATGAATGGCTTAATCAAATCTTATTTTTCTTCTTTCATTCTACAATACTAAATAACATTACAGAGACCAAGGGAGATACTGGTAATGCGTTAAACTCATAAACCCAGCTTACTTGGTCTCGGTACATTTCTATATGGGATTTGTTGAATGAGAGGATAATTGCAGACTCATTTGGTCAATCCAAAACAGAAGTAGCATTAAATTATCAGATAGTAAGTTGTTTAAAGGCAAGACTGATAAGACACATACTCGTATTTCCTTCCTCATAGGTAAAGACCCAGGTTTACATACTTCAGCTTGCTGGTGGTTAGTCAACCTTGAGGGAGTTTGAAATGACAGGACAAAGCCAGCCTTGTGTCTTAGAGAGGATGCAGGAAATCTAAAGGTCCTCTTTGTCCCAGCCTAGAGGACTGTCAGCGACTTCAGGCCACCATTCACACAAACACTCAAAGACACCTATGACGCATGTCCACTTTAATTAATGGCAGAGACGGACACAAATTTCAACCCACTATCCCCAACGTAAAATGAAGATGACTGAGGAAAGCCATAGCTACCCTTGAAATACATGGTATTCAGGAAACTTTAATTAAAATCAGGCTTCCTGTAATCATCCTGGATTAGACATGTCCCAGAGAGGCAGCCAGTGGAGTAGATTTAAATTAAACAGCACTACATGTGTCGTTACAAGTGCAAGTACACTGCACAACAATGTATCAGTGTTACAAAGTTCTGACATTAGTGTCATGAAAATAAGGGTGGGGAATCTCAGAAATAAACGACATACAGTATGTACCAACAGGAAGTAGCAGTTGAGGAAGTTTCTTCATAATCCAGCAAAGCCTGGGTTCATTCGACCATCAGTCAGAAAATTCAGTCAACTTTCTGCTCTTTCTCTAATTCTCCACAAAAACCAAATGGAGAATAGTGAAGTCTTTGAGATGAATAACTGCAGGACAGGCAAAGACTGCCTGGCCTTGCAGACCTTTTAAAGTATGAGTATTCATTGTATCTGTTTACAGCCTCTTCTTGATAAGTTTCTCTAACTTGCGGATGCGGGAGGACTCCTGCTCAGGGGTGGGAGTGCTGAAGGACAGAGAAGGGCCACCGTCAGCCCCTGAGGGTGGAGTGGGTAGCCTCTGTCTGAAGAGCTCCAGCATGCTGCTCTGTTCGCTACGCTTCAAACCCTACACACAGGTACAAACACAGGAAAATCACAAAGCGTTAATAAACTCTTCACTAAATACTGTATGTGCAATATCCGCTTAGAGGAGGTAAGATGATAAGAGGAAGACCAAGAGTGTGTTGGTTCCCTCGCACAAGTTTTACAACATATGCAAAACAGAATTATGGGAAAACATGAAACTGGAAGAGAGCTAAAATAAAGTTAACAGACCTTCATGTCCAGAATCTTCTGAAAGGTCTCGGGGTTCCCGTCAGCCAGGAGCTTGATGTAGTTATCAACAAACACCACTGGTGGTTCATGTGGGGCCATCACCACCTGCAGAAGAGAGAAGTTTAATGTTGGTTTCTACCCCCTCCCCCCTTTCCTGTGAACCAGCATGGCACGACCCAAGAGATCTTTAAATGATCCCACATGGGGTGGCTATGGCCCAATGAGGGAAAGGGGGACTACATCTGACAGAACCAAGCAGCTCTAGCTGCAAACAAAGTTGAGACTATGGAACTATATTTAGGAGCCCACTCCTCACTCTTTTTCCTTTTACACACCAATTACTCCATGCATGAGTGGGCAAGAATTAGCTTCACCGGTAATTATTTTGGGGGTATAATGAGTCTGGGCAAAAATCAGCCTTAGTCAAGAGCACGCAGAAAACCTTTAATGGGGCACAAGTCTTGTGGATTGGATTCTCTCTCGTTTTTCCAACAATAGAGTCTGGGTGGAAAACGTGGATCAGATAGCAGTTTTTGCAGCCGCTACAAAGCAGGCAGACGAACACATGGCTGACAGACCTCCACCACCCATTTCATGCTGATGCATACACACAGGGACTGTCTCTTAAAATGTTTCTCCTTTCCTTCCCTTCAAATAAGACTCAATCTTTCCTTTCATGTTGTAATACTCTGTGTTTTGCTCAGGGTACAGAAATTTATGAGAAGGTGAGCACAGAGAGTGTGTGTGGTGGAATCAGCAGCATGAAAAGCAGGCATGAAAGGCTCAGGATTGTGTGGAATTCTTTGCTTTCTTACCAGCCCTGCTGACTGAGTGATTTACTTAGCAACTGTCCTGGAGCCAGGCCAAGGGAAGGCCTGTAGGGACCTTGTAAAAAAGGAAAAGGAAGGGGGAGAGGGACTTTAAGAATGAAAAAAGGGCATAAAAAGGGAAAGAGAGAGAAAAAAAAGAGCGTAACAGAGTGGGTGGGTGGGTGGGTAGGGGGGCATACAGGCTGAACAAGGGGGGGGAGGGGGTTGTCTTTTAAATACTCCCATGAAGAGACCTTCAGAGGTGGGAAAGAGATGGAGCTATGGTGGGCTGGGCTGGAGAAGAGGTGGAAAACAGCCACGTCTCACAGGCGTCGTATCAGCCAGGAGAGGCAGACAGACAGAGAGAATCCTATGTAATGTGAACATAACTGTGCACTGGCTTACATACTAGACAGGCCGAATGTATTCATCTTCAGCACTTAAATGAAATAATCTGGCAACTATATAGAGAGGAACAAAAAAGGACAGGATCTTACATGTATGGAAATGTATGAAAAATGACTGATATTCAGCAAAATACAATAAATCGTCTCAGAACAGAAGTTAATGTTGCATTAATTTCAAGTTCTAACTAGCATCTTTTTAGGGACATCAACTGGGTTTTTTTTGTGTAAAATCATTGAATGAACTCAAGAGCACCCAGAGTAATTTATGTTAAATCAATGTAAGTAGTTTAGTGCAGAGCTAGACAGGTAGAAGATTCAATACCAAACACCCTAACCCAAATTTGAAAAATTAATACTCCAAAACAGCCAAAGGAAGGAATGTGAGTAATTGGTATAAATTGCTCATATATTCAATAATTGTAAAAAGAGCCAATTCAAGAATTAAGTGCACAGACTACAGAGATGAGGGTAGAAACAATAGTTTTTCTTAATGTACAATTTACCCCTCTAGACTATTAATACAAATCTCCTGAAACTTTTAAATACAATAACCCTCCTTTAAAGAAGTTATACGGTGCTTCATGATTATTTGGAATGTACAAAGAAATGGCAAAGTTAGTTATCTGCTAACATCTCAAAGAGAGCTTTGAAAAGCTTAGAATTCCAGTGTCTTCGTGGGGCTAAGGCAGATTTGATTTCAAGTCAGTGCATTACAGCATGTAATTTAAAACCATTGTTGAGGCTAGGTAGAGGAATTCTTGCATTGACCTTTTTAAGGGTTGTCTTTCAGAAGTGTTGGTCGCAGCCTAAGGTGGAAGCAATTAACTATGAGGAACAATGATGTTGCATTAAGTCGATCACTAAAACACAGCAGCACAATAGACTTTCTTTACTTACATGGGCTTTCTCTTTTCATGCTCTCAGAAAAA
>JAPQRN010000006.1:14865506-14888334 GCA_037367275.1 Coranthus polyacanthus | reverse complement strand
CACACACACACACACACACACACACACACACACACACACAGGTGGTTGGATTAGGGGCACATGAAAGGAATTAAATGAATCAAATCAAAACCTTTAAACATTAAAAACGTATAATTGGTTCTAACCCCAATAAATAAATAAAAGGATAAAATAACGGGAAGGGGAGAAGGAGCCAGGACGGCTAAATAGGAGAAAATATCCCAAGCATATCGAAATCCTCAGTACTACAGTCAGCAGGTCCAAAGTCAGTTGGTGTGGCCCAGTTCTACTGAATCTTGGAACTAGCCAAGGACCAAACAAGCAGGCCACTGTTCTCTCCTGCTATGTCCCACTAGGGACAAGCTGATCTGGCCATTGCCTGTTTCAGGCCTTTGGACTAAACACAAATGAGGTTGTAGCTGGATAATAGGTCAGTCCTGTTCCCTTGGACAGACAAACAGCAATTATTGCTCCAGAAACCAAGGGGCAGGGGCTGTGCGCAATCCACCAAAACTATGTTCAGTTTTAGAAGCAATCAGCGTGGCTGGGGGAGGGGAGGGACTGATGGAAGAGAAAGGAAAGAGGAAGGGGAGGTGAAAAAAGAAGAAAACAGACCAAGATAATCAGATTGGATGGAAACAGGAGATAAATACAAAAAATAAACAAAAATGGAGAAGGCTAAAATTGGAATAAAGCAAACACAAAGACAAAAGGAGAGAAGGGCTAAGAGAAAAGTGAAATATAAAGAGGTGGGAATGAAAATAGGCAGATCTGCTGCAGCAGCAGTTTCAACCCCTCTCGCTTTCTCTCAGCGTCTGTGGTCTTTTTGCTAATGGGAAACATTTCTGCCACAGTGGAGACAGAAGCATGTACAGGAACAAGAGATGGAAAGACAATGTCAAAGGCAATAAAGGGGAGTGGGAGGTGGGGAATCTGATTGATTGAGCGATGGAAAAACGATGCACAACCTGCTCATGATTTTGGATCTGTGTACCGTGACCCAATTTGATCTGTTTAAATGCGTATATGTACACATGTATGTGTGTATGTTGCTCACTTGTCTTGAGATTCAATGTAGACATATAGATGAGGTTCAAAGCACTTGGATACAATGCCATGGAAAGGGTTGTCTGGCGCTTTGGGCTTCCTGGGCTGAAAGATAAATGAGAGGTTTGTTGTAGCTCATCTGAATTTCAAATGTATGCCTCTACTTCAGTAAACAAAGGTCAACGCAAGAGTAAGAAAAGAATCACTTCTCAAAGAGTGAAGAGTGGTGTGGGAAATGCTACCTTCCATACACAGAATATTCTGATATCTACTGAAAATTGATTATACTGTATTGAGGGTTTTACTGTTGACTGCTCAAATAACAGACACATAAGAGAATCACAGGAACACAGTGGGGATGGTGGGGCAGTTGGGATCAACTCACCTTGGCTAGATCTTCATCCTTCTCTGTGCCTACATCCTCACCTGGTTCATCCTCCAGAAAGGGGTTAGTAGGGTCTAAAGGGCTCTCTGGTCTTTTCTGCTGTACAAACATAGAAACAACTTACTGTAAGTACCGTTTGATTCATTCACAAGCATGTTGACAAACACACAGATCAAATCATCTAATTCTAACAAATACTAACAAAACAGTTCCCCTCACAGACACACAAAGTTGAGTTTTCATCACACTTTCATCACAAAAGGGCCTCTGTATAACCTAAATATCGGCATGGCTCAAACTCAGCCTAGATGTGACCAGCAAAGCTAATTGTGCCCTTTGTGATCTGTCCTTCCTTGGTTCACATCCAAATCCATACGACAACACGAACTGGATGAAAATGTAGGTTACAACTGTGACACTATGATAACTTTATAATCATACGATTCTAGCTTTGACTTCTTGGATTGAGCTGACTTGTGTTGTTGGAAATTTGTGTGATTTGTGTGTGTGCATGTCTCACTCCAGGTGCATCAGTCAAAGTGCATCCTGTGAAGCGTTTGGCCAGCAGACCCTCGAAGTTGGTGGTCCTCTGAATGGCAAACAGAAGTAGCTTCACCTCAATCTCCTTTGCCCGTGTTCTCATAACTTTGGCTAACTCCGCCCTTTGAAACACACAAGCACACACAAAAATACGTAGTATCAGTACAAGTATATTACCTGTAACTTCAACTTCCCAAAATGCTCCCAATATTTCTTGTTAATACATAAGTGAATTCATGTGTTCATCTGCTAGCTCTCCTATTATGACAGTAGTATGATTACTGCCACATGGTTTTTTTATTGACAGATGTGGCTGGGAGCAACACACAAATTGCACCCACTCCTTTCGTCTCTCGTGTAGACCGAGAAGTGTTGACATTCGGTCACTGCTCATGTAGGCCACCTACGTCAACTGAACAGAAAGTTGCAATCACAGACTTATGCCAGGCACGCCAAATTAGTTTGGTTCACTTCATAATGCAGGAAACACCCACAACCAATTTCGGATTTTTTTATGAATTCATAGCCTAAGCTAATAAGCGAAGTTCTTCCCTAGTACAGTGTGCTTCAGGTTACCTGGTGATGTGGCAAAATTCCACAGCAATACGTTCTGTCATGCACCACTCTTCAGGAAACATGCGGCCATATTTTTCCTCATAGTCTACCAGCTGCCGCTTGATCCAGGCATAACGGCGATCGATCTTGTCCAGCCATGCAACCTGAGCAACAAGGCGGGTAATGAACAGTGAGCATAGGAGCTCATTAGAGATACAACAGAGATAATCCTTGCAGCCAACCTTACTGGCCTTTAGTGACAGCAAAGACAAAGACAGATAGCAGCTATCGATTAGATTTTGTCATGTTTCCTGAATGTAATTCTTAATCTTATAAATATTTGAGCATTTGGAAACACAATAAAAAAAATACAAGCCCCCCCCTATAATTAGGCAATTATAAATTATCTCCTGCTTAATGGAAACTGACAGAAAAGCAAAGTAGAGCCATTTATCTATTCATTTCTAACTCTTACTTACATCTTGGTTTTCCTGGAAAAGTACCAGGTACTCTGAGAGGTGCTGCCTGATGAACTTTTTGATGATCTCCTGTTTGATGCGTGGGTCCAACACATTGGCCACCAGACAGGCATCTCTCAGCACATTACTGGGGCCACCTGGTCTCTGAGTGAATGATTGCAGCAAAGTGCTCATTAGTATTTTGAAGAGTGGAGAAATAGGAAAAAAGAAAAGTAGAGATGGACATTATATTTAGTACGTCAACAAAAAAAATGAACTGAAGTCCCCATTTCACTGTGGCATACATACCTTGGAGCCTTGAGAGGGGAAGGCTTCTTCAAAATCTGCCAAGATCTGAGTTCCCAACTCGCTTTGTGCTGCTTTCACTCTACACAGGAGAAAACAATGACACTGAACAATGAGCCAAGAATTGCCCAAATATTAATTAAAACATTTTTAAAACCTTTATCACAACCACTGACAATAAGTGTGGTCTTTTTTGTTCATTAAAATACTACCATTTCCCCTACTATGGCTGTTATGCACTTCAGACGTATTTTCTTTTTGCCAACATTTGGAGTGTTCTACCTAGATATGAAATTCTGTCAGTAAAACCAACCATATCAGCTTCTAATGTAGAAGTTGCCAGTAATGTGTTTGTGTCACAGTTTAAAAAAACATGACATGATCAAGTGTCAGTACAAACTCATTTTGCAAGTATGTATTTGTGGTCCCATGAATTACAATACTCTGGCTCTCGGTCAGTGAATCAACCACAAAAATGTAGTATGTGCAAAAAAGCCTTTTCATAACAAGGTCTACCTAAGACTATCAGTTTGTCCAGTCCTTGGAGAGTCTGTATGGGTCGAAAGCATCCAGGCCAGGTTAACCAAGGACAGCCCCCGAAGCAAACAGAGGGTGGAGAACAGTGTCACAGAGACATGCCAACTGAACTGGCAGCCTTCATTTTATGTGCCTGCTGCCAGCTGAATACCTGACTATCCATCTCAATCCAGTCAGCTACTGAGACTCTACTGTGGCTCAAAGAGACTAGCTTTAAAAACACATCAACTACAGTTTATGCATACTCTCATACTGTTACAATAAACCTCTGTAACAGCTTATTTTGACCAGGCTGGCAGACTATAGGCCATCCGTTACTGCATCTTTTCCAATCACGTACAGTTCAATGCATATGCTTAACACAGAAAACAACTGTTTTTTAACAAAACGGAGCTGTAACAGTCACAGCATGTAAACCCAGAAAATATGAGTGAAGAGCATGAAAAAGTGCATTAAAAATAATTATAGAAGAGCCCGGTCAAAGGGGACCGCTGCACTGACTTCATTTAGTGAAATTCAAATGACTAGAGGGACAAAAGGCAAATTTCTCTCAGTAAATTGAAGAAGTAACAACAGCATCAGAGAAATGTCAGCTGGAAGCTGTGAAAAGCTCCAATATGCTTTTAGCCTGCGACACTATTAAAATCGATTTAAGCAGAACTAGATTTCACTTAAAAAAACATTAGTTGTCAATGATTAACCAAATGTGCCACTAAAACAATACAAAGGCTAATATACCGTATGCACTTATTTTTCAGAAAAACTGGCTTTAATACATTTTTAAAGCCTATATAGTTGTTTAACAAACAACAGCAACACTTAACAGTCCCTGATTCATACAAACAAGAAAATTATTTGATTACAATTTGATTATCTGCATTACATGTGAAAACTAACTCACTGCTACAAATATTAGCTATTTTTCCATCTGGTTTGCTACTTAAAACTCTTGGGGAAGTCCTTCTATGATCTTTTATCCTGTCTCTTTATCAGCTGTCACCTCCATTAGTCTGATCTATTTCTTTTCTGTGCATCTGTCACTTGTCTGTTAAAGCTATCTGTGCTAGTGTTGAGCTGGCTGATGCTACAGCCTCCAAACATTTCATGCTGACAAGCCTTGATACTTTCTATTAACCGTTTGTGTACAGCTGTCTGCCCTGCCTTCATAGCTTCTCCTACCCCATGTTAGTGCTATTGTCTGTCTCTAGCAGATTTCCTTCTTCCACACAGCTGTTATTCTGTAAGAATGCTGCCTGCCATACCTCAGTCAAAACAGGACAGAAGGTCATCTTTTCTTGTTCTGTTGGATGAGAACCACTTTGAACCTGAACATGAAGTTGGCCAATGTATTCAAACTACATTTTGATGTTCTTGGAAAATGTGAGTAAAATTGGAATTTAATCTGTCAGGGTCGTGGGAAACAAGAGCTTAACAATGCACTTTGTTTGAGAATGTGTGTGATTCTGTGTTTAAATAAAAGATCGTATTGAGGGTTTTTTTTTTTGCATGGGACTCTCCACAGCACCCAAACTCTCACAAAAGGCAGGTTTCCATCCAAATATATTGTACATTTTAACCCAATTTTCACAAAATCTTCAAAAGAAAATGCACATTCCTGCACATTTCCTTCCACTACTGTTATGCAAATATTATGAGCTAGGTTTTCATCATCATCATGGTTTAAAGGTTTGTTAGATGTAATATTTCATACAATAACATACTACCTGATTGAGGAGCTGACAGACGTAATAGGTATTTTGACAAAAACCTGAAGCTTGCTGACAGCTTTTGCACCCAGAACCGAATCGCTGATTGTTTAAGCCTTTGTGTAACATTTCTGTCTGCAGCTCTTCATACACTGTGGCTTGTCATTGTGGTTTCCCATCTAATACGGCAATTGTGTTTTTTTTCTTGTATTAATTCAGAGAACACTGCAGTCTCCTTATTCGTCGACACATGCAGACGTGTCGACAAATAAGGAGCGACACATTTTACATCTGGATGAAAATGCACCTATTGATCACCATACTCACTTATGACAGTCTACCACATCAATACATGTGGTTTATGATGAGTTGCAAACACAAGCGTCAATCATCAATCATAAGTGTATACTGTATCAAATGTATCTGCCAAACACAGAATAGCAGGAACACAGAAACTGACATAGAAACACACCCTCACAAAACTGAGGCCCTAAGCGATCACAATGGATGAACTGTAGGCATAATAGGACCCTATTCAGTGTGTTTCCTTCCTGCATGTTCTTGTGTGTGTATGTGTGAATATGTGCGTAAACAGGATGGGACTCGCAATACGCCAAACACTGTAAGCAGTTTTCCAGCAGACGAACAGTGGAATATTTCCGCAACAGGGAGAGATCGTACTCTGAAATGACTACTGGAAATGTCTTGCTTTTACATCAAAAAGGGAGCTTGACCAAGGCACTGGTTCAAAAGATTCGGTAAGGCAGAACTTAAAAGGCAGTCTACTTGGACAGACCTATGAAGATATGCTGTGCAAGCAAAATGCACCACTAATGAGGGAATATATTATGTCATTTTATATATGTGCATGTATTAATGAGTGCATACTGATTACCTTTCAGATAGCTGCCTGATCTGCGGTATGCCCATATACTTGTGAAAATGTTCAAGCACATTCACTACTCCCTGCAGCAGGTTGGCCACCTCACCATACTGCCTCTTTCTGGTCATGGCTCTGGAAAACACACATTAAAGACATAGGAATTGTTTGATCAATTTTCGTATTTTCATTTACTACTTTTTCCAGGTCAGTAAACAAGGGTATTGATATTGGTCTCTCCTACATTGTAAACATTACAAACACACAATCAGTGATAAAAACCCACCAACACAAACAGAGGTAAACAGATATTACAAATTAAAATGATTATAGAAACCATGGTAGCTGTTCATCAAGGCATATATTTAAATGTTATACTTAATCAACTTTCTAACGATCAAATTTCATGTTGTGAGTTAATTTTTTGCTGCCCAAAATAATAATGTACAAGCTGTAACTTAAAAGACTATTCTGTTTTTTGTATAATTTTGATCAATAATGAAACATGGGGCATTTGATAGTTGGAATATTTTATACGTAGTTTTACATACAACATCCATACTGTGAAAACTGGAATTATTAATCTCATAATATGAATGGCTATTTATTTAATACAATATGCCCCAGTTGCCAGCAGTATATTCAAATGTATTCAGTGTTTATTTGTATATGCAGTATGTAGCATAGAATGTTGCCAGCCTAAGCTAATTTGCAATGCCTGTCCCTAAATTAAATAACTTCTGGGAAACCATGTAAGTCTTTATATGTGAAATGTGATTGTACCCACTCTAAAGAGTCCACACCCCCTGCCAACATATGCAGGTGATTGAGAGTGGTGATGGATGTGGTGAGGTGGCGCTTGGCATGGTCCAATTGTTTTATGTCCCTTGTAATCTCTTTGACCTGAGAAGGAAAGAGAATAAGACAGAGGCATTAGTCAAATGATAGAGACACAAAGGAAAATTTGTAGAAAAAAAAACGATTAGAAAAAGAGATGAGGAGCACAGAGGAGGGAAAGGATGAAGCAAGAAAAGGTGAACAAATGTGAGTAATAATAACAGTGGTTTGCTGCATGGAACCATAGGACAAAGAGAAATAAAGCAGGATGAACGGCACACCCAATGGTTTGAAAAATAATTGCTCTGACATGCCTCTTGAGGGAGGGGTCTGCTTGCCAGTCTCCCCCTTCATCCTTTACCCATCAAGCTTACTGGCCTTCCTTTGACACTCACCAGCACACATACAAACACACAGCACAGCTAGCAACAGACGAACACATGGAAGGTGCATTATCCTCTGCTTTAAATAACTCTCCCAACTGGCCTGTGTTTAACAGAAGGAGAATACAGACTGCATCTCCTCTGTGCTAGGGTCATGTCCCTGATAAGATTCAAACAAGTCACCTTTGTGTGTGTGTCTGTGGGTTTGTTTATGTGTGTGCATGTGTACATACCATTTGCTCAGATTTCTCCGCCTTGTCCTTGATGTCTTTGATTTTGCCAAAGAGCTGTTGAATCGCTATCTGAGCCTCCTCCAATGCCTGCACAAAGCAAAAACAGAACACATACAGAGAAGACACATTTTTAATTATTACATGAGTGTGTATGTGTGTGTGTATATATATATATAACACTTCCCAATCAGGACTCTGATTGCAAAATTTGAGCTGAACAAAAACAGGTCAAGCATGTTTAAGGCCAAAGCTTGGGCTGACTCAGCCTTGATCATTTTAGAAGAACCCTGAAAACAGAAACAGCTCTGCCACACACCTTTCTGTCATGTCTTTGAATGCAGGAAGGCTATAAGATGTGGAAGGCGTGCAGGAAGAATACAAAGCTAAAAAGAAACGTGGAACAAAAACCTGGAGAGGGCTAGGTAAAGTCTAGATATTTATCAGAATTTATCAACATGAAAAACTTTGTAGCAGCAGATTAAATAACTTGTTTAATTTCTTACTAGGCTATGAACTAAACCAGACAATTGGTTTTCAACTCTAGTATTGAAGTTATGTCAGATTCAGACTAATTGGATGTCCAATTGACAGGCTATGTAGATGTTAGACATTGATAGGACTTCAGTTCACATATGGGCCATAAGGCTAAGCTCTGCATAAAGGCTGTCGCTATAAAAGCTAGAGATCATTAGCATTTTTAATAGCCTATAAAGCCAGACCTGATTAGACAACATTCGACAGTTACAACTTTAAGATAGTTGAAGTGCGATTCTAATATTTCCTCATTAGTTGACATGACAGCTGGTCTTTTATGGTCCTAAACTGAGATTTGCTCTGACATCTGATGCCAAAGTAATTGGCTTCCCTTGGCCCAGTGCTGTGAGTGGCAGCACTGCAGACACAGACACTTTTCGACCCCCCGCCCTTTCACTCTCTCTCACACACACTCACACACACAGACACACCACACAGCTGGCACCAACCATGCAAAGAATGTACCAATTTTACAAGCACCTTGAAGAAACAAGTGGGCAGCAGATACACAAAGAAGTTGTATACATACACACAAACATAAATGCAGCTTGTGCTACTAAAGAGAACTGCTTGGTGACAGCTATATTATCAATGTTAGAGATATCTTGAAAAGCTTTCAATTAGTGTAAATAAAAGCTAACTAACTTCTGATTCATGCAGCTGTTAGCTTGGAAAGTGATTTGCTAAATTGGAAAAATAAGGGCACGTTGAGGGACTATTCTTTGATCTGATAATCAGGAGGAAGGGAGTGCCACAGAATCTTTAAAGAGCTTCCCTGGAGGAGAAGTTGAGCAAACAAAGTGCATACAGAAGAGGCCTGAACCTCCAATGCCGCAATTGTCGCTCAAGCAGACTCAGCTGAGTCAATCTGGCTTGCTTCCTAGCACTCATTTCCTGTATTTAGCCTTGAGGAAAGCGTAGAGAGACCACTGCCCAGCAGGCGCCTCCATGCCCAAGATGTTATCTTCTTTCACACAAACATGAACACACACATACCAATGTACTTCTATAACAGGCAGTAAGCAGCACATGTTCCATGGCATAAATAGGCTGTATTAAGTAGTTTAGTGAAAGAAAGGCGAGCTTCTTTCAACGCTTCAACAGACTCGGGATGTTCTCACAAAGGGACACATCATCCCTGCTTCGCACATATACTTTGGATTTGAAAATAAAGGTATATTAAATAGTACTCCTGAGTCAGGTCTAAACACAATACATTTGATTCATCTACCACAGTATTTTAAAAGCTGGAACATGGTTCCACCTAAATAATTAATGTGAACTTTTTTTCAGAGAAATCTTATTGAATGCTTTACTTAACAGAAAACAAAAATGACAAAAAATATGGTTTGGAAAGAATCATTGTGCTACAGCTGACAGAAAACATTATCAGAAGCATGGCTAACTCTGTTAAAATTGTAATATATTGTTCAATTTCTCAATTCAGTTCTAGAAATAAAGCAACATTTGCTGATGATGAAATTGTTATTAGATAGTTTTTTTTTTAAGTGTCATTGGCCAAAAATTCCATGATTACCTCTCAGCATACTGTAATTCAAGTGGTCTGAGAGGAAACAAGAATTCTATTCACTTCTGTAGAAAATCTACCCTGTGATGCAGACTTTGGCTGATCACAGGTGTTTTCAGACAGGTAGGTGGGTCAGACATGACTGTACTGCTCTACTCTGTGGCTCCACACAGAAGCCACTTTTCCACAGCAGCAGATCATCTATATTTATATTTAGTCTTTTCATTTGGGCTGAGAGGAGAGAGCTGCAGAAGGAAGGTGTGCATTTTCAAATTCTGGCGTTTCGCCCCCTGCTTTCAGCTCCTACTGCTGCTTATTGGCTGTACTGAAAAAGTCACTGTGCATAGCTGAAAGAATGTGCAAAGTGACCCAGATTAGAGAAAAAAGAAACAGAAAAAGTTAGAAACAATGCAAAAAGACAAAAGGAGAGAGAGATGTGGACTGGAGTCTAGTACTAGTGTAAGACATAGAAGATGAAAGCACGGAAAACGAAACAAGCTGTGAATTGCCTTTTCTGAGATAAAACTAAATATTTACATTAAGCGGAATCTATATGAAGACCACCTGACACTTTTTAAACCAACACTTTTAACACTCACATACTCAAAAAGAGAAGCATTTGTGTGTTCCAGTGTGCACGTAAACCACTATGGGAAAAGACTGAACTGCAATAAATTAACAGGAATGTGAATGGCAGGCAGTAATTGAAGACAAATGTTTGATTTTACTGATGAGCTTCTCTCAAACAGATCTTCACACATGAATTCCAATCATTTGGTCCTTCATTTCCAAAGAAAACCAACTATATTAGTATTTGTAAGACCAGGTTACTTTTATCATGCATTATTTATAACTGAAACAAATATAAAATGTGTTTGTTGACATTTCATAGGTAATAGCTAATGTAACTGATGTGTGCTCTGAAGCAATTACCAGCTGCTGCAATAAATTATATTACAGTGTGTACAACAAATTCAATGCAATGTTGGCAAGAAAACAAATAGCATGCTACTGTAATGCAGTTATGGACAAACACTAATATCAGCCATTGGGGACTGACCACTTAGATCCTCCTGTCAGCTATCACAGGTCGACTGCCTACAGAAAAAAAGACAAGGGAAATAATTCCCCAGACTCTCTCCACTTACTCTCTGTGCCCATTAGGCCCTCTCTATCCTTCTCCATAAATGTTACCATCTTTGGTTTCAACCTGTGGCTTACATTTAGCTCAGCAATGGAGTTCAGTCAAGAGCAGAAATGCTGATCCTCTTGGTTTTATTCTATTGCTCTTTATGTCTCAATCGCCATTTTGAAACAAACACCTCTCCATCTTTCCATTTGCAGAAAAGACTTTCCCTCTGGAAATGTTGGAATAGTTCTGTGGGGTTGGAAAAACAAACTGAAATTATTGTGTGTGACTGTATAATGTTATTGGTCTGGAGGGGATTTAGAGCGTTTCCGCTACCAAACAGTAGCTAACTGGGAAAGACGGGGCCACCAGGCCAGACACCCTGACGACAACGCACACCTAATCGTGTCAACTACTCAGAACACACACAGCTTTCCCATCAGGTGTCATGTTCCCTTTAAACCACAACTTCTTGACAGAGCAAGAACCTGGATTGAATCAGCAGGGGCTGTTCTTTTCCGTCATGCAGCCACAAGAAAGGGCAACAACTCAAAAGCCTGGGTTTAAAAGAAATCTAAGTATTTACATACAGGAATCTATTTCCCAGACATGTTTTCCGTAAAGAGGGGCAGTTTGAGCACTTGGGATGGATCTGAGTCATCCTGTCCTTTTCCATGGAAGCAGTGTGGAGAGAGGAAAGAGCGGGCGAAGGGAAGGAACATGTTTTTCTGGGTTGGGAGCAACAATTGGCAGCATTCTAACGGCAGCAGAAGGATGCTACTTTGAACACCATGACTGATGATTATACAGCATAATGTGCACCAAACACCCCATGAAATACGTGCAATAAATTTCTTCATAACCTGCAGCTCAGCTCACCTGTCTGCCATCTTGGCCCACGTTTGTCTGTCCTCTCACTACTGTCCGGATATTGTCATCCAGACGCCTGTAAAAAGCAAACATTAACAACACTTGGTCACATTATGGGTTAAAACAAAAGCAAAAAAGATCATCATTTATATGTACTCACCGAATCTTAAGGCGAATCTTGTTTACCACATCATCGATATTAGCCAAAGACTGGAGAGAAACAGAAAGTTTCAATTAACATGTAGACAAAAAAAAAAAGAAAAAAATCACAATATTTTGACTTGAAGGACTAGATGATGTTATAACTGCTTCTAGTCTAGTCTGTTAATTTACTACACACAAAACTTAATTGACTGAAAATACAGCTCTTTCTGCAGTATGCACACTACAGAGTTACACTGACCCCTCATGGACACAGAGTACACATACAAATGCATGTTATGTATATTTAAATTAAAGTAAAATGTGTATACTTTTAATAAAAATGCAAATACACAGACACACATACATATTAAACACATCTACACCTATGTATATGTCAGTAGTTATCTATGTTTGGGACACACACACACAGACAATTCCATATCGGTTTTATACCTGTAATGGCGTGGACCTAAGTGCAAAAGCAGGGTCTGATAATGTAAATTAACCTGTAAATTAACTAACACACACTATATATATCGACTCTGTTGTATGTCTCTTTCCTATGTAAAAGTAGGGCTGAACAATAGATCTAGTTAATTGAGCTTTGCTATTTGAATATTGTGAAAAACTCCAAAATCAATATCAGTGCTTCCTTTCTTGCTCAACAAACAAAATGAAACCATTTGCTTGTTTTACTATGTTCATTGTGAATATGTGTCTCTAGTTATTGAGTATCAGTGGTGCATTATTTTATTTAAAATTATTTTTAACCAAAACTGCACATTGACACGTTTGAAACTGTTGATTTTTATCACTATTTTTGTTATCTGGTTTTGCCTTGAGTTCATGTAGATAGAAAAATAAATCATTTAAAAATTGTGAATCACCCAAAACACTGAAAAAAAAAAAATCTAGATTGCATTTTTTTGGCCATATTGCCCAGCCCTATGTAAAAGTAGTCTGTGTTGTCCTTATATCTATTTAATAAAGATTTGAGCAGATAGAGAGCACTTCAACTCACTGACACAGTTTTGTTTGCATTTTCTTTCTTCATTTATAATATAATACACAGACATACACTAATTATTTTGACTAAATACATGAAATTAGTATTTGTATTGAAGGCATTCTAGTCACAGATCACAGCAGGAAAAGCACAGGTGTAATTAATTCCATACTAATTAATTCCTACTGCTGAATGGCAAGTCAAAATGTCATCTGCTCTGAAAATGGTCTGCGCCACTTCACAGAAAAATGAAAATAATTCTCAATGAACAAGACGCAAAAACTATCAAATCATTTTCCGTCATTGCTAGCCGTCATATCAGGCAGCTCCACGACGCGTGTCAGTGTTGCTGCGTACTGTACCTGCTCGGTGGGGAACAGTGTGTTGATGTACTCCACAGCATTGAAGTCTGCTCTGTCCAGTGGGTCTTGGCTAGGGAAAACCTTGCACAGAAAAGACAACTGCCGTTTAACGAGCTACCCAGAAAATGGTGCCCTAAAATGAATATCTGATGTTTTAGGGCTACGAGAAGCAAACTGGGGACACCTTGTAACGTTTAAATAACGTTGCTAACGATTAGTGAAAGCAACAGTAGTTAGCTATTTATTTATTAGCTAGCTAGTTTATAGTTGAGTGTCTCACAGATGCAAAGCACATCATCTACACCGATTATTACCGAGGACTAGTTTATAAATACATACAGCTTCTCGATTCCCACAACGCTATCTCCGTTTAGGTTTTTGGTAAGCTTTTCTTCAATCTTAAGTTTGATAAGAGCATGGAAAACTTAATAACGAAACACAGCGGCGCTGTATCCATTGATCTGGTTTAGCAAGCTAACAAACAGCTGACAGTGCGTTAGCAGCAACGTCGTTTAAAAAAAAAAAAAAAAACAACGTTAACGAATGTCAGTCGGCTACCTGCTCAATGGCAAGTTGCACCTCGGGGGTGAGATGCAAAATAGCCTCTAAATCCTCTGCCAATTCAAATTCTTCCTCCTCCATCATTGTCAAAACACAACCAAAGACCTCTCGACCATATCACTTCCTGGTGTGAGGGCTTCTGGGAGAGTCGATGACGTGCGAGGGAAAGAGCTTTCAGGGCTGTCGGAAATCACAACTTTAGGTATGAATAAATTATCCGCTTTTCTCCTGCAGGTCTCACTATATTGGACAGACTTCACACAATCACACTTTCCCTAATTTAGAATTATATATTAACGTTAAAATAAGTCGTTTAACAAGGACTGAATGGAGAAAGACATTTGGTCAGTGATTCATTTACTTGATAGCAGAGGCTGCATCATGTCGTACGGTAGAATGTGATATATTTTGCAATGGTAACACATTTACATTTAAATCTATAAAGCTATTCTCAGCTTGATTCATGTATGTATGTATGTATGTATGTAAGTATGTGCGTTTAACTTGTCACCCAGATCCTTTACCTATACTACACTACTGGCCTGTCCTAAAACATTTCACACCTTGAAAACTTTTTTCAGAAGGACATTATTTATGGACTTATACTAGATAATAGTCACGATGACTTTCTGGTTAATAACATTTTCATTTTGTGGATGTTATGAGTTTTCGTTGGGTAGGCTATAAAAGTACTTAAAGTTATCGAGTAATATGATTTATAGGAGCCCTAGCACTTTAAATACTTTTACATAGCTATATATTTTTGTATTTAGTTTGTATTTTAATGTGTTTTTTCTTTCATTTGTGTGTTGTTTTAACCTTTTTATATGCACCTGCTCTTTCTAAGCGATGGGTAGATGTTTAAGCCATGTTGTTTCTATATATTTCAAATAAAAAAAGGATGGAGGAGTATGGATTATGATTGCCTACACACTTTGATTCTGTTCACAGATAATATCTGATCAAAATAAGTTGTAGCCTATAAAAGACAGACACCTGCAGACACTGAGCTGGAAAAGGACATAAATTTAATTGTCAATTACAATTTCAATTTATTTTTATAGTGCCGGATCACGACAATCCTCTCAAACCACAGTTGAACATCTCACTGGATTACAGAGAGAAACCCACCAAGCCCTCATGAGCAAGCACTTGTCTCGACCAGGGGAAGACTGAAGACAGAGAGAGAGTAAATAATAATAATAATAATAATAATGATGATAATTATAATAATACACTTTATTTATATAGCACCTTTCTGAAACAAAGTTTAAAAAGTGCTTAACAAGGTAAAATGACACCAGAAATTATAAAAGAACCTCAATAAAACAACACATAAAAACAGCAATGGCCAAACAATTCCATAAAAACGCAAATAAAAACAATATGAGGAATGAGTAAAAAGTGCAAGGATCAAAGCTGAACTATACAAGTGCATTTTTCAAAGAAAAGAAGAGCACAGAGAAACAACAAACGTAAGACAGGGTGGTGGGTCACATTAGAAACATAGCCTCGCTATAGAAAGACACAGGGAGAGAGAGGATGCAAATTGGCATGCGATAGTGGCATAAATTCATGGAGAGTGAAAAAGAGGAGAGGGGGAAAAATGAAAGATTTAAACCTATCTTAAAAGTAGAGTGGGTGTCTGCCTCCCAACTCAAATTCAGACAATATAGGTTGCAACTGAGGACAGTAGGCTATTTCAAAATAATAATAATATTAATAATAGCCTATTATCGCACTTGTAATATCATTTCGCTGACAATGTTTCCTGTCCAGCTAACACTGCACAGTATCAGTGTCTCCAACACACCTCAATGCCCATTAATGACACCTCAACTGGCATCCAAATGGCCTCCAACAATGTTGGCCTCTTTCTTTGCCCCATCACCATTTAAGGAGCAGCAGTGCCCCCTGCTGTTAAAACAATAAGCAACATACAAACCCGCATAATCAAACATGCTCTGGTGAGCTGCCATACATTCTAAGAAGAACACTGTTCTGTCAAATTCTAAGAAAAAACATACATTTTTAAGTGGGTTGAAGTACAGCATTTAAAGGACCATAGAGGAAGCATATGGTCCTCTATATCCTCTTCTGAGGAGAGAAGAAAAAGCAGTAGAGGCATCAAAATGCTGGTGTCAAGGAAAGAAGAAGGAGAGTAGAGGGCAAAAACAGCCTAAGGAGAAGCATGAGGGGGGATTGCAGAGAGGAGAAATAAGGAAAGAAAAGACAGGAGAGGAAAAAAAAGAGGCTGTATCAGGTTTAAGAGATTATTTTTAGCGATTAAAATCAATGGAGTAGAGAGAAGGAGAACAAGAAATGATGTGATCAGGTGAAACAAGCTCTCAATACACCTCTAGGATTAAAGAGCTTTTTTGATGTCTCATTTTTATCTAAAAGCACAGACATATAATTTCAGAGGTATGAGGACTTTTGAATTCATTGGGCAAAGTTGGAAAATGAAATTACTAACCTTTAGTGGCAAATAAGACTTTTAAAAGATGTAGGACAGCGCTAAATGTACAAGACATACGTAATATGAGACAGAGATCAGGAAGAGTAAAGAAATCTCTCCCAAAGAGGAAACACATTACGTTGCATGAGTCACCAGGCGGACAAACAGCGTCCATTAGTGTGGTCGCAACGTTGCAATCCATTTTCATGGAAACCTATAGGGGACTATAAAATGATAAGCTAGAAAATGCAAAATGAAAATGTAATTCCACAGTAGCATTATAATTTTACACATATGGATGCTCAAAATAAAAATCTAATGCTCCAATTTACATTTTCATTTTATACTCATCTGGGCATTCTATGACCATAATACAATGAAAATGGAAAAACTGTTGACATGAAATTTAATGACATTTCATCTTAGAGAGGTGTCAAATGGTCCACTTTATTTTTGCCAACAGTGAGTGTACTGTCCACTGTACAGTGGGGTACGACTTTGAAAACTGAAATGAAAAACAGCTTTTCCATTTTCACTTTAATATGGTCATAGAATGCACATGGGAGTATGTGAAAATGAAAATGGGACGGTTCCAAGTCAAATAACATAAATACGGAAAATTACAATGCTACTGTGTAATTACATTTTAATTTTAAAGTTTACATTATCATTTTAATAACCCCCTATAGGCCTCCTTACAGTTTAATGCTAATTTTAATGTGAACATGGGCTGTAATGTCAAGTCGTGTTTTGCTGAAGATGATAATTTTTTTACATTTTATTCAGCAGCTTAGAAGCGAAAAATGTTTAATGTTCAAAAGTTTATTTGTATGAAAGACAGATGAGCGGAAGACGTACACACGGTTCAAGGTTGAACGTTTAAAGGTCCGTGTTATAGAAAGCAATAACATATTAATAGAATAAAACAACTAAACACAAAGGCAGGAACTAGAGCGAAGTATATGAGTGTGATGCACAAGTTATAGTGCAAAAATGAGCAAATAAGGATTGTGCAAAGGTAAGGATTTTGTAAAGTGCATAAACCCAGCATGGACGCAAGGCAACACATGACATAAATGATGTTGTCTACAGTAGCTTTGGTTATAGGACAGACATTCGAAGTGAGATTGTAAAACGCTGAGACAGAATAAGTAGATCCACGCAGTCATGATAACACTGTGGAAAGCTATTTACAGCTAATGTCCAAGCTGGCCATGCTGGACTGTTGTCGCTAACAGCCTTTTTCCTTCATGGTGACTGGGCAATGTTCAGGAAACTTGAGGTCAAGCAAAAGCAAGTGGTTCTGCATGGTGAGGTATGCTTGAATCTCTGGAGAAGAAAAGAAAGGCAGATGAGATTAGCACATGTCAGAATGAAGTCATCACAGGGTCTTATCTGTGGTATGAATGTGACGTCTTCCAGGGACACGTAGAGGTCAATATTTAGAGCATTTCTAACAACATTAAAGTCCTGGAAAAGAAAACTCTAAATACGTACCTGCGCGATGTTATATAATTCCGAACACGCACAGAAGTGGACATTAACACTTGACCTGCTCATTTCAGCAAGCAGGCTGTGTTGAAAGACTGTTTACCAAAATCAGCTGCTTCCTGTATAATTAGCAATCTGAAAATCGCTGAAGATTTACAAAATGGAATCAGCAATCTGGCTTGATGTGTGGTCCAGAAATTTCACTTCTCCTCGAAGAAAAGAGGGAAAATGCAATTTAAATGAAATCCATTTTCCTCAAGATCCAATCCACGAGGCTCTGTAAGATGATAGTGAATGTTTTGCTTAAAAAATCTAGTAAAGTACTGCTGACAACAAGTGCAATATAAAGTTTCCCTTTGAGGCAGTAAAGGAGGATCACAATCCTGAGGTTGCATGTCAAGTATTAAAGTCTCACAGGGACTTTGTTTCTCCAGCAGAGATCAACTTTACATACACTCCCATAAAGAACATCTTGTACTAATAAACCACAGATCTTTCCAAACCTTGTCTGACCTTGGAAATATTTTCATTGATTAAATCCCTTAAGGTCTTCGCTTTGCGGCATCTCACCAAAAATCAATGTGTGGAAGGAATGTGGAATAAAAAAAGTGCACTGCAGTAAATATGACTAGGAATCAGTGGGATTATCTGCCAATGTAGTATAAGATCATTACACTTGGGAATAGTGTAGTATTCTAATTAAAATTACATCAAAATATCTAATCTTTAGAAAAGCGAGAAATCTCTTCAAGTAAGTGGTACAGCCTATATTACAAGCTCTTATTAAGTCAAATCAACTCAAAACCAGCACATCGTGTTTTGTTTCACTGGGGGTTTTTTTTTTCTTTGAGTGAAAAGATCTCAAAGCCAGAATTAAAACGACTGTTGCTGTACTTGTTGCTTTTCAATATAGTAACATTTATGGACAACTACCTAAATCTTCGCCATGGCAACTACAGCAAAAAAAACATCTGCATATGTAATAACCTGGCTATAATGTAAGTAATGTGGAGATTAATTAACGCTGAAACAATCCTTGACAGTTACAGAGAGGACAGTACAGTGACTACAGTGACCGTCTTTGGACTTATGTGGGACACTGCTCAGGGTTTTGTTTTGAATATCAGTAGCTCTATGAGACTCTGGGGTTTGAATAACACGCATAATCTTGCCCAGAGTTGATAGATGCTGAAAAGTTAGTTGCTCATAAATCATATTATCCAACAGGTTTTGAAAACAGTGCGTTTGTCTGTGGTTCGATAACCTTGATGATGCTATTGTGCATGATACTGAAAAACCATCCCTGGATAAGGTTTGGAAGGAGTGTTGTGAATTGATGCCGTGCTGATACCTATGATTTGTTAGCTGCTTTATAAATAAATGTGTTGATGTTGACACAACACCAGTGTTTGGAATAATTATGTGATGAGCTACTGTTACTTGCCATCTTGAAACACTTTCTCACAGCTACATCAGTCTTAAAGAGAGTAAGCATCAAAATGTACAGTATATATATATACAGCTATATATATATATATATATATATACATCTTACACAATCTGCTCTTGCATAGTTTATTATTCTCAAAAAAGATCAATAGCTCTCACAGCTACAAGATTGGTTAGATCAAGAGTTTTTGCAGCGTGATGAGCATGTGAGCACTCTGTCAGGCACCATGCTATCCATCTCCATCTATCAACCAGAAAGAATGGACTTTATGGACCTGCATGACATGGGAGATACCTGCTGACAGACAAGATGCTTTCATCCTTCATGATCTAAGCGGCTTGTCTGGACACTTCAAGATGATCACAATACATAAATGGCCATGCAGGATGGGAGAGAAGTGGCAAGCAACATGAAACAGGTGAAGAGGCTATGCAGTGTGGGAAAAAAAACCAACAACTCACAAGGCAGAAATCCAGGGCTGGCAGAACTAGACGCTTTGCACTCCAGCCAGTCTCCTCGTTCCCGACAGCATCCTGAAAACTGATCAACTGAATATCCAAATCTCACCATGTACGAGCTGAGTCTTTCCTGTCTCCACCCTGAATGCTCTGTGCTGTGTGGCCTTCATATACATTATACAAGTGTATAATAAGGAATATAAGGAAATAAGGAATTTCAATAAACTGAAAAAAGCTTGTTTCTGGGAAATTCCAAAAAGAAGTAATCTCATTTTAAGATATTTACAATGAGATTACTTATCAAGTAAGTAACTAACTAAATAAATCAAATTTGTAAAATATTCCAGGTAATACTGGGCTGGATTTAAGCAGTAAAAAGATAAAACAATGGTTTGCATAAAATCCCAGCAGAGGAAAAAAGGTAATTTTCCTTATTTTAAGACACCACTTGTACAACTTAAGCCTATCTTAAATAACTCCACGTTTTGTTTGTAAGATCTCTAGTCAAGCAAAATTTGCTGACCTCCTTTAAAAATACAAGACATTTTTTTCTCTTTCTAGGGCTGTTTTCGCAGCCCCAGTATTCTTTCGACTTCGACGTGATTGAGCTAAATGTTAAATGTGATCTTAAAATACAACATTTTAAGCATCAGTCCTTTGTGGTTCAGTTCTGTAGCCACGTCAAGCAAATGCTCTCAGTGACACAAAGTATAACAGGAGCATTTTAACCCTCCCTTTATCTCACACGCAGATTTAAATGTCAAGGTTATATTTAATATGAAGATTTCAGGAGCACTGAAACCATCTTATTTAGCCAAGATTATCTGTCACAGTAGATTTAGAACCTTATTTGTCTCAGAGCTGATGAATAACACGCACAAGACTGAGGGTTAATTTTAACTCATAAATGAATTTCACCACAGGTTTCTAATGTTGTAATTGTCACAGTTGCAGGTAATAGGTGTCGGTTTATTTCCTTAGCTATGGGTTGCAAGAGGCTTCATCAGGCTAACTAATGTAAATGATTTAATTACAGATGTGAGTTGCAGGTTTAGATGTCGGTGCTTTGGCTCACGGTTCTAAAATATAACTGTAACTTTTCACGTTTCAAGTTGTTTTGCAGGAGCCTTATCGATTTGGCGCCATATTAACAACAGCACGAGTTGAAGTAAACCACCACCGCCTTCGGTTTTTAGACAATTTAAACGGAAAGTGATATATGTGTGCAATTGTGCAAAGCAAAATGAGATCAAATGAACATTCACCTAACCCTAAGGACCCAAATGAACACCTTGCTTCTGTGGGTAACTGTGCACTAATTTGTGTAAGTGCAGTTGTTCTGATGCACGTGCATAAGCTTGCGTGTGCAAACACTGAAGTACTAAAGTGTGAGTGAGTGTGTGTACTGACAGATGGTCCATTTAATAACCTTGCTAGCATGTTTGCCTGTGGGGTTGGCATGCCCAAGATGTGGGGAGTGACCTTGTTTTTTATGACCACACAGAGAGCAACCTGTTACAACTGGGGAGTGTGTATTGTGTGTGTGCCGCATCATCAAATTAAAAGTCAGAGTGAAATAAGTCTCTTTGTGCTCTCAAGCCTCATTTTCAAACAGATGCACACTTTATATTTCATATTTATCGTACCCTACTGTAACATAAAGGGCATTAAAATGACAAACTTCAAATGATCGAATACCGTGCCTGAAACAAAATGAAAAAAAAAAGACAAAACAAAACAGAACATTTTATCTGTGAGATTTAAGTGGCGCTGAGCGTTGATTCCCAATTTATGACAATAAGGACAAGCCACAGAACAAACTGTGAATGGATCTAAATCAGCACGAGAGGATGTGTCTCATAGACTACGCTGTTCTAACAATGAAGAAAAATCTTTGCACAGCCTGGTTGCAACAGTTAAAGGAAGTAAATCCATCCTGGATAATAAAGTCGCAAGCGCAAAATGAGACAGAACATCAGAATCCAAGTGAAAAAAAAAGAAAAAAAGAATTGAATTGAACACGAGCATATTTCATAGTACGGATAGGCAAGAGTCGTCCTTCGGCTAATGTGGAAAAAAAAAATATTTCTGTTCAACTGAAAATCCTTTCAGAAACGTGTTTCTCCCAAACGCATTCATCCATCTATCTGTATTTGTTTGCAAATTTGCATTCCTCCCGTTTTTCTTGCCTTTCTGTCCATCTTGAACCTCACTTGCCCTTTTTTCTTCTTCATGTGACTGAATGGAAAAGTGCTGCGACAAACGAGAGAATTACTGGAGTGTCTGCGTGCAGGCATGCAGGTGTGTGTGCAAACGACCATGAAGGGTTGTGTGTGTGTGATTTAGTGAGGGATGCATGCTTGCGTGTTCTCAGGAGCATGCGTGTTTGTGCGTATATCTGCATACCTTTGTGCCAGGATTTCAAGGTCTAACTAGATCACGGAAGATCCTATAGTGGCAATAATAGTAGCAGAACACAGGACCTTAGTGTACAGTAATGACTCTTTCCATCTCAATCTGTCTATTTCTTTCTCGCTCAATCTTATTTTCAGTGTCTTGTCAGTGGAATCAAGGGGGTAATTATATGCATCACTTAGTTGCTCTCTTTCATGCTGTCATTCTGGATGATTCTTTCTTTTCTATCTGCATTTTCTTTCTGATTTTCTCCCTGGATCTCTTCCGGTATTTTTTATGTTTGAACGATGTGAATGTGAAAAATTATATGATGCTGTAAAGATGTAAGAATGAAGCAAGAGAGACCAGGAACAACATGAAGATATTCATACCACGAGGACAACATGCATAGCTGTTTAAAATCCTTGTGGATTCTCAGAAGAGTTTAATGCTTAGATTATTAAACTGTGTGCATCAGCATTATACATAAGCTTTGTTTGAAAAAACTATGTATGAACCTCTCTCCTCTCCTCTCCTCTCCTCTCCTCTCCTCTCCTCTCCTCTCCTCTCCTCTCCTCTCCTTCTCCTCTCCTCTCC
>JAPQRN010000006.1:14841777-14858088 GCA_037367275.1 Coranthus polyacanthus | reverse complement strand
CAGGTAATATTAGCTACCGAGCTAACAGTAGTTTGCCTGTTGAGTTGAACTGGAAAATTACAAAAAAGTTATTTTAAAAACCTAAAGGATTTGACGCTAATATTTCATTTTCGACATATATTAGACACTCATTACAAAAAGAAAAACATGTAGCCTTTGTTTACCTACAAATAAGAAATGTTTTACTAGAATGTCATATTAGTAACACCAAAGATAACATTCATTCACTTAAATCTAGAACACATTTTATTTTGAAATGGTGACAGGAAGTAGCATTTTTGCACATACATAGAAAAAATTTTTCGGTTCAGGTCAGGTACTGACACACACCACACAAATTTATCAGAATAGCAGGAGCTCTGTAGCTACCATGACCAATGGAAGGAGTGGAGAAAAATGGAAATCTCCCTCCTTAAAAAGACACAGAACGAGATCAAAATGCTCAAGTCAGATCTGAATACTGCCAACAAGCACCTCAAGCTTGCCTCAGACACCTGGCAAGAGGAGAATTCACATCAGAGTTTGAGTTTCAACAGCAGCTACAAGAGAAAAACACAATCATGGTCTGGAAAAGGCCGAAAACTGGATAAAGCTCACCTCAGACACCTGGGAAGAGGTGAAAGCACAGCTCGTCCGTAAACCTGGAAATCCTTAAGAAAAAACATCAGGTTGGAGCTTCAAGAGATGCAGGGGGACAAGTACACGCTCAAGGCTGCTCTGAGAAATATTGAGCTGGAACTTCACAACTGCAGTGTCCAGTGGCAGGAGGAGAAATCTTCCCTCCTTCTGACCACTGAAAATCTAACAAGGACCCTGCAGGAGAACAAGGAGGAATGGCAGAAGACGGAGAGCTCCCTGCTGGAGCAAATCAATGAGCTTGAAGACGCCTTGAAGACGAAGAAGAGGAAATGGTGAAAATGGTTCCTCCATTCACAATCTGGGTATTAATTTGCAGTTCTGCTCTCTAATATCTAACTCGATGGTTGCACATCAGGTGGATCTCTGGGTTATAATAGTCTCCCATCTCACTGGGTTAGAACATTCATCTTAGTAGTTTTCTTGATAGTATATCCTCCTGGTGGCCACGGAGCCCACGGAGAATGGCCACACAGCGGTGAAGTCAAGGCTTACACGTGCAGCAGTAGCTTCACCAGATAGTATATTCTCCTAGCGACTACGGAGCTCGTGGAGGATGGCCACACGGTAGCTGGTGCCAATGCCCACACATAGAAAGTCTTTACATCAACAGCGTTGGGCTGCAATTTGCGATTTTTGGGGGTAAGGTGTATATTCATCACTCCCCAATACCTACATGTAAAATATCTGCAGGGAGTGCTGGTCCTGAAGCCTAGACGCCAATCACTAAATGTATTCTGCTGCTGCAACAAAACATTAGAACCTGAGTTGGCTGACTGAAATATTGTTACACAGACCATTTCAAGAAGGTGGACGAAAGAATGTAAGAGGGAAGCTGTGTTCGCATGATTGAACATGTTCATCACCAGTGGTAAACTTAAAAAAAAGAGTTAATTATTTATGCAAGGAAGCCAAATGGCACAAGTGGCACTGACCACTTTTCCATCTTTTAACATGATAAATGTTGGGGCATCATTAATCTGAGTATGCACAGCTGCATGTAAACAGGAATATTAATTGAATAATTAATAATAATAATTAATTTTCATTAGCCATGTAAACAGCATATTAGGAATATTTGTCTTTTTCAGGATAAGGGCAAAAGCTAAATATTTAGTGAATGTAAACAAAGTCGGTGCCTTGAAAAGCTTCATAATTTGTCATTAGATAATTTAGAATGGTATTCATTGAATAAACAACACTCATTCAAAAAACAAAACAAACACCACAAAATCTGCATTATAACGTTGTCACTTCCATCATCAAAGGGCATACACAAATACCAGGTGTCACC
The DNA here is from genome assembly GCA_037367275.1 of Coranthus polyacanthus. Classification (NCBI taxonomy): domain Eukaryota; kingdom Metazoa; phylum Chordata; class Actinopteri; order Kurtiformes; family Apogonidae; genus Coranthus; species Coranthus polyacanthus. The sequence continues at coordinate 14,856,158 of JAPQRN010000006.1, read as the reverse complement.
ATATCTACCAAATCAGCTTTCTTCTTGCATTCAACAAATCAGCTGGCTGGTGGATATTGAACTTTAAATGTCATCGCTGAATCAGTCATTGTGTCTTTCAGAGTGCTGCACAACCCAGCTGTTCCCAAGATAAGGTCTTAGTGTTATCATGCCAGTCTCAAAAGATGAAGAAGTTCATCACATCTACACATTCTCTTCAGCACTGCTAATGTTGCAACTTTACTGTGAAAATCTAGTGAGCTCTCATCAATTTTCACAGGGTCGCATTTGCACCAAGATGTCAGATGTTTATATCATCTTTAAACGCATCTCTTCTAATACACCATTCTAAAATCTAAGATGCAGGATTATGATGTAAGCCTGGCCGAGTGGTGTTAATTGCACACACCCTTGAAAAATGTTTTAAATTTCACAGATTAACAGATCACTTTAAACAAAGCTATGTTCGCTGGTGCTTTCTTTGCAGAGGAGATATCAGATCATGAGAAACATGAGCTGTAAATGTCTGTCAAATGTAAATCTGTCTTTAACCTTTAAGTTTACATGGTACATGTTTAAACACAGTATGTTGTTTATCTGATCTATATAGAAAAAAGATGCATGAAGGCACTTTTACCACCTAGGCAGCGTGTGTTTGTGTGTGAGGCATCAGCCTCAGACGTCCTGTTCTGACTGTGCTGAGACAGTAGTTTCTGTGGTGCTTTCTAGGCCAGCGATGCACCAAGTGATTTCAGTAAGTGCGGAATATTTAGTGTAAATAGTCTCTCTCTCTCTCACTCTCTCTCTCACACTCACATTCACACACTCAAGCTCGAACACAGATCTGGAAGCACAGATACACACACATTTATCTGTCCTGTACGTGCAAGATAATTTAATTCAGTACCAAAGCCACTTGTACAGTAAATAATCTTCAAAGTGGTTACGTGTACACACACACAGTTTACACACAAGCATGCATACACACTGTAAGTCCTAAGTGTATTCGCATCCAACACACAAAGACACGCTCAGAGCTGTTATTGACAAGAGTTGGTATGATTTACCCTCTGGCTCTGCACCAGATAAAACACATTGCCCTGCTCTGTCCTTTCTGGTTTTATTCTGGTCTGGTCTTTACTCTCCCCTGTTCGGCTTCCCTGATGTTTTGTTTTGATATTTTCCCCTCTGTCCTGCTTCTTTTTCATGTATTTTGTTTTAAATCATTCATAATTTACTCCACCTAGGAGGTGAATGTAATTGCCTGCATCTGTTGGTTTGTTTGTCTGTCAGCAGGATTTTTGAAAAACTTCTGCACCAATATTCATGAAACGTGGTGGAGCCAGTTGAGGCGGTTCAGGCATCTGGTTAGGATGCCTCCTGGACGCCTCCCTTGTGAGGTGTTGTGGGCATGTCCAACCGTGAGAAGCCCAGGACACGCTGGAGGGATTATATCTCTGTGTTGGCCTGGGAACATCTCAGTGTCCCCCCTGGAGGACACTGACTGGCTAGGGACAGGACCCGGATGAGTGGAAGAAGATGGATGGATGGTGGAAGGGTACAGCCAGAGACCAAGTCAGATGATCTTAATTTACATTACTGAGAAAATTGGGTTTTTCTTGTCATTGATGTAAATTCAGCTTATTTTTTAAGTTACATTTGTAAAGCATTTTCTGTATCTTTTGCCCAATTTTTGTCTGATATTTAAATCATAAATCACATTTATGACTTTCCACTACTTTGTTACAATGGTACATTTTTTTTGGTATATTCTTATTTCAACATTTTTGGACAAAAAACTGATGTATATATTCAACAACACCTAATGTTACCAATTGTGTACACTGGAAAATGGGAGTAATGTTGGAGGTTTATGAAAATTGTTTCCTTGCTGGTGAAACAGAAAGCTCTGTGAGCTATGTGAGTATTTGATACTTCTGCCAGTGAGCCTTCAAACAGAAAACCAAGACGTGTAGCTGTGCTTTCAGTAGATAGAGTGGAGGAGGCCCATCAAAAAGACCATTCATTTGGAGGTGTGTAATAAGAACCTTGCCATGAATTCTTAAGAGACCAACTATATGGTATTTGTTGCCTGAAAGCCAGAACAAAACCTATGGTTTTTATTTTAATTGGAAACGTATGATCCATTTCCACAGATAATCCTTTCACCCATTCACTCAGTGTGGATAATTGTCTGCTGAAAATATGTGGTGTTCAGTCCACAGCAACTTTGCCAATGACTGTTGTGAAACTTACACTCACTGAAAGTCTGCATAAAGCTACGAAGAGCTGTGCAGCCTCGAAGAGGATGTACTGGTATTTCATATTATTGATTAATGATTAACACTAATGTTGTCTACATGCTGTCTTCACTGGCTGCATTTCAGCTGTGTTTACCAGCTGCTTGCTTTTTTTTTCAAACAGTTCATTATCACACATAAGTACCGTGAGCTGAGGTATGTTTTTAGATACGTCCACACATCTCTATAAGAAGGTTTGTCAGTCGGTCTCCGTGCGTTTAAAATGCGCTGTCTCAGAGTGTCTACTTGGATTTAAGGATGAAATGATTAGATTTAGGTGGCCAAAGGTCAAGGTTGCGACCTCACTAAACACATTTGTAAGACCCTTCTTTGTATCCAATGATTTCACCGAGATTTCTATGTAAAAATAACGCAAACTTCTGTAAACGTCTGACAAAGAGCTGCCAGGTTATTGCATCCATAGCGATAAGCCTGGTGTGATCATGTGAACGCTTCATTAATGTTCACATGCAGCATACTGCACTGTATACTGCTGTAGAAAACAACATGTCATATCTATGCAGTATGTAGTATCCAGTATGTTATTCCAAACACAGCCATAGTATTTATTCCACGACTTTCTGCACTGAGCTTGCTGAGAGAAAGTTGAACTGGCTCCAGCCTAGATTCCATCAATTATTGTAATGTATTATTTAAATGTTCCAAACATCATGACTCAACATACTGCAGTGCATATACCACTGGAACTGATAAAATGTGTTTGGAGAGTTATCTCAATGAATACAAGCAAAATATACATATATAATGTTATTTATGTTAATACAAACACTTTACTGACCATTACATATACTATGTGAGTCTGGACGGACACGTTGGTAAAGTGCAGCTTGACTGGTTGGCGGAAGCACACAAACATCATTTTCTTCTTCTGTCAGTTGTCCTCTTCACCTCTTCTTCTTTGTTCATGGCTGTCAACTAGTCCTTTCCCTGAAGGCCCAGTTGGTTTCTTCGGAAACAATAAAGCCTTGAACTCAAGCCAAAGGCAGAGAGAGAGTGAGAGAGAGAGAGAGAGAGAGAGAGAGAGGGTGCAAGGGAGGACTTATGAGAGGCAAAGAACCAAAAAGAAAAAATGAAAGAGATAAATAAAGATGAGAAGATTCTGACAGACGGGTAAATGAGAAGACAGAGAATTAAAAAGGCAAGTGGGGACGGGTGACAAAAAGACGTAAATGAGTCACTCAAAGCACAAGTCAAAGCATTGCTTTCAAAATAACAATAGCAACAACAATATGATAATCAATGGCAGGGACATTTTCAGCGTCTCCCAAAGTGATAGCATGTGAGTGTTGAAGAGTCAGGATTTTGAGTGACTGGTCCAGGCTGCTTCGTTCATATCAAACATATTTCATGCTTTATATTGAGAGGGGTTCGGTAGATTTGCTTCAGAGCTGCAAACTGCAGCTAAATTGATAGGGAGATAGACGTTTAGTGCTCAATTACAAATATTTGCCTCATTCTACAGCTTCTACTAATCATCATAAGACTACACATTATGAGGTGCTGATGACAGTCATGTTTTAGGAGTCAGGAGAGAAATTTATTACATCATAAATGCGTGATTGCTGCTCTCTAAAAATGTTTAAATAACCCTATTGTAGTTCACAACTGAAGCATCATACTCATGATTAATAATTCATGGAATGTGTGTTTTAGAAATATAATCTTTAGTTATTAACTACACTGGTTTATTGGCTGACTCACTACAAATGGCTGGAAAATTCCTGTTATCACTTTAGCAATAAATGCCATATCATTGGGCTGTATATTACATGGGTGTATGTGTCTCTAAGTGTTAAATCCAGGGTTAGTCAATAAAAAAGTACCCAGTTAGGCTAACTTTCTTGAATTTTCTGTTTATGTTATTGTACACGTTTGATATATAATCGTCTTGACCAATCATATCATACTGATGACAGTCAGATTGAAGGGGATTTAGGTGGATGAAATTATGTTTTCATTACTGTAGAATCACATGAAAAATGAGAAATGTTGTGTTTTCTTTACCTTAGAATGAACCGTTAACATCTACAGAGGGAGCGGGTCGCCGTTCACAGAGTCCGCCAAGTTGCACCGCCATGTTTCTACAGTAGCTCAGAATGAACTTCCTCTTCTTTTTTCCATTTTATAGTGGGTGGCATCCAGCGTTAAGGTGCATTACTGACACCTACTATGTGTGAGTGTGGACCAGAATCCACACTCACACATTTCTTCACTGAAAAGCCCAGAATGTACAAACACAAACCCTGGCTCTAATGTAGGACTTTCACATAGATGTTGCAAAAAGAAAACCTGGTGTGTCAGTCTACACATTTTGGGTGCTCAAGTTGCATTTCAAAGCGTCTTTTACTTCACTTCTAACGTGACGCACAAGAACAACGTCAAATTCAGAGTGATGGAAGTGCAGAAATCATAATGCTACTTACAGATGCCAAAATAAAGCATCTGCTGGCACTTCGGGGGTTTGGAGATTTCTTTAAAGGCAAAGCTGGAAAGCTATTGAACGTCATGTCATGTCACATCACGTCACATCACTGACACCACAGCAACCCATGCAGATACGTATGCTGGTGATGCCTGGACACATGAATCTGATCTGATCGTTTTCAAATAGTACATAGACGGTCCGTTTTTATAGATCTGATTTGAGAAACAAGTCTGATTTGCCTGCACTCTGAATAAAGCCTTACATTTAAAAATCCATTTGCCTACTCTTCATCACGCTTCACATCACTCCTCTCTTTTTAAGTCACCTACGTTTTGTTCTGCATAATATTAATTGCAGATCGAGCACTGATGCATTACTAATTAGCAGCAGCTTTAGTTTTGCTTTAGAGACACTAAAAAGCTGAATTGAGTGGTTAAAGCAGGTTCTTTTTGAGATACTAACAAGGAGTTTAATGGGCTAGTTTGTCGGTAAGTTTAAGCATTTCTAGTGGTAAAAATTTGGGCTGATTCACTATATCATATTTTTTGGTCTACTAGAGTAAATGGTCTGCACTTAAGCTCATACATCACACGGTAAATTTGCTGAACAGCCTACTCAATAACCTAAGCAAAGCTCATAAATCAAATCTCATAACCCTAATCATGCTTCATCTTTAAAACAGGCCATTTATCAGTGCAAAGTGGCACTAATGTAACTGTTAGTATTATCTCAATTAAAAAGGGGGGAAAAAAAGACTTCAGGATGTCAAACTCAATCCATCTACTGAACATAAAGGACATTAACATACTGTATTTCCAGCAGAGACAATGAATTGAATTAATGCCATGAAAAAAACACATGAATTCAGTAATGTAATAAAAATGTAAAAATAACGACAATTTTGCGCATTATGGCTAAGACTGCTTGTACCATGTACGTCTGTGCTCGTGTATGTCTAAAACACTTTTTGGGTACGCATTTCACAAGTGTGTGTTTGTGTGTGTGTACATATTATATTTGCATGCAGGTGGTGGAGTTGAAGGCCACTCTGAACGGAGGGAGATAAATGAACTACAGACACCAACAAGCTTATTACTGTCGAGTGTGTGCGTACTCTGAACATGCACACATTGCAGAGATGTGTTATGAACTGCTCCTCCTCTGATTCCCTCTCCCCGACTTTCTCTAAATCTTACTGTGGTAATCTCAACAGCCGAGACTTAAAGCTACTGATACTTTATAGAGGGGTAGGAGCAAACTGTATGTGTACTTAAAAACAGGGCCGCTGCTGGCCATTTGGGGACCCTAAACGTAATTGCTTGCACAAAAAAGAAAAAAGGCATTTGAAGTGGAATCTTATTTATACAGAAGAAACGTATTTTCATTATTAATGCTACGAATAAGAAAAGCATAAATATACAATAACGTTATATATAAATGTATACTTATACATAGTGTAGATAATATGTTATAGTTAGTATATACTATATATATGTATATAAGCCTGTTTTTGATTTATTCAGACTTCAAATATTGCACGGAAAACAAGTTCATATTTATTTTCAAGCACCACGGTGTAATGTTTTAACCTGTTTGCTACTTTATGCCATTCCTGCAGCTGGGATTTGTTTAATGGTTTCTCATCCCCCTCTTTATTTTCTAGAGGTTTTCAGTCAGGATCAGGTGTGGAAATTGGTGGTGGCCTCTTTACTAGAACAGGCACAAAACTGCAATCTTCTTCTATACAATTAAATTGTCTTTCAAATTCCCAAGCAATTATGTCTTGATTTCACCAGCAACAGTATATAATGTAATGGTTTAAAAACTTGAGTCGGTAGTCAGACTGAAATGTGGGATACACAAACTCCTGTCAGGTGATTACTTTTCCTGCTCACTCTTCTTTTCTTCCCTTCTGAACTGAGGTCATGCTGGCAGCCCGACACTGCAGGCTTGCAGCCTAATGACAATAACTGCCTGGAAAGAGCTCTGTGTGACTCGTGTTTGTGAAGACATACAAAAGCAGTCTCTCAATGAAGAGTGATGTATTTTAATTGGTATTACCCAAAACGTGACTATGCACAATGACGCATAAGTTCTAAACACACACACACACACAAAAGATGACATTCCTATGTAACTGGTTGAAATCCTTTTTCAAAATTCAAAATCTGAGCCAGTGCTGCACTACAAGCAATTCAAACTGACCTGTGTAACCCTGTAGACTTTGACTGCTCACAGAGCGAATATGTGCCATGTCTTTGCTGTCAATTTCACACTTTTGGAACAGGTGTAAGGGAGATGTCTCCAACAGTTTGTGAATCCTATAAAGGAGACACGCAGGGAATGACAAGATGAAAAGCGACTGTCTGGATTTAGAGTGTGAAGTGTCTGGCCAAGTTGAGGTTTTCCCCATCGGTGTTCACACTTGTAATTGACAGACTGTTGGCTGAGATGGACAGAAGATACATCTCCAAATGTTCAGTGGGAGTACAGGTTTTTAAAGAAACAGATTCAGCTTGCACTGTTTCTACAGACAAAACACTTCAAGGACTTGCAAGGGAGGCTTTTCAATTTTGGGAGTTTATATGGAAACTAAATAAAAGGCAACTGCCCATCAACTGCTCAACCTAATGAAAGAATTTACACCTTACATCCTTAATGCTCATGCTGTTTTATTCTCAGTTTTTTTAACAAGGTAGTGTTTAACTTACAAGAATCACTGTGTAGTGTGTAAGGAAAGTAAAAAGGGTGCATGTGGAGGGTTGATCTACTGTCAAAAGCCTTGTTATTCTCCTAAACTAAACATCCATTATGAGTATCAACAGCAATCACTTTTTACTATTGGCATGAGTAGAGCTGCAAAGAGACATAAAGACTGTAAAAGACATCCTACGAGAATCCCTGGAGACATAAAACAGGTTATTTTAATAATTATGTAAAACATTATCTTTATTACATCATTTGATCATGCATCATGTACTCTGCAGAGGTAACTGCAATCCCAAATCACAATGCATTTTAAGTAAAACGTGTCATTTAAGTGTCTGTCATTGATTTCCTTGTTGATTATTCTTTGAGGGAACCTCTCGAGGATTGACGTGCCACTCAACGTCGTAGCAGGTACTCCACCGATGGAGTGTGAAAGGTTGAAATTAGTGAAGGCCTCTTCCCTGAATCTGCTGGGGACATCAGCTGTTTTATTTCACCAGGATTATTCAAGCTTCTCCTAAATCTGACTGCCCTTATGGGCTTCTCACCTATTAACACAACCCAGCTGTGTTCAGGGGATCACATCCAGCCATGGGCGTCCCTAGTGGGATTCATAGCGGTGGTAGTGTTTTACATTATCCACTGCTGTCCACCGGCCACCCAGGAATTGCGATAAAGTTACAAATCCAGTTACATTTTGGAATAAATGTAATGCAGCTTGCATTATGTTTTGCTACAAATATAATCTGCCTTGATTTTGTCACAAGGAAACCTAAGTTCTCATTTAAGGATTTAGGACTTCTTCAATAGGCAGGGCATATCCTCAAAGTGCTTTGGTTAGGGTTAGGAAAAGATTGTGGTTTGAAACAATTGAACCCTCTCAGAATTTGCATCAACTCCTACACAGAGACACAAGTAATTGACCTGATTTTGGCTTTCTGAGCCCTCTTTGAAGAACCAAAAACCCCTTGTACTACCATGCGTTGCTTGTCATATCTGTATAATAATGTTTCTGATTTAGATGTGACAGAGAGAGACAGTCATGGAGCAATTGTGTGGTAGAAAGAACAAATATCAAAACTTCTCTTTATGATTCCAAATCTATTTCACAGAATCTAAAAAAAGGCCTTGGTTTTTGGGAACACGAAGATCTGGATCCTCTTGTCTTTTCATTCAGCATCATTGTGTCACAGCTTGGCTTTCACACAACCCTTCATGGCCAAATGCCGAGAATCAGATTATGGGAAAGATTAAGGAACATTTTTTGACAGTTTTAATGAAATCTGATAAGTGGATATGATATGCCTATTTTCTGTTCTGTCTTGTTTTGGGAAATTGGAACAGAAATTGAAAAAAAGAAAGAAAGTGCATATTTTCTCTAAATGAACAGAAAACATGAAACCAAACATCCAATCTGCTAGCCATTTTTATTACGTGCTGTGTGCATGTACATAGTGTACGGCATATTATGCATTTTAAATAGACAGTCTGGTCGGAGTTTACTGCAGTTACTTTCCTCGTGCTCTAAACTGACTGGGGATGCATGTATTTTCTTTTATGTATATGTGAGTCTCTACATTTGTGTCAGAAAAGTCAGTCCACAGTATCCAGACATGCATCGCTCTAGCCTCTGAGCCTCGAGGGTCATTTTTAGAAATAAAAGACTACTGAGTGTAGGAGGGTTTTTCCTGTTCACTTTTTCCTCTCATGCTTTTCTTCTCTACTTTCTCTCTGACCACAGGCCCTCCTCTCACTTCCTCCCACTTGCATTTAAGAGAGAAAGCATCTTAAGAGAAGCTGTCTTCTTTTTCAGACCCCTAATCCCTTGTCTATTCATCTTCTCTTCTCCCTTTCTCTCTCTTTCACAAGACACTGAAATGTCAAACACATGATTATCTGTCTTTCTCTCCCTTATCCCTCCCAGTTGTCCTTCTCTCCCATCTCTCTCTTCTCTCCGCCCGCCCTCTCTTCCATATTGTGGTCAGTATTTCCATGACGGTCTCTTAATTAAACCCATAAAAACTTTATCAACGGTTCACTTCACATTTCTCAACATTAGTAAATGTTATTTTTTTTGGGGGGGGGGGAATTCCCAGTATTACATTCTGAACTTCTACAGTGAATAAAAGATGCTAGAAGATGTTGTTGACTGCTGAAAATAACCGACTGTATGTGCCGTAGTTTTAGCGTGTGGTGTAAGGAAGTCATCAGGCCAGGATCCCCTTAGTTCATTGTTTCCCAAACTTTTTCACCTTGAGACCCAAAAGAGAAATTTGGTGTCTCCTCAGGACCCAAACTTACAAAAATACATATACATCCATTCCTTGTATTCTCTGTGAAATCCCTGGATACTTTCCCTCCTGCAAACTTAAGCATAACAGCAGAAAATGATAGATAACAACACATTCATGTTATCAGCTACATCAGACCCATTCAGAATGGCTCTATCAAAATTCAAATACATTTTCAAATATAAAAGACTATTTATACTATACATATACTATGCTTTATTTATGGCTTGGCTGAATACTTGATATTATTTACTGGAATTGAGGTGCATCCATATTTCCTTGTATTCTCAGCTAATCAACATTTTAAATTCAATATTTAATCAATAGTCAATGTCAGAGGATTAAGTATCAATTAAGAGGGTGGAGTTGGAGAAGACCTCCCTTAATTATACATAACTTTTAGACTTAATAGAATTTAAGGAGCCCTACATCAGCTATGCAACTGAGTAGACAAGTGGCATTTGGTTTCATATTATGTTAAATTACAGTCCCTGTGTAAAAGACAGAGGTGTCGGAGATTAAACAAAGGAGTAATGGGCCGAAAAAGACAAAACTGTGTTACCTGTGACAGTTGGAGCTGTTAAAGTCTGCTTCACGTTCATTCTGATCCTGAAACCGTCTGTATCCTGTCTGGATCTCACTCAAGGCCACTTGGCAATGTAACGAAAATCATCCAATCACATAAGCACAAGAAAATAAAAACTATTCTGATTGGTTACGGGGCACAATATTTGCGCCCTGCTGTGATTCTTTAATCCTCTAATGAGACCACCGCCTCGTGTCACCTGTTCACCCAAAAGTTTTAGGAGCAACATACACACTCATTTGGCCGGCGCCCTGTGACCAGGAAGTGAATATATTAACACAGAAATTAAGTAAATACAATTAAAAACAACTTAAATAAATGTTGACACAAACTACAGGACACAAGACGAGTCATAATAATACAAAATATTATTATGACTTAAATAGCTCTTCTTCTCCAAGTAATAGTAGGTGGGGCGGTGCCCCTGCACCCCCAGTGGACCAGCTGCCACTGCCTGAAGGGTGTTCCTGCAATTCACTCTCATGGTGTTTTGTTTTCATGACCAGAAGGATAGTCATGCTTCATCCTCCATTTAAAGTTGTAAACATTGACACCCACTTTGTCATGAGGGGGATCCAGGGCCCTTGTGTAATTTGCATAGTGCACTTAAAGGCCAGCTTGGCACTGCCCTAGGTAATACAATTTATTTAGGGCCATTGTGAATTATCCAGAGAACCTGCTAAGGCGTGAGCAGATAAAAAATATACCGGCAACTTGTGAGAAGTGCCAGCACACAAGAAAAAGCCACTGTATGCCAAAGAAGTGCTGCATACTTGTGAATACCACCCCTGCTGTCTGTAAACAAACAAATCTACAAACCTTTATAGCATCTTATATCCTAAATAGTAGGATGCTTGGAACCCTTGGCTGTTTAGGTGGAATAAATGTATCAACTTGACTTATAGGACTTCAATTCTAGTTAGAGTGTATGAGTTTGACGACTCAACATAAAATCTCATAGCCAGTCAGAATGTCAGGCCAGGACAAAAATCAAGTAGGGCATCCTACAAAAACAAACAAAAGACACCACCCCCTGAATTCAGTCTCATTTAATGCATCCCAGGAGCAAAAGCTGTAGAAACGCAATATGCTCAACAGGTGTCAACCATTTTCCAAAAATGACTGCAGAATGACTGAATGTAGGCAACAGGTCAACAAGACAATGTGATAGGCAAAATACCGCAGGTGAGAAATCAGATACCAGCTGCACTTTTACTGAAAGGTTAGAATTATGACTTTGATGGTCTGGTCAGTGAAGCAGACTAGTGATTAAAGGCAGATGGGACCACGTGCGAGAAGATTAAACCCAACTGACAGATTATGCTTGCAGAAGTGTACCATTTCCTCAGTGCAAGTGAGGAAGGAAATTACTCGGCCACAGAAAGGCCATTAAAGTTGATTAGAAACTGTTTCTTTTAGCCCAAAATGAAAGATATATAATCTGTTTTCTCAATAACAAAAAAAAGCATGCAAGTCTAAAGAACAGAAAACAAGAAGATAGTATGCTCACCTAGTGTTTCACTTGATCTGAAAAATGTATATAGATACATACATGTCAACACTAACATTGGATTTAAGGTGGCTAACACATTGTACTTGATTTAGATTTTTTTTTAAATAATAAGAACGTTGCTTGAGCTTCAGTGATCATTTTCAGCCGGCATTACCTCGATTTTATGCTTGGCACACTGGTTTGGTGAGGAACTCTTTTATCTTCATGTAACCGTTTTACTGTTGTCAGGTTTATGCGACTGCTAGTAGCCAAAACATTGGCTTCATTTTAAATATTGCCAATAGAATGTGCTGCCTGTTGGAAACGCTAAGGAGGTAAAAAAAAAAACATAAACCCCTGATTTTGAAAAACTTTTACATCATGGAGTTTTACATGCAAATTGCTAAGTTGTATGTGGCAGGTAATCATGCGTTAGACGGAAATTGTAGACTATATCCAGGTTTTGTGCTATGTTGACTGCTGTGGGAGAGTTAGCGTCTGCTCCAAATGTCTCTGGATTCAGGGTCGGGTGAGTTTAAAAAAGAATATTTGGCCTGACTTTCTGACTTTAGAGGTCGATGTCTGTGTATATTTGTTTTTAGGCTGATTAACTCCTGGGAGTAAGCTTTTATTGCATTTACAGTAAGGTAACAAGTTGTTTATCCCCTGTGTGTACAGTATTGTATGTAAGCCTGTATATGGGCACCTGTTTTTTAAGTGCATTGGTTTTGAGACTGAAAAGTTTTTACCTAGTAGCATAGTTGATTCACATTCACAGGTGGGTTCCTTGTTTGTAAGACAGTGTGAGTGTTTCTGTTCAAGTCACTGCACTCGACTGAAACAGGCTTTTATCACTTTTAAATGACAGATAGCGTCAGTAGGCTACATGTCGGTCAATGTTGATGTTCTGGTGGCCGCCACCCATGAATCTGTGCGAAACACTGCATCAGTGTGTCTTCACTGTGTTGTGAGTGACTGCTGATAACTGAAAATGAATGGTCTGATATCAACTACAACGTTATAGCCATAACAGAGATTAGCAACTCAAATATTTTGTTTCATTCCTACATGCTGAATTAATACGCCAAAATTAAAACTTCTCCAATCACTTTTATATTGATAATGTTCAATCCTGAGGTTGACAGGGCCACAATGTTGAAATCTGAACCTTCTAGGTCTTCGTCCAGGTATAAATACTATAACCTTTAAGGTTGAGATTATAGATACAAACCAACCGGAAGGGGCGGGACTTCACCTCTCTATAGCTTTTTTAGTAGTTGAGACAATTTTTTTTATTTGTAATAATATTCTTTAGTTCTAGAATCTTTGTTTGAAGTGCACTGATGACTGTTGGAAAACGATATTTAAAAAATGCATTTAGAATGCTCGATGGAATGTGAAAACATCATCTGTGTGGTCAGAGGTGAAAGGGTTCTGAGACGCCCGGTTACACACAAAAACAAACACTCATCCACATAGTGATTAGTTACAAACCAATGAATGAGTTACTTCATTTACAAATAAGAAAATTCTAATGATTGGTTTGCTGGCTTTGGGTGTATCACAGTTGATGAAGATGTGTCAATCAATGACCGTGGACTTTTGTGTCAAACTTTGACCAGAGACAGAATGTCGCCGATTTTTAAAATTAGCTGCTAATTAACAAAAACACAATGGATGAAAATGGTGGAGCAGAGGACAAGCAACAACAAGTAAAACATGACAGATTAGGGATTATCAGCACGGACTTTTTATCTAAAAGTTGGCTAGATAGCAATGAGCCTGAAGAGGACAGGAACCCAGCAGACAACTCGGTTAACTTAGCTGTGAACCAGATCATCTTCCAAGGGGATGCGGAGCGACGGACACCCGTTCACCCGCTCTGCCCTCATCTCCACCTGAGCCCAACAACGAACCGGACAGCCGAGTCCCGGTAGGACCAGTTTACCAGAACCACAGTTTATCTGTTACTTTACACCAAACTATTTAAACAATACAGGCTACAGATGGCAGGTCGAGGCGACTGAGGGGGCGATGGTTTTATCAGGAAATAAATTAATTCAATTAACCTTGAAACAACCTCAGAAAGGTTAAATAACAACAGCATCAGGGCTTGTGTTCACAGAGATTTTCTCTGGCAGAAAAGTGCTGACAGGGAGCTGGGATGAGAGTACGAAAATACTGTTATACTTGGTTTCTCTGGGCCAGTGTGACTATCAGCAAATAAGAAAAGTCTTCTCAGACACATAATGCTGCATTTTGGATGGAGTTGAACACATGCATGTCTCACATCAGCAGATATTGCCGCCAAGGGATTTAAAAAGGAGAGAGTTTTACAATTCCCTCCACCCCCAAGGTCATGGATACAAATAATAACACAGCTAATGAGTCCACCCACACTCCTACTCGACTCTCCTTTTGGTTTGAACAGGATTACCAGGACTATTAAGGACAGGTAGATAAAACTGGATCTATAATATCTCCAATGCAACTGGGAAAGATGTGACTGAGAGAAAAAGAGTAGGAACAATTAGCTTCTATCGGATGGACAGCATCTGTGTCACTGAAATGCACCTTG
>JAPQRN010000006.1:14824975-14841677 GCA_037367275.1 Coranthus polyacanthus | reverse complement strand
GTGAATCACTTGCAGGTGAAAAACCTGTCTCCACTGCAACTTTGCAACTTTCTTTTTTTATCTACTCATCTCAAAAACCACCTCATGCGATTAATGCTTGATCATAAAGATTCAAGAACGCAAGTGGCACAAGGAAGAAAATGCAGTCAAAGCTATAGGGTATGTTTTGTAGCTTTATAGTTTACCAGCTTCAGGGTGGAGAAAGCCATCAGGGGAAGTCGTTTCAGGTTATACAGCTATCATTTACACTTGACAAGCAGTAGATATTGTGGCAAAGATTTGCTCCAGGTCATCAAACAACATAAATTTATCCTTTTTTTTTTTTTTTTTTTTTTTACACATGCAGCCACTCTCTGTTTGGAGAGCCACAAATAGTTTTAAGCTTTTGTTCTCCAACAATTGTCAGTGCTTTGCTTTGTTTCTCCCATAAGACTTGGCCTTCAAACTGCAGGCCAATTAGCCAACACACCACTGGCCAAGTTGCCAGCTTTAAACAAACTTTTTGGTTGAAGAGCTAATGCATTTCTGGCTTGTACCAGAATTCTTGAGCACATTAGCCAGTCTCCTGGTTTAAGTGATTGTTATGCCCGACCCTCTTTCTTAACTCCATTCTTTGGCAATGACTACCAGAGGGCATTCAAAGCACTGTGTGAAATTGTTCCAGCATGCTAAAAATGAACATTGTAGAATGTGATTCTTGACACGCACATGAACCTGAGATACCGAGCCTTGCACAAGAACAGTTTCTTAAAATCAAATTAGTGATGAAACTCAAGCACATTCCTTTTATTAACTTTAAGAGCAAGGACCTATTCTGGCTTGTGTTTTACGGTAGACCGCAAGGGACTGACAGTAGGTTTTTGTCTCTAGGTAGGGCTGTTAGATAGCTAGCTTAAGCCTGCTGTCAGCTTTTTGATGAGAAATGGTATACTGTGTTCTTTTTCAGTTTTCACTCTTTCTCTCATTCTATCCTTCTCTTCCTCTTTCTTCTAGCCAGACACCAGTTTCCGCTTTGATGTTTCTCTCCCTCACTCTTCCCTCCTGTCCTTTATTCTAATCCACTTAGTCTCCCCTTTCTACGTCTATCTTCCCTCTCTGGCCCTCCCTGTCTGTCTGCACAATTCTCCATTCCCTGAAAAATAAGGTGAAACTTCCCAAGTTAAGACCTGGCGATTCTCCACTCCTGTCTTCCTACCATCCTATTCTTCCATGTTCAGTGATTAGTAGTTACTTATCTCCGCTTTGTCCCTCCCTCGCTTCCCTGCTGCCATGCTGGAACATTTTCCTGACTTAGGGGGGAAGCATGGTATTTTAAATAACAGCAGAGTTGAATGAACGTGTGCAGGGAATAGAAGAACAAGTACAGTACAGAAAAGATATACTGACAGAGGAATAAAGAAACAGGCAGTAAAGAGGTGTTAAAAATAAACTGCGCAGAAAAACACAAGCAAGATAACAATGTTAAATGCAGACGAGTTATCCATCGGTGCATATCACATATGACAAATGTACAAAGATGAAAGTGATGTAAAGGACCAAACAAGACCCAACAGACGTTCCAGAGCCTATACTTTTTCACTTTTATTTGAGTAAAGGAGTTGAATCAGTACTTCTACTTTAACCAGTCCTTTTTTTCTGTCTGCACTCCTGCTTAAGAAGGTGTGTACTTTTACCACCAGTGGAGGCTGACATATAGGTCAAAGAAAGGTAGCCAAACAGAAAAGCAAGCTACCAATACTGTATTCAGACCAACAAAAAGAGACGTACACTAAGACAGACAGGAAATGATGCAGAGTGAGGTAAAAGATACAAGAATGCAGAGTGTGCACACATACAGACAGGAGGACATGTTTGGCAGACAGGCATGGAGGTGTGCAAATATTCAGGCTTCTGGACGGGCGGACGCACAAACAAACAGTGAGGCAGGCAAACTTTGAAATGAAAAAGCAGATACACAGACAAGTATGCAAACACGCACAATGAAAGGCACACAGACGGAGTGGAAGAGGAGTAGAGATAGGGGGAATATTCACTCAGAATCTTACGATGGTATTGCTCCACTTTTCTTTTCTGTCTGTCATCACACACACACTCACACAGAGACGCATACATTCTGCCAAGCAATCCAGTGCTTACCCAGGCATGCCAGGCTGAGTGCCATCAGGAACCAGGGAGAAGCATCATGCAGCTTTTGAGTGCTTATGCACTTATGCACACACACAGAAAGGGAAAAAGTGAAAGAGAGAGCACTGACATCTGTTACTGGGTGGGTTCAGCCAAATCTACTTATGACACGTTAGGAGAGAATTCACATATGTTATTCCTACAATGTCAAAGTGTTCATTCAGTATTTCTCTGCAACACCAATCTTTGACATCTAGGAACCACGAAGAACAACATCTTTCCATTTTAAGAAGGTTGGAGCTTTTTTTTTTGTTGTTTTTTTTTTGGGGGGGGGCAGCATCTAGCTGTAGCATTGGTTTCCAGATACGGTTGGTGAGCACAGGTTTGGTCTCTGTACACGCACCAATCCTGGCAACCTCACTGAGACATCAAGCCTCTGGGTTACTGCAAACTGTCACTACAGCCAGCTGTTGTTTGCCAAGAAAAGCTTCCTTAAGTCAACCTCAAATTACAAATAGTCATTTTAGATGTATGATTTAGATAGTATCAGTCACCACTGGTGATTTAATATTTGCAAGGATATATTTCTTTTAGCAGGCATGTTCCCTTTGCCTTCAGTCTGTGTGCAAAGCTTACCTACACATTGACTTTGACCAGATCTGTTAATGAAAAAGGCTCTGAAAAACCTATTGTGCCTCACCTGCCTAATAACAAATAACAGGCAGAAACATTTTGCAGCTATTCTGAAAACAGACGATAATTTTTAAGAACAGATATTTCGCTCGGGAGTTTGTGGAGTGCCAAACAAAAGCGAACAAACAAGTGGGTAACGGATTGAAAATTGACCAGGTGACCAAACACAAATCCAAATGAATGCCGTTGTTGCTGTTTCTGCTGGATAAACTGTGTAGGGGGTAATGTGTCAATATTCTGTGTACATCTTCTTTCTGCCCTCAAATATTAAAAGAAAGAAAACAAATGCAGTGGTAATGCAGAAGACATAAGAGTATTGTATTATTACTTTAACCGATAAGCCTTTCTGGATTTCAGTAGTTAAATATAAATGAACAGTATAACAATACTAATGATATACAAAGTGTCATGAATTTCTTATTTTGTTGCTTTGGGAAAGAGTTCATGTGTGTATAACCCTGTGTATAATTAAAAAAGTTTAAAGAGAATCTTGAATAATATATATATATATGGGATCTTGTATTTCGAGTACTCTTGAGTACAGTATTGTATATCTTGTTTTGTCACTGCTGCTATGACCCAATTTCCCCACAGGGCTCATTAAAGTTTCATCTTAAAATGTAGTGCTAAATTTAGAGATACAAGCAGACTAGAAAAACTAACACCTGGCTAAGCTGCCACCGTCACTGTGCACCGTGCACCGACCATCGTCGCATACATGTTTAAAAAAGCTGTCAAAGTTTGTCACTAATATTCCGGACTATGCATGAACTTCTTTCCCACTTTGCTGTCTTTGTCACTTCAAGCTTTAACAGTCTGTGAAGAGATAAGGGAAAACTGCAAGGTTTCTCACTGGAGTCATGCCTTCATCTTTAATATTACTCACTTACAGTGTCAAAACTCCAACTCTCTAGTTCCCTACTCTGTATTCCTCTGTAATTTAGGTGTGAACTCCTACATTCGCAGCTGCTATGTTCTGCCTCGCCTTTTCCTTTATACCCGTCTCCCTTTTCCTACTCTCCTCCCTCTTACCTCCTCTGGCAGAGAAAATGATCCAACTAAAAATGAAAGTGTGACATTTAAATGAGCAAGAGCAGTGAGCTAAGAGGAGTAAAAGAGACGGAGGGTGAGGGAAAAGACAGGAAAGATACTGATTAGAAAATACTACGTGAGATAAAAATTTTAATGGGCAATAACGGGCAGAATGGTTGAGAGTTTTTTGGACCCATGCTTTATATAGGACAGAAAAACCTTTCCTCAGGTAATTGATCATCTTTCTCCAGTCCTAGCAATGAGTAAAAAAAGCACAGCCAGAGACTCTGACAGCACTTTTAATTTCTCATTCTCCCTGTTACATTTCACATAGTGGAGTAAAACTTGAGTCTGTCTCAGGTCTCCTACAGTCATGTGGGTGTTTCCTTATGATTTATTCTTCGCCCAGCCCTCGGTCACTAAGCCAAAGTCTGGTTATCTTAACATTGTCCCTCCTTTCGTCTGACATTAACATATCGCTCCTTTCCTCTGACTCTGAAAAGCGATATTAAATCTTTACCTCTCCTCACTCTATCACCTCCCGACACATGCTTCATCTTAGGTCACATGAATTGTACCTCTGACACTTTTTTGTTTTGTTGATCGAAGATGTTGAGAGCAGGTTGCCTTAAAGACAGATACAATGAGTACGGGTCCTATTTAGTCTGGCAATAATTTCAATTTCTAACAATTCAAGAAAATGTTTTTAGTCATGAACGGTGAATTGATATATTTTAAGGCACACTGAACAGTGCGGGCTTTCACAGAACTGAGCGGTACATTACTGTGGTCTCAAAGTAGGTTTCAAATGGGAATAGCCCCCCCCCCAAAATACAAATTCTGAAGCCAAACAATTGTGCTACGGGTCCAGAAGTCAAATATTGATAATCTACCTCATAGTGCCTCTGTCTTTTTAGATGTACATCTCTATACGCTTTGTCAGTACATCTGTCGGTCTCCTTTATGTCTGTTATCTCAGGAACAGTTTGACACAATGACGCAAAATTAGCATTCACTTGGACTCAAAAATGACCTGAAAAGAGTTTGGTGGCCAAAGGTCAAGGTAACTCATTAAATAAACTAAAGGTAAACTAAGGTAGGTTGCTAGTAATTGAGAGAACTGCATGGACAGTTTACGATGCAGGGATAGTGATTTAACTTACACACTGAGTAGCAAACAGATGCTAACAAATGCTGGCAGTCTTGGTGGATTAAGTCTCAAAGAGACTTTGCTTGTTTAGACTGGTGTAGCGCATATCATCTTTCAGACTACAGTGCTTAGTGACAAACAAAAATACAAAAAAAGTTTTCTCTCATCCTCGAGATGTGATGAATAATGCTTAATGTGCACTCCTTTTATAAAACTTTAACTTGTTTTTTTGTAACAAAATATAAACCTGAGGCTCACACACGCAGTCATGTCTCAAGCACCGAGTGAGCCAAGAATAGTCTGTGGTGTGTAGTGAAGTGACAAATAGTTTTTTTTTTTTGCATAAGTTTTATAGGAAGCCTTTGTAGCTTAGTGAACTGAGACAAACTGCACACATGTGTAGGTGTGGTTCTTGTTTACCATCTTTTAGCTTTTTTAAAACAATAATTATCCAACACAACCATGAATTAAAGCCTTTTCCACACAATGTAAGTTTTATGTTGATATTTTCATTTTTCAACTAAAACACAATAAGCAGAAATGAAAAGCAGTGAAAGTAGTAATTACTGTATGTGTGAATGTCTGACAGCCTCTCAACATATTTCCAAAAACAAACCAACTTAAGCAGATTGTAAGAGACTGCTTTGGGTGTAGATATGTTTGCTTCTTTTACCTTCCTTCTCTACTACCCTGTTGACAAGTATTTAACAATCAATACGTAAATAATGATGAATATGGATGAATATTGGATGCTCAGCCTCAGAACAGGTCCGTATCACACCTTTGATTGTTGGTTTTTACTTCAAACACTGTAACTGTACCTCGAAAGACATTTATAGCATTCTAAATATATGAATGTGGGTAAGACTGAACCTCAGAAAATATAAATATCTATCCTTCAGTCTGTCATCTTGTATTATCCATGATGATGGCACTATTTCTGCGATACTGAGGAGTGGTGTTTGTTTTTACTCTTTATTGCCGAATGGTTTTCTGTTGTACTGCCGAGAGATATGAGTTATTACATCATAAGCTATGGAAGCCCATTTTAAGATATATTAACAATGTGAACACTAATCTGTATACTGGGTGTACACCGGTGACTGAATGCTGGACAATCATGCATTAATATGCTGAGTGATGAATATATGTGTTAGACTGTTCCAGAATGCAAGAGTTGTTTCAGTTTTGCACTATTACTGACTTCGCTGATTCAGGAGCTTCAGGGCAAAAATACACATTAAATAAAACAGACAAATTGAGAAAATGCTTTTGCCTATTAGTGTGTAGGCTGATTTGGCAAGAACACAGAGTAAATCAGTTACCGTGAACACTTTTAACAGCACAATCAAAGGGTTTTCATGTTTTTTTTTTTTTTTTTAATTTAGACTGTATTTAATTTCCTCTGACACCAAAAGTATGTCTTGTTCCTTACGCTATTATGTTAGCTGCCATTGCTGCTTTGTTCCCTCAGCAGACATTAGACGTTGTATGAAATATTCTCCATTAACGATGCCAGTTATAGACGATGCAAAATGTTGTTATTGTGTTCCAGAGACACTCTACTCATGTTTTTGGGTAAAGTGTATAAACTTTATCATATATGAATTTAGATTAAGAGTTTCTTGATATAATTTGAAATGTTTTGAGCTTAAAAAACAAGCAAACTCAAAACAGTGTAGCATTTGATGTCATAGAGGCTTCACATTTACATAATAGCATGTTTAGTATTACTGATTATATTCAATAATAGCATATGAAATAATGGAGAGGAGCCAGTTGAGGTGGTTCGGGCACTTGGTTAGGATGCCTCCTGGAGAGGTGTTTCAGACATGTCCAACGGGGAGGAGGCAAACCTCTGGACACGCTGGAGGCATTCTATCCCTCGGCTGGCCTGGGAACGCCTCGGTGACCCCATGAAGGAGCTGGAGGAGGAGGCTGGCGGGACGGAGGTCTGGGCATTCCTGCTTAGGTTGCCGCCCTCGTGACCCGGGCCCGGATAAGCGGTGGATAGTACAGTAATCGAAATGTCTATGGATGATACTGAAAATATCAAACAACCAACAGAAGTACAAATAAGATAGCAACCAAGGAACACTGGCAAAGCATTGCATCAAGCATTGTAAAAAAATACAAGTTTTACAAGTACAAGTATATTGTACAAGTATACAAGTCAGTGCTGAAGTACTGACCAAACATAAATAAAAAAAAAAACAAGTCCTACTAAAAATATATCACATATTGTGCATCCCTCTTGCTATCATGCTTGTCTTTTCCCTTGATGCACTAAGATCAAAGCAGATGCTGAGCATTAGTTAGCAATATCCTCTTGTCACAGCAGATGGGCAGCATCAGGCATCATATCTTTTCAGTGGTTACACCTGATCCTTCTGAAATTAGATTTAGGGTATAAATAATGCAGTGACAAAAGTGAAAAGGTGAAAATATTATAACCAGCTTATCCTTCCATTTACATATCCCCTTTATTAGAGAAATGTAGGCCTTAACCATCCTTAGCTGTTGGGAGATTAGAACATAGGCCATTCTGTTCTCTCCTCTCTGGCCTTTCACGGAAACTATCTCCTTCTGTCTCCTTTAGGAACAGGCATGCATCATCTACTACAACCATAGGTATATTTACAGTTCAGTCTTCCGTCTATTTCTTCACCTGCCCAAGGAAAATTATCTCTCATCCTTGCAATGCTGTCATGTCTATTACATTCTTTCTTGTTGACTCAGACCCACCATCCCCTGAGTTGTATTTGATTTGGTTTGGCATGTTTTCCATAAACAGGATCGCAGCGGTGACACCTCACTGCTTCATCATGTGGCCGTAAAGTAAGAAGTATCTTGATAAATACTGCTGGAGCTACTAAAGCAGTGTTTATCTGGGTGATCAGTTCCCTTCAATACGTCTGTTCCTGTTACAGGATTGTTGATACCCCTCATTCAGAACAACACACTCAGCTAATTAGGTTAGAATATTTGCAATTTGTTGATTTTTTTTTTTTTAAAGGGGCCAATCAGCAGCAGCCCACTGCCAAAAGCCAAGATAGACACTTTTCCTTTATCCACTTCTCTTTCCACTTTGTGTCCCAGTAATTGTCTTAATAATGCGTTTCATTTATATCTGTGCTATCTCCTTGTTTGAACGTGTCTCTAGGCGATGCACTCTGCTCCATCAACACGGTTTCTCAAATCGCCAACTATTTAGCCAGCTTTCTCAGATCAATGTGAAGATGGGGCTTTGTAGCTGTTAGTCAGGAGTTCAGTACTTCATGCTCACTGGCACTTGGATACACTCAGAGAACACAGCTACAGCTGCTGCCCTTTCCAACATGTATATCTGCAGTCACTCAGCTGAGCTGTTATCTACTACAGTAGAAGCTCAGTTCCCTGAAGTGTAAATTCCATGCTCTCCACACTTATTTTTTTAACTTCCCTACCACCCCCTTTTTAACAACCATTAAAACATATTAGATGTTAAATCTGAAAATAATTATCCTAGGTACTAATTAGATCAGATACTCCCTTATACCATTACCTTTTAGCCATAAGGCTTACAGTTTATTGCCTTTGCGGGCATGTCCTGACTGTGAAATGCAGATCTCACAGCAGAAGAAGCAGCACCAAAGCAATTTCCACTGTCTGGTGAGATACAGGAGCTGTAGGAGCATACACCCATTGGTGTGCACAGGAGTTGAGGGCATTAAAGTGGTATGTGCAGGTTGTGGGTAAGGAATAAGACATCAGCAGCTATGTTCCCTCCCGTTTCCATTAACAGCCAATTACAAAGAGTACTAAGAAACGCCCCATCGGGTCGGCAACAGCATTTCCACTTTGGCCTGACTAAGAAATCGGCACCAAACATCAGCAACTTGGAGTGGAAAATGCTACCCTTCATTACTTATTGTAGTCCTTGGTCTGCCATCCATGTCCTTAAGAAACACATCATAGACCAGGGAGCTTTTAAATTGTGGTGAAGGAGACTTTTTATTAAGACAGCCCCTTGTAGAACCTGTCATTGTCCACTGGTCACTGAGGACAGATTGAAAACACCAATTTTGGATTTTTGGAATTTAGAAAAGACAAAATATATACTGGTGCACAGCAGCCCATTATACTGTATTCCATTTGGATTTGGATAAATATTACAAAAATTGAC
Organism: Coranthus polyacanthus; assembly: GCA_037367275.1. Classification (NCBI taxonomy): domain Eukaryota; kingdom Metazoa; phylum Chordata; class Actinopteri; order Kurtiformes; family Apogonidae; genus Coranthus; species Coranthus polyacanthus. The sequence goes on along the minus strand of JAPQRN010000006.1, from coordinate 14,832,513 downwards.
CCTCTTTACCTCCAATTAGTTTCACTTAAAAACATTTGAAGCATGGGTTGATCATTCCTGTAAGGAACAGCACTGTTTATTATACATTTGCTTTGACAGTAAGTTCTGTGCTTCAGGCTCGATGAAGCTTTATTGGAAAAGCTGCTGCATGCTTCATAGTTCAGCATATCTGCAAAATACTTTGACTAAAAAGTTAGAACAGATCCAGTAATTTGAGTAATTACAGGTCTCATTTTAAGATAAAATGGTAAAAGCATTAGTTTGCCAGTCTTAAAAAGCTATACTTAATGTCATGTTAACAGTTTTTCTTATATATATATTCATTCTACTAAAGTGAATATAATTGCACAGGAAATTACTGAATCCTCTAATGCCAACTGGTAAATACAATGTAGGTCAGTTAAGAATTAATGCATAAATAAAACTTTACCTTTTAGCTTACCCCAATCATTCTAAATCATTCAGATATGGCTGAGGTACTTTTATTTAGACCGTGATGGAAAATGCTATCATCCTCTGGAGGTCTTGTTTGAACTATGTCAGCAATTTCATATCTCTTGTTCTGTCCTTCTCTAAGGACAGAACAAGACCAGGACCTCAACATTTTATCACATAACCTTTTCTAGGGCAGCACAAGTGTTTACCATACTGATATGGCATTGAGGTGGTTTTAATGAATGGATATCTAAGACAGCCTGAAGAAAAACCATAAACATGGTCCTAATCTATTTAGATTTTTATTAATGTTTGAACAACGCAATAACTTTTAACTTGATAATTAATTTCTGCAACCTATTTCATCTTCCAAAATCCCAAAACCTTAATCTGTCCAGTGAAGCCTGTAAAAATGTTCCAACACAGTAAAAAAATCTCTTCCCCGTACCATCCTTGTCAGGACATTTGGTATTAGAACACACACACAAAGAAGGCAGCTTTCATGGTTTGAGAGGCGTTGATAATTTGAGTTGAAATGAGCTTGTCTTCATTAATGACAGTCACTGCTAAACCGTTTATCTCCATATACCCAGGTTACTGTGCAAAAATGACTCCCTCTATGCAATTCCTACTAATAGCTCTCTTTAATGTCAAAGAGAGAGCACAGCCCTGGAGGAGAATGCTTTCTTTCTCTCTTTGATACATTTAAAGTATACGTGATGAAGGGATGCGACATAATGCTATCAAAAGGTAAGATTACACACTGTACTCGGAGGGTTGCTTCTGACATGTAATAGGTTACATATTGCTAGTTAGAGTAAAAGTAATTCAACTTATTACATTTGATTACTTTTGATTGATTTTAAACTTTACGTTACGTGACTGGTTGTAACGTATCTGTAGATGTTTCTTCAGGTTTGACACAGAGAATTTCTGACAGTATTGTCAGTGCTGGCAAACAAGCTTTAAACTGTATAATAAGCCCTTGTCTGAGGGAAAAATGAAAGGCACTGAAAGGCATCTGGCGACATGAACACACACCTTGTCAGGGTTGGCAGATTGATGAGATCGAGGGGTGGGTGTAAATTAAATTCCAACAAGAGAATCACGAATGGTCCCGACACCTTTGCTGACCCACGTTGTCCACAAACACATCAAAAGAAGGCATTCCTGCATAGGAGCAAGATGCAAACCGACGGAATGAATTTTTACATATAAGCTTTTTACTGAGAAGAAAATCAGATGCAACCATGGTAACCACCAACATTTGGATTAGTATCTGTAATTTAATTACTCCACGGCAACGGAAAACCAAGCAATAAAACCGATAAAAACAGCAAAACCAAAAAACAGAAATAAAACAAATTAGAGAGCGAGAATAAAAAATACCATTAAGAGAAAATAAAAGGCTTTCTATAAAAGACTGTTTTAAGGAGGGGTTTGCCCGATTTTAATGTGCAAGTCGTTCCATAGTCTAGGAGCTCTGATGGCAAAGGCTTTATCCCCCATCGAGACGTGGGAATGACAAGCAGAGCCCCATCCCCCCATAGTATTGGCAACAAAGACACATAAGGGGTCAGTAGACCTGTTTTCTCTTCAGGTCTTGGTTGTTCCAGGTTTGAGCTAATTAATGTAATTCACTCAATGAGAAAGCAAATCAAAGGAAACAAATGATCAGAAAAAGGTTGTGGTCTTACATGATGACTTGGCTGCCCTAAGCAGGGAACACAGTGATGTGATCTACAACTGTACCATTTATGATATATATATGTATTACAGATGCAACAAGCACTGCTTTTTAAAATACAACATCAAGATCTTGACTTTACAGATTTTTGTAGTCTACAGCTTGTAATCCTTACTCACATTCATGTGCATACGGAACAAATAACCATGCTGTATTTACAATAGCATTATCCACACTACATTAAGCACAAACACTATTGACAACAGTACAGACCAGATGTGACAGAGGACACATCAAATATGAAGACAGATGACCAATTAATGCTTTAATCTCTTTGGCACGGACACAGTATTAACAGGAGTGTGGACAATGTGCTCAGTAAGAAGCAAGCCCTTCAAGTAAAACACTCCACTGCAATGCTGCCAGTCAGCCACCAGAATAATGTTGGATTTATTTAGCATTATCTAAATAATACAAATAGTAAATATTTGTATTATTTAGATAATGCTACAGTAAGCTTAGTGGGTGATACGTGTCAGTTGAAGCTCATTCCAAGGCAGGGATTGGAGAGCTTAAAGGTTCCAATAAGTAAAACTGGCAGATGTAGGAAAATACAGTATATGTGATTCATAAGGCATAACACTAACATTAGTAGCAAAACAAATGTTTCCTCTGAGTCTGAACAGGGTATGAGAGCTGGTCATTTGTTGACATTCACAGACTGCATTTCTAATTTTTTATGGGACGTGATGATCCGTTCGCTCACTGGGCATAAAAAAACCAAATAATACGTTATACATTACTTAAAAAATGTTACATATGGAACCTTTAAATGAAGTCTAAACCCTTTAACAGCTCACTTCACTCTTGATAGTGTCTTACTGGGCTAAACAAATATAAAGACTTCAAAGGAAAAACAGATAAAACTGATAACCCTTGTGCGTATTCAATTTGGCACATCATTTGACATTGAATTAAAGTGACAGAATTCAAGCTTTTGCCAATTCTTTTTGGAAAATCATGCGAACCTCTAGTAAAAACTTTGCAGCTTTTTACACATTTTTGAACTGCACACTGCAGTAGAGCAGCCTTTACTGATTTCAAAGGAAATCATTCTTTCTATGGACGATTGCCAAGTCTACCACCTGCTGGCTGCAATGGATCTAGGAGTTTAAGGTTTGGGGCCACCCTTCAAGATACAGTGGACAGGAGCATCCATCAAGTCTTATAAATTATTCAAAGTTTCCACTTGATCATAGCATCCACACTACAACAAAATGCCCTGAGGAAAGATCAGCCCTTGTTTTCTTCCCACTGGCTTTGGATCTTGTCAGTCACTTTGCATGGAAATGCAGATGCCTAAGCAGCAAACCTGAAAATAAGCAATTAGCAGCATCAACCACCTCAGTCTCTCAACAACTCTGTTTTCTCAAAGGGATTCTTGCTATTGATGCTGAAATTGTCCTTGGTGGTGTTCCTTGTCTGTTGTCCCTGGAGAGTTTCCATTTCTTATCCTCTTTCTATCTGTTGGAGTTTCAGATCCTTTTCTGCTGCTCGCTTTCCTCTCCTTTATTTTTCGCACCTTTTTCCTGTTTAACTCGCTTGTTTTTGCTTTTCCCCCTCTGTTTTTAATCTTTCGTTCTGTTTGTTTAGGCTCTTGCATTTTCATTTGCAGGTGGAGCCAGGCCTTCAGTAGTCAGCGCACATCCCATCTCTCCATTACCTTGTCAGTACCAACAGACAAGGACCTGCCTACAGATGAGGAAAGAGAGAGCAGGAAAAGAAAAGGAAGGCAGAAGTTCACCAGCTGTGGATTATAGATATGGGACAGGAAAGGGACATTACAAGATTCAGGGAGATAAGCCACTACATTAGTATACTTGCATATGCTGCAGATGACATGTTAAAAGGAAGATACAGTATGCACATATAAATACGTTCCTTCACTGTGTTTGTGTTTGTAACATTTGCTCTACCTGTCAGTCACACTCATGTTACAAGTTGAAAAAACATGATGTCTGTTTAAAGGGTCAATGTGTAAGATTTATAAAGAAGATAATATTTAATATAATGTAATTCTTTTCTTGGAATGACCTTTTCAGATGGATTATTATTATTTACTTCTGTTATACAGTGGGAGGCATTCAGTGTAAAGGTGCATTATTGTCACCTACTATGAGTGTGGTCCAGAGTTCCCCTTACCCCCAAAGCTCAAAATGGACAAACCAAACACTGGCTCTAACAAGGGCCTTTTGCTTTTGCGTTTCTTTTGTTTTTGTTGTGGGTATCACAGGAGAGAGTTAGGTGAGGGACATCCAGCTGGTTACAATCTGCACCTTTGCCCCTTGATGCCACAAAATATCACACACTTTATAACGTTATTTAGCCAAACACACGCTAATGGACAGGGTCTGTATTGTAATATTCACAATAGCTGTTTCTCAATAACTAACTAACTAATAATGATCTGTTCTTATCTAAACAAGACTACTTTTGCCAGTGGTAACCACTAGTGAAGTACACTGGGTGACCTAAACAAGTAAACCCTGCAGTATTTATACACGCTGTGGAGTCAGATTCCTGTTTAAAACTTGATGCTGTGCAATTGACTGGATGTGCTTCTCTCTCCAACACGCTGAGCACAGATGTCAACCTGGAGAATCACAGCCACAGTGAGCAAGTCATCAGATTAAATTAGCTTTACAGGAAAGTAGCTATTTTCCCTTTTAGTTTTTAGTCACTGGTTTGTTAAATTATCACTACATTGTGGTAAAACAGTTGCTATAGTTTCACTTGTACCCCACGGAGTCCACTTAACAGCTGAGCACTAATCAGTCAGTAAATGACCTTCCCTCTCCTTGGCGGCGTTGGTCCTGTGGTCTTGGCACTAGTCTGGCTCGCTAGATGCACTCTACTCGAATAAGGGCAAATATTTCTGTCTTGCAGTGGCAGGATTGTTATTCTCCTTCCTCTATCTGCATGTTACCGTTTTGAAAGTCCCCCTCACTATGTGGAAAAAAAACAACAACCTCTGAGTTATAACTGAAAGCTGAAAATGGCAAGTTTTGACAAAGACACACTTTTTATGAAGCGCTTTCTTTTGTAAGGATTTAGTCACTTTAATACCGCGGTATGCTTCCCCATACGCACATGTTCCACCGAACTCCCGACACTATTTTGCAAAGGCACTGTCGGTGCATCCTGTCCTCAGCCATCCAAGACGAGTATGATTTGTTTAAAGAACTCGCCAAAGAACCCAGACAGCTTTTACCCCCATTCCAGAACGATAGCGGAGGGTGCCAGACCCATCTCCAGCACTGGCACAGCGCTAACAGTGTGGAGATGGGTCTGGCTATGTGAGACTAGTCTTGCGCATCGACATCTTATTGAGTGTCTTTGAAAAATGCATTTTGAAATGTTTTACATGATGTGTGCAGGAATCACATACGTCTCCCTCTCTTGATTTGTTTTATGCCATTCACATTTTTTTTCTTTCCTCCCATTCGGTCTTTCTCGCTTTTCTGGTCAAGAAAGCAATCGCGAAATACTTAACCTCTGACCTGCTCAATAGTCCTTACCTGCAGCCAGTCGCATCAATAATCATTTGGTCTGTAGAACACTGCAGACTCAGTCGACCAATTCAAGTGGGGTCAATGTATCAATTCAGGCAACAATGAACTATCAAAAGTAACGACACTCGACAGTGATGAATTATTAGACTTCACCACCTCACTGTACCTGTCAAAGAGGTGTCACATTCTCCTTTGTACTCAGCGATTTCCCACAGTGCTAGTTACTCCAATTCACAATCTACAGCATACTTTGAAATGTACGGGGTTCTATCTTGACATTTAAGAGGCGTTCACAAGTAAGAGCAGATTTTACACTGTGTTCTATAGAGTGAGCTATTCAATAACCAACACATCATAAGGCTGCTGCAATAATCCACTTGCAGTCTCAGTGCCTACTCAGACGCAATTATCAGAAATATGTCGTATGAGTATTCACTCAATAAATTTATTTAAGGATATGGTTGTATTGCACAGAAACACAGACAGCAGGTTTGATTTCGGCATTTCACTAACTATTACTGGTTGAAACCATTAAAGAAATAAGAAGCTATTTTCAAAATATTCGCACACAAAACTACTAAGAAGGCAAAGCTTTGAGCTCACAGAGAGACCACTGTAGATCAGAAGTTCATCCCAGAGGAATTGTGTGTCCCAACAGACTAAAAAGAATAAATGAGCTACAGAAACATACCGGGGTTGCAGCAGAAGCATCAAATCCTGACACTTGAGATAAAGAAACCCTAATTATGTTTCATTCTAATGTTGTGGAGAGACAAAACATGAGAGATAAAAAACTAAATTAAACTCATACTGACATGTTTAAAGCAAAAGATCAAAATTAGAGCCATAATTTAAATGACAGGTGGTACACGAATATGTCTACAATAGCAATTTCTCTGCTAGAATTCATTTTCTGTATTTATTTCCAGCCCTGGGGGAAGACAAAGCTTCACGACAACAAAAGCCAACATTAACAAGGGAATTTGATCGTTATTTCCATTTTAAGAAATGAACCTCAATTTGAAACACTTCGAGTCTGACAAGTGACGCACCTGACAGACAGCTGACCACTGAGGTCTGTGGTGGTGTTTTATCTGTGTAAAAATGATTGACTGAGGGGTGAGGCAGACGTAAGTGACAACAGTGTCATGAAAAGTGACAATATAAAACTAAAAGTGCCACTGGGAAAAGTCTCGATATGGCAGATAAAAGACAGTAAAACTCCAGTAAAACTGTTTCAGTGAGAATAAGAAAAAGAACATAACATTTCATGTTACATTTTCTTTCTCTGTCTTCATCAATTTAATTATTTTATTTTGTTTTGATGGTCTTCCGTGTGGATTTCTACAATTTGTATGGAAGGATGAAAAGAAACATTAAAGGAAGATGAGATCAGCAGAAAGGCACGGATGGCTGGAGTTCAGAGATTTGTTTGTTGACATACCTCATCTTAAAGCTTCTTACTCCATCAGTGAAGTTAATAGAGCCTGAAATGGTCCACCCAACCAGCAATTCCCTCTGCTGATCACAATTATTGATCACTTTACATCCCTCTAGTCCAATTCATTCTTTCTTAAACTTTGACAGCATGGAGATTTGGGCTCTGTGTCAAAACAAAGCAAAACAAAATCACTTCTTATACCAAAATGTTGGTGGTGATTTCTATCACATGCAAAACAGTTTGATCGGTAAGGGAGAAGGAAAAAAAACAAACAAAAAATCCCCCAAAACCCCAAATTGTTCTATGATTTGCTTGTTCAAATCAAATGTTAACTTCCTTAAGTGCTGCCAACGTGAAATCAAATAAATCAATCAGACTGAGGACAAGAAAAGAGATAAGCCAA
>JAPQRN010000006.1:14803411-14824875 GCA_037367275.1 Coranthus polyacanthus | reverse complement strand
TGTTAACTTCCTTAAGTGCTGCCAACGTGAAATCAAATAAATCAATCAGACTGAGGACAAGAAAAGAGATAAGCCAAAAACTGTGATATATATATGTATGTGAAGTATGTGAAAAAAAATAAATATGAAAAGACCTTTGTCTGCTTAAAGTTTGTTTTGTATTTTTGACCAGTGCTAAGGCATACAGGTCTATACGCTGCACAGTGCTCGTGGTAATGGGGCTTGAAATGGGCTACAGGTACAACCAATCACACTGACTGATTAAATTAACTTGTGATTGTGCAGAGTGATTAGATAGATTCCTGTTCTCACACACTGATTAACTAACCTGATGGAGGGTTCAAGTCAAGTGTGAAAGGAGTGTTCTTCAGTCCGTCTTGAGAAATAAAGGACTAAAGGACATTAAAGGCATTTGGGATGAGATTTACTGCCTTGGAGGAGATATAACACCTAAGGCTTCGCTCCGAAATGTTACATATTTTGTGGCTGCTGGGTTGCTATTGTAAATCCTGAATAGATTTATCCCTACTAAAACATTTCTCCTGCAGATGAATATGTAACAATGTGAAAAGCAGAACGACCTTAAAGCTTGAGAATCGATATTTTTATATTAACAATGGATCAAATGACAGTGTGTATTGATGAGCGCACAATCCTCTGATGCTGAAAGGAGAGTGAATATTGACTCTATATATTAATTTTGCAAAGAATAACCACCTAACTTGGAATGTTAACACTACTGCTGATCTCGTGGATTTGCAACAATCTTGCCGCTTATACACAAATGCGTATTGCACTTCTCAGAATGAATGGGTCGTTTTGTTGGAAAGAATGTCTGGAAAACCACTTATTTCGTAATTACTTAAACAAAATACATGTACGTTCAGGTGTAGGTGCGAGACTCAATACTGAAGCCTAAATAAGACACACTACAGTAAAAGGACAGAGAGACAAAGGAATTGTAATTGTTAAGGGGTTTAAAAGAGAGGCCTGAGGTTATACCAGCTTACCTGTGTTGAAGCAATCCCTTGCTCTGTGGACCCCGGGGATAAGGGTATTTGTCCCTGCACCATGCATAGTCTTTGTTATTACAGCCCAGCCGGCTCCTCATACTTCGCATGCTGACTGAATGTGAATTAGCAAACCACAGATCTGAACTCCAGCAGCCTGTAGGTCAGCAATGCCCCTAAAAACCTACAGCCAGTGCATTACGCGGCTTTCCATCACTGAGACAATCGCTCAGACTCTGATACAACAGCATTAAGAGACTTGATACGTACGACCGATGGTATGAGCTCCACCAAAACGTAAGCTGATAACCAATCAGTGCAACGTACCTGACCCAGGACCATCCATCTCTGTTGTCCGAACCTATTTTGTTTTCAGTCAACACATAGTTTTAAATTGCTACTCAATGTTAATGCAGCATTAATACAGGAAATCATTGCTGTTGACCTCTGTGTGATGAACAGTACAGTGTGCAGCGTTCCATCTAGTTGACAAAAACAAAAGACTTTCCGAGGAGTAAGGTGTGAAGATATTTATTGAACTGATTTCACTTGAGGTATCTCTTTTTATTGGATTTATTTGCATCCGTGTTTACTTTTCATTTTAAATATTCCATTGTGGCATTTTATCTTCACATTTTCACATGCATTTTAATATCTCGGAACATGGCGTTGTAAATGTGATTTGCAGAAAAATCAAATAAAAAGACAAAATGCAGCGCTAATGCAGGTTTTGTATTTGTACAATGAAAGGTGTTTCTAGACGACAGCGCTAATGTATATTTGATAAGATCACCAAGATTCCTGTCTATTGGGAACATGAATGCACACCATAATCAATGTGCTTTTATAACCACTATGTCAGGATGTATGATGACATGAAAATCAAAAAGGTTTTCCTGAATATGGTCCCACAAAAAAAAAGGCTTAAGGTCACAAAAATCAATAAATGTAACAACCAGTGTTTTATTTCAAACAAGCAAAAAACCAACACAAGCTACTTCTTGTGAGTGGTTTATAACAAAGAAACTGCAATGTTCAACTGCTAATTATAATAATAATAATAAAAGAATTATAATAAAAAAACATGACTCTTGACTCATCATTCTGGTTGCAGTTTTATCTAAAAGCTTGATAGGGTTTAGAGTCATAATTTCAGTGAAACTCTGCTTGTTTTTTTTGTTGCAACAATACTGAGCTGTGGCTAAAGCCTTGAATTACCTCACACTTCTGCATCTAGTCTCTCAAGGCTTTGTTTGTGTGATATAAGACCTGACATTGGGCCAGCACAAGAGTCACAACTTGTCAGTGGATGTTATTAGCCTTGAGCTAATGTAAGGAAAATACTTAATTGGTCAACATGCTAAGAGATTTATTCAAAAGACTAAGGTGCCCCTGAACTCCCCTGCAGAACAATTCCATAGCCTTATAAAAAGTCTAACAATTCTACATTATACGTTATTACAATATTGGTGGTAAGAGTTAGATGTCAACCTTTACTCTGCTTGTCTGGTATAGTAGAAAGCATTGGAATAAGACAGTTACTCACTGAGAAATGACAGAAAATAATAATAATAATAAAAAAAAAGAACACCTTTCCATCTCAAAACCTGGTCTGAGCAGGACATTTTTGTTTCTTTTAAGGGTGTAGAGCTATTCAGCAAAAGTAAAAATGCAAGGTAACACGGATGAATGAGGACAAAGGCTTGTTCGCTTCACTGGACTGTGCGGATGTGCAGTGTGCTGCCACTGGGCCATTAGTGCACCCAGCCAGTTCAGCACCTTAGTGACCGTTGTATTCCCATTCAAACTACTGCAAGATGAAGTTTCCTATCTAAAGGAAACACTCTGCCATGCATTAACCTCATCTTGCTTCTCTTAAAGCAACAGCAGCAGAACAGCAGCAAGAAGAAATCAATCAGAGTGAGACCAAGGTGACATACAGCATTTTCAGACATTTAGAGCTCGTGTCCATATAGCTTTTTTCTGGCAGAAAGATGTTGGCAGGGCACTAGAGAGTGCTGGAATGTAGCACTTATGTAGTGACAGAAAAAAAAAAAATGTTGCACTTGGGTTTTGTTTCTATGACAACATATGTCCACTCTGACTGCCATTGTATGATAGACTATCCTAACGCGCAGGTTATAAAAGGACAACATTCTGAACTGCTCCCACAAACGAGCTTTTCTGTCACTGTTGTGATCACTTCTAAGGACGGACCAGAACAAGCTTCTCCTCGTTTTTTCTGGTTATCGGAGTGAAAATTACAACCCCATCTAATTGGTTGCCGAAAAAAAGGTGCTCTAGTGAGGACACCAGCATTTGAAAAGTTAGGAGATGTTCAACTAGTAGCCACACGCAAAAAAAAAAGACGCTGGGTATAGTGTTGTTCCTCACTGGGAACAATTGAAAAAAGATGCTGCCGCTCAGACAAAAACTTTATGTGGACGCAGGCAACAACACGGGGGAACTTAATCTGACATGGTGCGAGTTACGGCACCATACGGTTCTCTTTACAATCAGATCACTTCAGGTAAAGCTCTCTCTTATCATGACAAACTGTCAACCTCCTCACAAGAAGCAAAAGCCTGTCAGATGCCACGTCAACCTCTGTTATGTCACGTCAGCCTGTTTTCTATCACGCCTGTATGTTTTATGTGCCCTGCAGCAATTGCCTTTAACTTTAGCTTCAGAGACAATCTTTTATTTGCTAAATCATTCTCAGGCTAACAAGGTATTTTAAAAAGTTTAAAAGTTGAACTGGAAAAGGAAGTTAAGTTGACCTAATTTGTGGAGAACCTATAAATCTCCCAAAATGCATTTGGTGTTCCCTAATGGAGAAAATCTGGCCCATTAAGAGGACATTTGTCTGAGCTTTCCAGCTCTTCTTTTTTTTTTTTCCCACTTCTTGGAACCCTAAGCCTTTTCTGCTTCTTACTCTTCACATCTGCCCTTCTCTCGCTTGTTTGATTCCTGTCTCCGTCTTCATCCTGTCCACTTTTCCTGCTTTTCTTTGTCTGTTTTTCATCTCATCCCCTATTCCCCCTTCTTATCTGATATTTACTGGTGGTAGATATCTTTCCCTCTCAGGTTGGGATCAGTGTTTTCCCTCTTCTTAATATATTCCCTGCTTATGTTTTATTTTGTCAGTTATTCAGGGATCTGGTAAATATTTGCTCAGAGAGGCCTGTCAGTAATCAGCCAGTTGGCGTATCATCACTGTGTGTCAACTGGAGCAGGCCTGTTTGTGTATATATTGGAAAATGTGAGAGATAGCATTTAATGTGTGTGTGTGTAAGTATGTGTGGGGGTTTATTGCAGGGGTTTTGGCTGAGGGTAAGAGATGAATTTAAGGCTCCAGAGGGAGAGAGAGAGATTCAGCAGTGGCAGCAGCTTGGTATCGATCATATGTTGTTTTATAGAGCCTTCCAGACAGAAAACAAACTGTGTGAGGAAAAAATAATTGGAGCAAACAAATAACAGCGCCTCTAATTAGAACAATGATTTTGGCTGACCACAGTCACAGAGAGGGCATACGGAGAAAGAAAAAGGACTAGGAAAGAGCACGGAAATAGAAAGCGGGGGAAGAGAGTATGACAGACAGATATGCACAGCTTTGGAAATATCTTCATGATGGTCATGGCTTGATGCTGCAGAAAGGCATAGTTAACACAAAACAAGTGGCTTTTTTAATTGCTTGCTTATGATTCGGTAATGGGAACAGACGCCATTTTTAAAATCTGATGCTATCCTTTTTTTTTTTTTTTTTTTTACTTTTCAATTATCTTGTCATGTTTGTGTTACATGTTCTCCAATCAAATAAGCCCTTGGATGTATTTAAAAGGTGTTATTTTGATGTGCAGTCTTATGGTAGTGATTGTGATGTGCAGTGAACCAAAGTCAAATTTTGGACTGGGCTTTGTGTTCTACCAGATGGCAACATTACCAGTGGCTGTTTATTTCAATTCAAACTACACTCCAGCATATGGGGTGGGAAATTTAGATACTTTAGATCGATGACCTGCAAGTTATACAGTATGTGTGTGTGTGTGTGTGTTTCTTAAACCACCAATACAGCATTTCCTGTATCTTTTCACACAGAGACTGTGCATTATTAAACGTATTCTACAAGACGTGCATTACAAAAAAACCTGTTTTTGCATTATTTATGATTTTATAGTGGAGTTAGATACAACCATTATTTATCACAGTGATAATGATGGATGTATTTTTCAGGAACACCAAAACTGCTAAAAAGTGTTTTCTTATACGAATATAAAGACAAATGTCTCTAATTTTAATTTGTAACTGTATGTTAAGGCACAACATTGGTTGCTGTTGCAAAAAATCTCTACAACCTGCACATTCCTATCGATTATCCATACACGGACTTGCGTGCGCTCTGCATTGATATTGTATTGGCACAGCATACCCATTGTGTCATTTCCAACGCACTGTTTCCCATCAGACTGAAACCGAAGCAGGAACAACTGAAAATAGCAGCAGTGCCCATTTGTTAGTGCTGTAAAGATTAAGCGTTATAGTAATGGATGAATGCTGTTTTTGAACAACAGTAAATAGATAAATTGTGTGTGTGATAAGTTCCGGAGAAATACTGCAAATATTGCATCGGAGCAGAAACAATGTTTTGCTGTTGATTTAAAGCCATTGTCCTTTAGCCCTTTAGAGAGACAGCCACCGTAGTTTGAATAAATTCATTTTAAATACCTTTTGAAATACAACAGCGCTTTGTAAAGGAATGTTGAGTCCATAATAATAAGGTTTCATAGAAAATACCTTTAATACAGGAAGGGGAAGTCGAAAGCCAATATGTACCATGAACTCTTCGTGTGTTGAGTTTTCCATGTGTGTACAAAGCTATAACATAGTCTGTGTGCCCAAATATCCTGCAGCGCTCTCAAAGTACATATTTTTATAGACTTAAGCAGAATTATCCCTGTCAAGGTCTTGTCTTTCTCTCCGTCCTCTCATTCTCTCATTCCTCACTCTACTTATCCTTCTCTCCCACACACTTTAGTTTCCCAGCCTGTTCTTCTGTTCCATCTTTGTGTTTAATTAGAGCTATTCAATGCAAAGGGGCTGAGACCTTGAATAAATACAGTGTAAGCTGAAAGCCTAAGTTACCATATTTTGATTTACTGCAGTGCATAGTGTGTTACTGTAACTCTAGCTCTTACACAAGTGTCTTACTATAGTTCATGGGTAGTCTTTTGTTCCATCCATATTTCACTGTGCAGATACATTCCATGTTTCACTTTGATTAATCTCTCTTGGCGGATGCATAGTGTCTATAAAATGAAACATTTCATAGCTATGACATGACTGGAGACTATAAATTCATAGACATGTTGTGCAGAAACATGTTGAACCTTGTGGTGGAGGACTTTTGTTGCTGGCTGGTTGTGTGTGCTATGTTTTTCACAGAAAAAAAAAAAAATGCGAGCGAAACTGTGAAGTCATGGCTAAGAAGATGGAATCAACATGGCTTATTTGCAGCATGAGCTGGAGGTGGGTTATGAATAAAGTTTTATTGTTAGCCTCAAAGGGAACAAGAGCAAGATCTGCTACTGGGTCACTGAGGGTGTCATCTGTGTTCTGTTGTGCCAGTGCATCTTTTATACTGACAGATCGGGGTTTAACAAATGTCGTTTGTCACTGCACGCATAGAAACCTAACCAAAATAGAACAAAAAATATTTTTCTATATTTTCACATCATAATACCTTTGTTTACTGTATGCGTTATAACAAGCAGATGTAATTCCAACGGCTAGTCTAATCTTTATGAGTAGCCAAAAAAAAAAAACCCCATACTGAAACACTATTAGGTACTCAAAGGCACCGGTAAATAGCAACTCTCATCCTGGTTTCACTTAAATGCTGAGAATGTTCCCATATAGTTTCACAGCATGATGTTGTAGAGCAACTTCAGACCCTGACATAAATCAAGATATTTCTACCATAAACTGGTGTGGATGTGATAAAATTCTCCAGACTGTTTAGAGCTCAAAACTTCCATTCTTCTTCTTGTTTTCACAGCATCCACAATCTAACGTATCTGATTCAAACCAATCATCATTAAAGAAAAGCTAAATTAATGAATGCCCTGAAACGCTACACAATATACCAATGTGACATTTCATTACTCAGTTATTTGGCGTTCAATGAAATGTTTAAATAAATAAATTCATAAAATTAGTCCATAATAATAATAATAATAATAATTAGGGTAGACAATTACATTCTTTTGATGGGGGGGGGTGGGGGGGGTGGCAAGGAATGGATAAGGGGGGGGCGTTGATCCCAAAAAATGTTGAGAACCACTGCGCTAAACCTTTGTAGCTGCTTTACATTAGCATTATCATTCCAGCTCACCCGTTACATTTAAAACAATTTCAGCCGAACGTCACGTCTGTTCTGTTTGCTGTAGGACATCTTGAACAAGACATAAAACAAGCACTCATGCTATTGTAAATCCACAAAATTATCATCCTTTTCAAATGTCCCCCTGGCTTGGTGTTAAAAAAAACCCCAAAAAAAACAGTGTGTTGGCAGCCATGTTTCTGTTCTACATTAATATGCAATATCCAGCTCGTGACACTTCTCAGTCAGCTTGTTCTTACTGCTTACAGCTGGTTTCTGCTCAATATTCCAATGCTGTTCCTTTCACACTACAAGATTTATGATTAAAAATTGGGGAGATGCCAGTTGGTAACATTAAGATTAATATCTGTAAATCCCTCACACTTCGGGCAGATAATCGGTTTGGACCAGCCTTGAATTGGGAATGACCCCATGATTACCCGGAAGGGAGAACTGGACCAAAATATACCCAGTTGTCATTTAGTGTTAGTCAGCATTAATACTGAATCTGTTTATTTATTATTTATTATATTGTGCCCTCTTCTTCTTATTTCCTTCTCCCTCCTCCTCATCGAGATGCGTACTCATGCTAGTTGTGCACATACCAACATGTGGATTTTGCAAAGTGCTAACTCCTAGAATTATAGTGGCCTGTGTTTCCACGACAGTACAATAAAGTCGATGGTAAATCTCTCCCAGGTTTCATTCTAATAATTTCCAACAGTAAAACAATGACCAGTAATGCGGTGGGAGAGGTTTGTGCATTGATTCCTCCTCACATGACCAGTTAATTAAGCTTTGATCAATTTGGAAAAATGGATCATAAATAATCTTTGTTCTGCGTTTCTGCGTGTGTGTTTCTGCACACATCTTACAGCGCTCAGAAGTAGGCATTTAGTGTAAAAAAAAAAAATCCATTGGGAGTTTTGGCTGGATTAAGCTAGAATTAACACACTTGCTGTTAGTGTAATGACACGTTTATTTAATATTTTATGAACCTTTCAATTTCACTTTCTCGAGACAGAGAGGCAGTGCTTGTTCTGTCCACTGCTGATTCAGACTGTAATGTGTACCCAGAAACCAGTTTGTTCATTGCAGAATCACGGGGACAAGGCTTTACACACAACCCAGAGTAATGGACACACACACACAGGCCTTGTATCCCAGCTTCCACTCTCACACCGATGGAGGCATCATTACAGTCATTAATGTCAACATCCCAGTTCTGAGGGTCAGCATGGAAAGGCACTAGCGCTTTAGGTGTTGAAGTTAGAGATGTAGGAGGTGGGGAAAAGACACCTGCTGCTACAAGATTTGAAAGGCAGGAGTGGCACTGACTCATGGAGTTAGAGCCACTTTCAATTGTATAATCTCAGTACTGCATCTAGGGGCCTGAAGAAAAGTAGACGCCACAGTGAGTTTTGATGGCCAAATATATTCAGTGGAGCAAGTACATATGTAAATTTTAATGTGCAGTGGAGTGTAGTCAAGCCTCTTTGGACCATTAGAGGGTGTATCCTGCGTGGGGCAGAAATAGGGAAAAAGAACAGAAAGCAGTCAAGAGAGAGAAAAGGTGTATGCGTGTTGCCCGACAAATACATGTGCACAAAAATGTGCTTATGCTTTACGCTACGTGTCCCTTGTCACGCTTCAGCTTCCTAAACTGACTTGCTTCCTGTTTCCTTTTGCCTGGGGCGCCATGGTAACGTGATGACCATGAAATGATGAATGTCACTTTTTCTACATGTATCTGTGTGAAAGGGACAAAGGGGAGGAGAAAACCTGCACCTGTGTGTGTGTCTGTTTGAGTCTGTCTTCTTTTCTTTCTCTTTCACACATTGTCTCACCCGTGATCAAAGTGAAATATGAAATAACACGTCTTGTTTTGTGTTTCAGTGAACTCTTTTTAACGTTCCTGTGGTTTTCCCTGTCCGTCTGCTCTGTCTGTCCTGTCTTTTTTCGCCTGTGTTGCCAGCTGCTGTTCAGGGCTATTGTTATTGTCTCCCATCCTAATAATAATTAACTTAATTTTATCTATGAAAAACAAAACAAGGTAAAAAAAGAGTAAAGCTGCTGCAGTTTTAATAATTTCACAACCCGACATACACTGGACAAGTGGAAATGGGCTAATATTAGCATCAAAAGTCATCATATTGCATGAAAATGTGTGTATTAAAGTGTGTTAAAGGCTGGTATCAATTATTCGTTATCAACTCAGACCCTCTCCTCCTTCAAGAACCATGACATACTGACAGTTTGTTAATAGAGTGGAAACTCGAGAGCTGCCTTTTTTTATGGAAGCTAATATTCTTGCTCTTCAGGTGCAGCGACATGTGCAAATATACTGTAAAAGTTGCCCAATATGATTATGGCCGCTCAAATAACCCACCACAGACTGGTGTTATTAGGTGCTATAGTCACCTTTCTGAACCTGCTGAAGTAATAACCACACTTATTATTACCTGCCACAACATCCAACACAAT
Organism: Coranthus polyacanthus; assembly: GCA_037367275.1. NCBI lineage: Eukaryota > Metazoa > Chordata > Actinopteri > Kurtiformes > Apogonidae > Coranthus > Coranthus polyacanthus. The sequence goes on along the minus strand of JAPQRN010000006.1, from coordinate 14,815,002 downwards.
CCAGTAATTAACATGTTTTCCTACTATAATATTTTGTCTTTATCCAACAGTTCTATGATTTCCTCTATCAACAGTCACGTTACTTGCAACACTGTATTGATAATTAAAGCAACAGCAATTCAATTGCAAGGCACCACTTGCCAAACCGATCGGGAAGAAGGGAATGATAAAAGCAGCTGCTGCAGTCCTGTAGCCTGCTGCTTTAAGATGTGTCGAGACACCAAAAGGTTTGGTAGGAACTGAACAGAGTAGAAAAAGTACAGCATTCCGCCGCTGTGATCCATCTAACATGGCTGTAATGTTTTTTTTTTCACAGGTGAGACTGAGGAAGAATGTGACCTTCTCATCAGTCCACCCTACCTGTCGTACGACCGGCCATGTTTTCACACTTTATTGGAATATCTGGGAAGACAAATATTCGCCGCGTCAGAAGTCATTGGAAAAATGTGTTTCTATTTCCCCTTTGTGTATTTAGCTGCTCAAAAAAGGGAAAAACCACCTCAAGCCGGCAAGCAAAAAAAAAAAAAAAAAAAAGGATAGTTTTTCTAATGCGAAACTTTAAAATGCGCATTAAGCATGTTCATGGGAGACAGGCTTTCCTCCTGCTGTGGCACATTGGGAGTCCAATACCAAACAGGTACAATAGAGGAAGAAAAAGTGATGTCTTCAGGGAAATGTCACTTTGTCCACAAGTAAAAATGATTATACCCCGTGCAGTACATTTTGTCCTTGGCATCCGTTTTAATAACATTAGTTGCTGAAGTCCCTGTTCAATCAATCTAGATCATGCCATCAACAAACTGCCGTAAAATAAATTGGCAGATATAATGTGAACGATATGAAAAATTCCGAAAAATCATGTACAGATGAACATCTATTTTAGGAATATGACTGAAGTTGCCCATGAACAGTCCTCTCTAGGAACAGAAATAAGAGAAAGAGAAATAGGCAACTTGTGGAGGATTAATTTTAGGTTTCAAATGTAAGAACCATGGAAAAGGTTAAAAACAGATTTTATTGAATGGACAGATACACGGCGGAGGGGTGACAGTTTTAGGTCTGCCACTGTGAGTCTGGACGTGGGTAGGATGAGGAAGGTAGCAGACGGGGAGCAGACCGGAGGCAGGTCGGGCTGACAGAGGATCGGTAACTGGGAGGGCGGTGCAGCGGATCAGACACACCAGACAAGCAGGGAGTGGGAGGTAAGTTCAGCAGGCAAAGGATTGGTTACAAGAAAGCTGGGGCAGTGAAGCGATCAGAGCAAGCTGAGGATGGGTCAGGCAGGTGAAGAGTGGAAACCAAGACAGGGAATCGGACAGACGAAGCAGATCAGGAGCAGGCAGAAGTCTGGTCAGAGCAATGCTGAAGGTTTTCATTTGGGAGCAAGCTGAAGGCAAATGTGTGAGGGTCAGCAGTCAGGATATCAAACAGAATTTACAATGTAAAGAACGGCCAAAGGACTCGTAACAATGTGCAAACTGGGGAATGGCGGGCTGCTGGTTTATATGGTGAGGTTGATGAACTGACGGAAAGCAGGTGAGTGGAGCAGGTGTGGGTGGGTATTGATGAGAAATCTGCACATTTTTATACATCAGATTCAAAATTTAAGGGGTTCGTGCTTGGCCCGTGCCTTAACCTTCAAGTTTCATGAAAATCAGTGCGATAGTTTTTGCGTCACTGACAAACACGAGTGATCACATACCTCCTTTGCAGAAATAAAAGACACTGCAGTCCCTTAAAACAAAAAAAAAACATTCTATGAAAACTTTCATACAACACGGCAACTGCAGCAGAATTTGGCCAGATTCCTAAACATCCAAAATCCCTGCGACATTATTGCTACAAGCCACGTTTCTTCTTATCACAGATGACGTGATTCCGCCAGTTCTCCTTCTCTGTCTGTGGCCACAAATAATATACTGCTCAGATATAAGACCCCCCAACTGAACAAACGAATGCCTAATACACAAAAGCACCAAAAACAATCATTTAAAACGCATTTTTGAATTAGCATACGTCTCATTCTTGGACGGAATAAGAAAAGCTGCAGGGAAGTTTCCTCTGTGTGTGTCAAAATCTATCTGGTTATGAAAGAGAGAAAAGGAGAAAGATGAGTGTATCTGGCTATGTGATATGTGCTTTAAAGCCACAGTGCTGCACTCAGGCACAAAAACATTTTTTTTTTGTCTTTTTCTTTTAAACTATGCTATGAGAGGGCACAACTAACAACTTTGTGTGAAAACGGTTGTGCGAGTTTCTGAAAACGACTTCTAATTTTCTCATTTTGGGTGTGCATTCTGTGTGCAGGAGCTGCTTAATGCATGCTGTCTAATACGGTGGGGTGTTCAGAGAGAGAGAGAGAGAGGGGGAAAAAAAAGCACTTAAAAGAACACAAGCGGTGGTGCTGGCGGAGATGTGTTGCTTCAGGTTCCAGTGTTAGATGATAAGCGAAATTATCCAGGAAGGTTTGCGTAACAGATCATCCATTTCAGTGCTTATCAGACGCCAAAATACTACACGGGAGTTTATATGAGATAAAGAAGTGGAAAGTTAAAGGTAAAGTTAAAAGTTTGAAATCTGAATGTATTTTGTAGCCCATCTTGATGATTAAAACCCACTTGCCAGAAAAAAAAAGGGTGGCAATTGGGTTGGATAATTGTATGGTTAATCCTAAATTTACCACACATTCTGTATGTACATCCACGTGCCCTCACAAATGAAGATACATTCTGCAAGAGGTCTCTCAACAAGAGGTCTCTCAACAAGAGGTCTCTCAACAAGAGGTCTCTCAGATGCATATACTAAATACTATAAGATAAAAAAGAAACTCAGCATACCGGGGAGAAAATTAGACATATGTACGCCACTGCAAGGCATTAGCCCTCTTCTCTCATATTCTCTGCCTCTTTAGTGCATATCAGAGGCAATATAATAAATCTCTGTCAGTACTAGTTTAAATGCCATGTCTGTCAATACTAGGAGTCCCAAGCAATTTTCTCTCTTAAACTTTGCAACTGTCCATAGTAGAGCTTAATAAAATAAAGAAATAAAGACGTAGAGGAATCAATCGAAAGACTATTGTTTGATATATGACAGAATTGATCATATTTAAGGTGAGTATAGTCAGGAGGTGAGAAATGTAAATACAATATAGAAGTGATATTGACGTCTGATACGGTGAACTTTTCACGGACGTTTTCGTCAAGAGTGCAGGAGCCCGAAAAAAAAAAGAAAAAAGATTGGAATGGACTGAGAAAGATGGCAGTAAAAGCAGATGTGTGCAATCTTAGGAGCCTTACTATTATCACATATTTGATTTTGAGCCGTTATTATTATGTTGCCATTTATTATGTCATGTTGTCATTTATTGTGAAGGTGAACAGAAACCCATAATCACACGCGATTGGATTAGTGAGTGAATGCTTGTCCTTTGTCAGCCATAATTGCCATCTCCTACTAACAGCGACTGAACATTAAAAGTTCAAATTAAATTCTAATTTTGACATTACATTGGAATTAACTGTCTGACATGTGGAGATAAGTTGCTTCTTGTTGCACAGTTTCTTTTATAAAATCTAGTTTTGTGTCAAAAATGGCATGTGTTTATGCTAATGTATTATTTACAAGCCATACTCAAGATGTCAAGGATTTTCTTAAGCTTTCAAGGGATTATCAGAGAAAAACATTATACACAACCTTAGTGCCAACAAATCATGTAAATGTGCGCCTCGCTGTGCTACCGTTGTTTTGACATAGGGCTTCCATCACTGGGTTTGTTCCAGAAGCTGGCTCGAACAACTGACATCTGTCCAATGACACAGCAGGTAACGTTTGCTCTTTTCTTCTAAGTGACAGGTGCTGTATCAGCTGGATTAATGGGTTTATCTCAACTCTGTTTCTATTGCCTGGCAAGTTTTTAATGACACTGAACAGACAACAAATGATAACAAGTAATAATGAGAAGTGTTGTCGTGACACAATGCATACGGAATATGTCCTGTACATATACATATGCCCATCACGTTGCAATGCACAATAAACTGTTGTGCATGAATACCAACTGTTTATTTGCATTAAATGAATACAAATGCCATATTCTAAAAGTTTTAGGACATATCTTTAACCACCAATTTTCTACAGTTCTTAAAGCCCCATTAATGTTACTTGCATAATATCAAACTGATGCACGATTTCTGTGAGCGCGGAGACAGAAGGACACTCTAGAGACTCTCCTGATGACTTTATGCAGAAGATATTTGTTGGAATTAGCTCATAGGACTTCTACACAACAATAAAATGACTCACTAGTATTTAAATACCACTAGCATAATAATCTCTCATTGGTCCAATTTAGGAGATAGACTCTATGTGTGATGACCCTATTGGGTATTGGCCAGATTAAACCTGATCCGTGCTGATAACCAGGACACGGGTACAACAGGCCGCAAACACCCTGTTATTGAGGAACACAGCACACAGTGGTGCCATTGCCTGCTGGGGGACAGCAAAAATGACTAATAAGTTGACTTGATCCCAAGGGCCAAGGACTTTAAAAATTAAACCAATGCAGAAGTATCTTAAAGTGTAATACCAGTGATGACTGCTGGGCGCTGGCTCCAAAAAGCCCTGGCTCTCTATAATAATAAAGAGTCTATAATTCTTTTCCAAAAGTCAGTCTGGTCTCACTTGCTTCATTTGGACCCTCTAATAAGTGATTTGATGGTCCATCTGTACATTTTTCCTGTTAATAAGATCTGAGGTCAAATAGAAAGCTTGGATGTCTGTTGTGTTGGGCTTTGATTGACAGGTATGTATGAGTTTCGGAGCTTCTGTTTATTGAGTAAAACAGATTTCCAGACAGACAACTTGACTGTAATAAGTTACATTAACAGACTTTGTTATACAAACACTTGATGAAGTTGACCATGTCAGTGAGCTAGCATTCAGCAGGCGGCTCTGAACCAGCTCTGACCCAGCTCCACCAGTTTTGTCCAAATATGGTCACTTCTGTCTACAAAAAGCCAATATGATGATAGTCAAAACACAAGCCACTGGCTTTAAAACAGCAGTCCAAAAAACCAATGGGTGACATCAAGGTTCCACATCCTGACCTAATCTGACCTTATCAACTAGCACTATATGTCATGTAGACTTCTACACTGACCAGCCATAACATTATAACCAGTGACAGGTGAAGTGGTAATAATATCGATTATTTTGTTACAATGGCACCTTATAGTGGGTGGGATGTATTAGTCACCATTTAGTCTTAGAAGTTGAGATGTGAAGCAGGCAAGCAGGACACCAAAAGGGGCTCCTACACAATATTAGGGAGGTGGTAATAATATTATGTTCACACATACTTTGAGATCTGGATGTCCTTCCTTGGACCACTTTTGATAGGGTACTAACCACTGCAGACCAGGAACACCCACCAAGGCCTGCAGTTTTGGAGATGCTCTGACCTAGTTGTCCAGCCATCACTCAGATCCTTACACTTCCCTGCTTCCAACTCATCAACTTCGAGGACTTAATGTTCACTTGCTGCCTAATATATATCACTCACATGTTATTATTATTATTCACTTCACCTGTCAGTGGTCATAATGTTATGGCTAATCAGTGGAGACAAATCTAAAAGGAGAGTAAGAATCAGATTTAAAAATTTCAGTCAGCCAAGCAAATGCTATTATATGTCTATCTGTGTCTTTTGTTGTATAACGAGGCAATTGATTGCTAACGCATTAGCCGGAACAATTTAACAAGGAAGTAATGTGTCAATGGTGTCAGTTAATGCAGCTTAAAACAACAGTGATGACATAATGGGATAATAGAGGAGAGATGGGCAAAAAAAGAATGATACTTAATATTTTAAGCAAAAAGATGACATTGCTAAAGGCCAAGAATCTGTTAACTATTGTCAGAAAAAATGGCACTTTTTTCGCAGCAAATATTCAGCAGAATTATTTAATTCACTATAAATCCTGTTTCTGTGTAACTTATACCAATGCTACTATTTCAATCTGCTTGTTTCACACAATATACATTACATTATCTTCTGATATAGTTGGGTTAGGTCCCTCGAGACATGCTTTCAAATGAATTACCATAGCTTCAAGTCTAATAGAAAGGAATATAACGGGAGACAGAAATTAGGAAAGGTGACATGGGATCTAGATCTTATCGTTATATGCCATTGTATGGTTTTCTGTTCTCTCTGAAGGAAGAAACCAGGAAATTGAGATGGAAGGTGAGAAAAGAACTGAGGGTAGGGAGGTGAGACTGATGGCTAAAATAAGCATACAAGTGAGGAGGACGATGGGGGAGAGCACAGAAGAGGCAAAGAGACAGGAAGGGTTGTTTGAGAAAGTTAATGTATCGGAGAGTTTGGGGTGTTGGTTGTAATGATAGTTTTTCTGATGATATGGTGCTGACAAAGAGGCCAAGGGAATTATGTTTGACAACTACAGGTACAAAAGCAAGCCAGAGGAAATGTGACAGCAGAATGGAGGAGTGAAACACAGAGTATGAAACACCAGTGGAGGCAGGAACAGTTGGGAACAAAGTGAGCACAGAGGAGAGAACAAGTGACACTTTGCATTGAAACAGAACACTCGCTTTTTCCATTTCCTCACCTCCTACTCCAATCATTCAAACTCTCACCTGTCTCTCAATTCACTCTCACCAGACTCCTCCTCCAGTGTTCTCCCCCTCACCTCCCTCCGACTCCACCCTCTCTTCTCTATTTCTCTCTCATCTTTGCCTTGTTCGTGCTCTCCAATCTCATTTGTTTGATAGACAAGGTAATTACTAGGAAGTGTATAAGGAGCTCACCTGAGAGGCTCAGTTCATGTGTGTGTATAAGCGCGTGATCCGATGTAATTATAAGGGATTAAGATGTTTATCACACTGCTGCTGTAAATCTTTTGCACAAGAACACACAGATACACGCACAGTCCCACAGTGATAAAATTATACCCGCACAAAGGTGAATTGTAGTGGCGATTCTCCCACGGTAAGCACATTTGAAACTTCAAACTTGCTCGGATGGGATGATAAAAAAGAAGAGGATCTGAAGAAGAGAAGGTCTTTTAATTACTAAAAACACTGCAGCATTTTCGCAGCTATTGACAGCAACACACGTCAGCAAATCAGTTGTACTGGGTTCAAATATTTTATTAGTTTCCATCAGGTGAAGGTGAAGTTATACATTTTGTTACTGTGCGTTCAAATTGTTTAAAGCACACTTAGATATATTGTCAACTTTTGCTGCATTTCGAAAGGTGTTGGTGTTGTTGAACTGCAAGAAGCTAAAATTTAACCAAACTTGAACCACCACCTCCGCAAAGAGTTTGTTGAATCCAAACCTCTTAAAGGCAGCTAGAGAAAAATAAATTACACTCAGTGCTTGGTGGTTTTAGCAAACAGATAAAGACATAAATCGCAAACTTAGATTCTGGATTAAATTCTAATTCTCATTTTAACGAGATCATTAAAGCATCATTCTTTCATCTCAGAAATGCCGTTCAAACTCTGCTCAGCAAACGGGGGAGAGCGAGCAACAGAGGGAATGGAGAGAGTGAGCTCTGATAGAAAGAAATAGAAAGATAAAACATCATTTTTCAGATTTTTGCTTTTCATTTTGCTCTAAAGCACACATTAACTCACCCACGCCGTCGTAGAACTGTATGGGAACATTCTAGAGGGAGATACAACCGAACCAAACAAACCGTTTTATAACCATTAGCTATTTTCAGGACTTCCCAAGTCATCCTACAGTTTCACTCAGTTTTCTCTCATCTTCTCCTTTTTTATTCTGTCACAGAAGCTGAATCATAGAGCTCCGGGTGAACACAGAGGGGCACAACAATTCCGAGTGCTGAAGAGGTGGGTGGAGACAGGTTGTAGCAGCAAACTTCATGGACATTAGCTAAAATCTTCCACTTGTTCTGTCATATAGTTACACAGGATAATTCTGTATTTTATCCCATTATGTTAACAGTTCAGTTTCACATATTAATTAATTATAGTTACATTAGTGTTGTTGTAACACCGTGAGTAAAGTAAGTTGCCCGTGTTCATCAAACATAGGTGAATGTACAAAGAGATGTTCTGCATGTTGATAAAAACAAAAGGAGATGAGAAAATGCAGCTGAACTGATCTCTTATCTCTTCAATGACTGAGTTGCCACTCCTCATACAGGCTTTACCCTTTATTTCTGAATCTTGGTGCTGGAGAATCTCTGTTCAGATTTACCTTTTCGCTGGAGTGGAAACATTTCAAGTCGCATGTTCGCATCTATTCACTTTTCTGGCACAAATGTGCATGTTTTCACATCTTCGCATTGACTTTGTATGTACTTGCGCCGTGTGAGGAAGTCACTTCGCATTTGTTCTGAACACGGCTTAAGAGAAGTGAAGTGAGCGGAGCAGGTCATTATATTCAGGTCATTTTTATATTGTTGCGCCTGCACTTCGCTGGCGATATACAAACACACTACCAAAGGTCCATGCCCCCAAGAAACATCCTAAATGAAGCAAAAGGAAAACAGAAAATACATTCAGAGGACAGCGTCTCTGCAGGTAAATACACCACCACATACCGGCCGAGGGGCAGAAGTGATGATTTAGAAGGATTATTATTTTATGAGTCTATATATTGTTCTTTTTTGGGAAATGTTACATACTTTGCCTAGAAAGATGCTGAACTCATTCATGCATTTATCATTGTTGTTGTTGTTTAGATTATTGTAATTCTCTTTTAACTGGATTGCCTAAAAAGTCTATTAAAAACTGCAGCTAGTTTAGAATGCTGCTGCCAGAGTCTTAACTAAAACTAAGAAATTCGATCACATTACTCCACTCCTTAAGATGCTGCACTGGCTCTCTGTATCTTTTGGAATTGATTTTAAAGTTCCTTTACTTGTTTATAAAGCTTTAAATAGCCTTGCTGCACCATACATTAGAGATCTTCTTTCATTTTATGTTGCTGCCAGATATCTCAGATCCTCCACTGCTTTTCTATAAAATATTCCATATGCTATAAAAGTGGGGAGGCTGTCTTCTGTTTGTATGCCCCGAAGCTGCAGAACACACTGCCTTTGGATATACGAATGGCAAGCTCTCCATTAAAGACCTGTCTTTTTAACCTGGCTTTTAATTTGGTGCAGTGTTGTAGCTCTATTTTTTTAAATTTGAAACACTAAAATGTTTGTTTTTTTTGTCATATTTTATCGTTGCTGAATTATACATCAGTGTTGTCTATTGCTGTTGAAGCACTTTGTGCGGCCTCTTTCTATGAAAGGTGCTATGAGTGGAGTTAACACTGCCTCCTGGTTGTTTGCGACATAAATTTGAAACTCTGAACACAAAACTACTGCTACTAAAAACAAAAACTACTATAGAATATACGTTTTGTGCAGAAGAACCATGTCTGTACATCTTTATTCAAATTTGCCCAATAGAAAAAAAGTCCACCTTCTTCTTGAGGTGATGATATTATGAACTCACTGTTTTGCAAGGAGATATATCGGATACCCTTTGAAGAGCTTTATATATACTGTATGTTTGGTGTAGAATATGCAATTTTAATGAACAAAGCAGTTCAATTTATTTATTTTTTTCAAATCAGTTTTATTTATATACCCCAATATCACAAATCAGAGACTCGCCTCAAAGGGCTTTACAGTCTGTACAATGTACAACACCCTCTGTCCTTTGACCCTCGGTTTGAGTGAGGAAAAACTCCCCAAAAAACGCTTTAACCGTTCCTACTGAATCACTGGGATTGGTTCCTTCATCCATGTTTGGCCAGAGCTCCAACAGCGTAGTCCCACTCACCGAACTTAAACACAGCCCAACATCTATGTTCCTCATGATCCAGAACAGCTGTTGCTTTGTCAAACACGCAAAACTCATTTTATAATATAATTCATATAATAATTACATATTTCATAAACTAAAAATACAAGATAACAACTATTACTTTTCACTCAGCGCTGATGTTTGCTGTGTAATTCAATGAATGAGCCACTGAACTCCCTCCTCCCATTTGCTGAATAAACTGCTCTTTGTTTGTTTGTTTGCTTTTTTATGAACCTTAAGATATAAATATATATATATATATATATATATATTATGATCTCTCTGTCTGCGTGGCACAGACGTCAGCTCCAACAATTCCTGCTGTTGTATTCTTTTTACCTTCTACCCGTTAACAAACCTTCCCCACTTTGACTTATACTGTTTTCGTTTGACTCTCATGAAGACACAGCGGAACTGAAACAGTCTGTCTGCAGTGCTAATGCCAGCAAATCGCCATGCTTCAACCTCTTCTCTAGCAACAGGATATAGACACACTGTACATCTGTGTTACGCTTGTACTTTGTAGCAGGGCCAACAGAGTGATGGTTTTAGAGGTTTATAAAACAATGTTCAGGTGATGCACATAAAGCATTCCTGCCACCTGGATCACACTCTCCAAAGGTGAAGCAGCAGGAGGCTTTTAGTGTGTAGCAGCAAAAACAAGTCACTCCGATGAGTTAGCGTAGCTTCACTAGTGGTGCTATTTTTATAAAAGCAAGCCTGCAAGATTGCAAGGGGGAACGGGCTCAAGCAGAGGCCACAATGAGCTTTAAGTGACAGCACCATGGACAGGACTGTGGTTTCTTTCACATGTGTTCTCTGTGTGAATGTGATTTTCTTCTCTCTCAGTGATTTTAAGTGTGATCGTTAAATGATGGATGTAGGTTGTTTCAGACATCGAGAGCTATAGAAACAGGCAATGACACAGAGCTGTACAAAAAAAACACATCTCAGAGAACAGGAAAAGAAGCAAAGAGATGACAACTTTACTTATTGCCACTGACATGTGAATACATCTAAGTAAACAGACACTTGTAATATTAACCAAACTGCATACATGCTCCCTGTGTCCGAGCCCTTACTCTGTCTTTTAGTCTGTTTTATAATCTGATATACGTCGGAGCACACAAAAATGATGTGTCGACTTCCCCGAGGCTCCCTTCTCCTCTGTTATTCAACCTTTGCATCCTCCCACTAGCTTATCATACATTATTGAAAACAACAAAATGTTTTACTATAATTATGCAGATGGCACACAAATTTATATAATATAGCTGAGTATAGTTCCAAACAAGCAGTAAGTGCCTGGAGCAAATCAGTAATTGGATGTCCAGTTAAACAAGGATAAAACTCAAATCCTCCCTTTTGTTTCAGAACAAGGATGATTATAAATCAGTGCACGTTTAAGGTTTAAAACGACAAAACTAAAAGAAGTCCCAAGCCAGAAATCCTGGTGTAGTGATAAACTAAGACCTACATTTTAATAACCATATTAAGACAATCAGCCTACTATCATCAGGAGATGTTATTCTCAGCAGGATGTTGAAAAACGTGATTGAAAAACATATCCATGTATCTTCAAAAGGCTTGATTATTGAAACTTTGTGTGTAGAATTCTCCTTAAGGAGGTTGTGAAGCGGCTGCCACGGACCAAGAAATACATACGACCACACGATATCTGTCGTCTATCGAATCCAGTCCATCTCACAGCAAACTTAATAAGGATT
>JAPQRN010000006.1:14765721-14776769 GCA_037367275.1 Coranthus polyacanthus | reverse complement strand
TTTCTTTCTTTCTTTCTTTCTTTCTTTCTTTCTTTCTTTCTTTCTTTCTTTCTTTCTTTCTTTCTTTCTTTCTGTTCAGTAACAGTGTGTATGAATTCTGTATCGGTGTGTACTTCCCTCCTGACCTCCTGACAAGCGACAGCTTCTGGGCTTTGAATGCAACCTCATCTACAGTGTAGTTTGGCATTGGGGCTTTCCTGCAGATTTATCTAATTTGTATTTGAAATCATAAGATAAATATGATGTAATAAAGCTCTGAGAGAGAGAAAGAGAGAAGTTTCTGTGTATTTAGTTTTAAGAGTGTTCAGCCTTGGTGAGAAATATCACCCAGACTCACCCCATTTTTAGATCCCCATTGTGCTCATCACTCCAATTGCTGCATCTTTTCTGTCCATTTGCTATTTTTCTTCCCTATTCTGCCTGTTTGCTGCACCTGCATCCATTTCTTTCTTCAGACCATAGATGAGTCACTTTCTTTCATAAACCTGTAAGCTATTATCACTTCTTAGCCCTCTGTAGGGACACACATACAGTATGCTTGCTTACACACAAATGTATATATATATATATATACATAGATATCAAGTATAAAATAAATATCTTGCAATATGTGAGAAAACACAATGCATGCTACACACATACTGAGACCAGATAGGTTAATCTATGCCAGTGGTTCCCAAACTTTTTCAGGTCAAGATCCAGTAGAGAAATCTGGTGTCTCCTCCATCCATTCAATCATTTATTCATTTCCTGTAACTACTTAATCCTCTGTAGGGTCGTGGGGGGGTACTGGAGCCTGTCTCAGCTGACATCGGGCGAATGCGGGGTACACCCTGGACAGGTCACCAGTTCATAACAGGGCTGTCGGGACCCAAACTTACAAAAACACATGAATTGCCATAGAGCTACATTTTCTCTGACTCTTCACTGTCAAAACAGTCTCTGAAAGTCTCTTTTTTATGTCTTTTTTTGTCTTTTATGTGGTTTTCATCTTTTACATAATGTTTGCCTTGTTACGTCTTTTACAATTGAGGCCTCTCCTCTGCATTTCCACATCGGTGAGGTAAATATATATTTATAAACTCTTCCAGAGAACATTTCTTCCATTTTAATTAGGAAAATCATATATTTTGGCTATAAATTTTCCTCTGCCAATTGGGGACCCAATAAAAACAACACTGTGACCTATTCTGGGTCAACCCCGGGGTTTCCAAACCAAAATAGCATCGGTAGCACCTCCAAAAGTGTCTGTTTCATGGAAGTTAAAATGCCGGAATAGTGAGGACACTACATTACTAGAATTTTTATAGCAAAAACATATTAGTGTGGATGTAGCCCATAGAATCAATGCATGCACGTTTCTATTCCACAATTAGAAATGTAGTACAAATTGATTTAATAACTCTAGCCCTTTTTATACCATGCAGAAGTGAGTGATGGCAAGGGCTTACATTAACAAAATGCATCAGAAGATCATGTGTTAGAATGACTGGTACTTAATATATAGTAAAAAAAACAAAAACAAATAAAGGATAAAGTACAGCCAGCAGGTCATTATTGCAAAATAAGCCCAGACAGTGCATCATCACACTTATTATAAAAAAAGAATTTGACCAAAACTATTGATACAAGAATGATTAAATCTGTGGTATAGCACAGCAATGGTCTTGTATTCATAGCAACAGTCTGTTATGTCTTTAAAACAGACTGAAGAATGTTATCATTGACCGGAGAATTCAACAAAGCCTAATAATTGACATGATTGTTTTATAATGGGGCATAAATGCATAAAAGTACTGATGGGTTTCAGACACATAGCCTGAACTTTCTCATCGAGTATGTCATTATGTCCATTACCTATTACTCTGGTTGGAGGAAGGCACTTCCTTCAAGCTGACAGCTCCATTGAAGCAGCATTTCAGACCCTTTTTTCCAAATCAGAGCTCATCATCAGTTAGTGCTGTGATGTTAAAGTGAGTCCTCAAACACTCTCAAAGCTACATCTTGAGGGTGATTTACTTTGTCCACACTTGCTTTTTGTGCCACCTTATATATTGCGATGTTTTTAAAAAATACTGTTCTTTAGCTGTGCTTTCTTATTTTTGCCACTGCTAGCGGTTGAGAGATAAGAACAAAGGTGGGGGTATGTTTGTATGACAAAACATGGTCTAATCCTATGAGAGTTTATCACATACAATCAGGCACCAGAAGATACTATCTGCTGTCAGAGCTATTTTTGTGAGAGATTTTGAAAAAAAAAAAACCCCAAACAAACAAACAAGAGAAGAAGGAGAAGGAAAGGCAAGAATAAAGAAAAGCTGGCTGAAGAACAAAATGATTGTTGGGAACAGTGGAATACAAAGCAGACATTAATGGAAGACAGACAATGTTGTCTGACCTAAGATACAATGAAAAACAAAAATAAAAATGTGCACATATAACATATGCACATTAGTAGTAAAAACTAAGTTCAGGCCTTGCTTCTTTTATTTGCAACCACTGATTTATGGCCATAAATATAACACTTGGATAATATATAAAAATATTTCTTGCCTTTACATGTTACATCAACACCCAGATATGGCATCTTGAAAGCAACCTGTGTGCTCTGCATTGTCCTGTGATAGAAACACTAGCTGTGTCCTCTCTGTTTAGGAAAATAAGCTACATTTCTATGTTGTAAGTCAGAATATGACTTGTTTGAAATGTGGAGAACTCAGAAACTCAACTCAACTACTGACAACGCCGAATGGTTTTGTACTCAGGCACTGCCTTCGGTGTGCTCTTCCTGCGAACCAATTAAAGGTTCAATGTGTAATTTTAGTGATATCTAGTGGTGAAGTTGCAGGGCAAATAACCCCCACCCACTCTCTCCTACGGTGGCTGCAAAAAACCTGAAAGCCCTCGTCAGAGCTGGTGTTTGTTTAGTCTGTCATGGGCTTTTTAGTTAAAAGAATAATAGGTAATGTAATAGATGATGTACAGCACCTTAACGCTGGATGCCACCCGTTGTAAAATGGAAAAAAGGAGAAGCGGAAGTCCATTCCGAGCTACTTTAAAAACAGAGCAGCGCAACATGAAAGGCTACCCTCTCCCTCTGTAGATATAAATGACTCTTTCTAAGGTAACAAAACTACATGTTATTTTCATGGGATTATACACTAATCAAAACATAATCATGTATATTTTATATAATATTAGAATATAGTATTAGATCCTACTAAAACTGGCACACTAGACCTTTAAGTCAACTAAATGATTAGTTTGAGCACATGTTTTCACACTGACATATTTTAATACAACCAAAAAATAAATAAACTGATAGGATTAATCCCACTGGAGAAAGAGGGGACGTGCATTACCACAGCATTGTGAGCCAGTGACAATATGCTACATTATAACAGGCATTTATTAAAAAGATTCCCCTGACTACCATATTCAAGTTTATTAAGCCCAACAAATATGCATTAATAAGATAAACTGGGTACTGCAGCAATAAGGGAATGAGGCTTGAACAATAAATTACCAACTCAAGGCCACAGTAGCTGGCTTGGCATTTTGTTTGTTCTGTCTTGAAAGTGATGGGGCCCCATGTGGGGAATGTGCGGCATATACAATAACAAAGCTGCCAGAACTCTTTTCTCTATACCCTTTTTTCCCCCAGGTGTTCACACTAAGAGTCATTAGTAACAGGAATAATTTTGAGAGAAAATGATATGGGCCAGACTACCTGCGTTAAGAAGAACATTGATTCATGCTGGAAAAAGCACAAACAACAGCACTAAAGGTGACCTATTTGGAACAAATATATCATGAAAAAGGAAGAAAAAAAAACAAGATAAATGTCATGGCAAAATGAGATGTTACTCATTTTGTAAAGGCCATGCATGCATCCAGTTTTTGTCCATAGTTAAAACAAAAAGGGACTGTAATCTTTAATACAGTGTGTCTGCATTACAGTTTGCTCACACACTAAAAATGAATATTTACACAAAAGCACCAAAACTTTTTATATGTGTGCACGTGGTATTCTTTTTTGATGACGTCATAAACGGCGTCCACCCCACTAAAAAAAAATCCCCATTGCACCACTGGTGTATGTGTTGCCAATTCTAGTTTGTTTTGCATTTTGAATAGAAGTGTTTTTTTACACTGATTGCAAGAGTCTTCATTGTTGTGTATAATGTCAGAAACAGTGTGTATTGTGGTGCGGGGTTGCAAACGTAGTGCAAAGTATTCATTTTCAGTGTGTAAGCAAAGGCTGTAACAGAAGGCAGGATTCAAGACCCATCCACCCCTAAATCCACTCCCTAAGGTATCGAAACACAGCAGTGTTTTGCATGAAGTATGTTGTTGTGTGCTGCTGTGAAAGAGTCATTCAAATAGTGCACGTGTGGATTATTTGGCTGCATTTTCAAAACTGATTGTTGAAGAGTTTCATTTTGATGCTGAAGTGAGATGTTTATCTCCAAGTGTTGTGTCTTATTGGGTTTGTGTGTATGACACAATGAGCCAAATTCTGCAAGTATGTAAGCAATCAACACACCGAAAGTCATATTATGACAGGATTTATTCTGCTTGCAAAAAGTTGATTTTCAGATTTTAAAAGTTTTGTTTTTTTGGGACTGCTGAATGTACAGAATTTGGTGTTAAAGCTCTACATACGAGCGCAATACAACACAACACGTGGAGATAAACATCTCACTACTTTGTCAAAATGAAATTCTGCAATCAAAACCATCCCACAATCCTATATCAAAATGACATTTAGGTACCGGAATCCACCATTTGAATAAGTCTTTCAAAGCAGCAACGGCACATTGATATAATTTAAACAAAACACTGCTGTGGCCACACCACGTTACCTCATCTACATCACAAACACTGTCATCCCTGGCTAAACAACACTGAACATATCACCCTGATGTAGTCACAAACATGTTTTCATCTATTCCCTGGCCCGACTCTTTGTTCTTGTCCCCTGTCCTCCTCTTCCTCTTCCTCTTCTTTCTCTTCCTCTTCCTCTCACCGCATCCATGTTTGCAATGTGTTTGCAAAAGAGCTGAGCTTACCTGAGGTCTATTTGTAGTGCTAAGGCTCAGACTAATCGGTGTATATGGGTTTTGAAAATTGTGTGTTGCCAATTTTAGGTATGTTTTGCATTCCGAGCAGAATTGTTTTCCCAATGTTTGCAGGAGATTTCATTTTTTTAAGCGTCTAATGTGAGACACAGTGTAGTGTTTGCAGTTTGTATGGCAAAAATGTGTTTCCAAGCAAAGTGCAAAACAGAAAATGTGTTTGTACTTTTGGTGTTTTTGTTTAAGGCATGGTTACAGTAGTTAAGGGTCTGATCCTTTTGTCTAAAACATTCACTTTCAGTGCTGCAATGTCACTTTCAAAGCTGGTGTTTTTAACTACCTGGCTACCAGAATGTGTTTGTATGTATTATGGAAATTCCTGGGCTAATCATTCTGAACAGTATGTGACAACATTGTTCACTTCACTTTACTTCTGTGTCCGTGTGGAGGAAAACTTTTACTTCGAGGTCCACAAACCCTCCCGACTCTTTTATATCAAAAGAGGACAGACTACTTCTCTCATTTAACACTTTTATTAGGAATATATGAATCTCAATATAGCTTGTACAAGGACCACTTTGGATCAGAAAATTGCTGTCAGCAAGCTGTTACTCTGCAACCGACTTCCTCAAAGTGGATGATGCTTTAATATTACACAAAGCTTATATATACTATATTGGAATGTGCTTACAGAAAAAAGGTGGGAGAGGAGCTGTGGTTTAGACTTAGCCCTCCGTTTGTTGGTACAAAGGCTGGTCCCAGCCTCTAGGTACATGAATCCTCCAATCAGGAACTGACAGGACCCTGTAAGAAATGACTTCCCTGTATGGCTAGTCCCTCCTTTCTCTGTAAGATAGCTCCCTTGTCTGTGAGTTATAGCAGCACCTCGAAATGTCCCTATATGGGTTTAAACGTGTATTTAAACCCTACTCCCTTTGCATATATCCTGTTCTGAACCCTTACTTTGTGTTAACTCTTCAGACCTTGGAGTTAATTCTTGGAACCTTCATATCTAATTCATTTAGCACAAGGATATACATTTCATCATCTAAAGCCTTTCTGTGCATTGTGTGTATATAAAAAGTACAATTTCACATTAGTATAATAATGACATATCTCAACATCAGTCATAGTATTATGTAGAATAATTAAGAGAAGCAATACTTAGGCCACGTACAATGTATTCATTTGTGTGCTGTGTATGTGAATATCTGTGTGTGTGCGTTTTTGTGTGCATTTCTATGTAGATTCACAATTGCTGGATCGCTGATGTGCAATTCAGATGACTAATTTGCCAGCTGGCTTCTCTCTTCCCTAAGCCAATTCACCAATGATGATTGACATTTAACACCAGTGTGACTGCATGATTGGTCACTTCACAGCTTGGTGATTGGCCATTGCCTACATAAGACCAAGGATGATTGGCATTTGTTCACCAACGCAAACACACAGAGTGGCGGTTATGAGGCTTATTTGCCATAGCCATGTGCAATCAGTAACTCTGACCCACTGAAGGAATTGTCTGGAGATGAGAAACTGTTTTTATATTGTTTATTATTCTACACCAGAACCATTCTGAATTACTGCTTTGATAGTGCTGATTCATATCAATTATGTTCAGGTAAATCATTAACACAGGTGGTAATATCATAATAATGCACATTATGATAAAGGGTAGTCACTGTGTCCAACTGGCTATGGTTTTAACATTCTGTGTCATTTTCATATTTCACTCACTCCCTCGCTGACAGTATTATCATCATCCCAACATTATTGCCTCATGAGGTTATCCATTCATCATTTCTATTCAAAACAAAGGCAGGGAACTTATTCAATCAGACTGACATTGCGGCAGTCCAGTCACACTTTTTAAATGTTTGGGCCAAGCAGCTCACTTTTCATCATGTACCAATCAGTGACAAAATTAAAGGAAAAACCTGAAGAAATGAGTGAAGAAATATAACCAATGCGCATGCTCACACACAGGTGCTCTGCATTGCACAATTGTGCAATTAACATCCCATCATACCCTTTGGCATGTATACATATTCCGAGCAGGTCCAGTTGATTCTGAATTTGGATCAAAATGTCAGGAGGAAAAGATTTAAGTGACTTTCAAAGGCAGTTCATTGTTGGTGCATGGAGTTTCAGTCACAGTGACTGCTCAACCACTCAACTAGTGTTTCAATGGGAACAGTGACTAAAGTGCAATTTGCATTTAAATCTATGGGAAAGACATCAGTGAACAGGGTCGGAAATTATGGTTGACAGCGCACATTTGTTGGCCCTTAAGCTTGTGTTTTAGTGCTATATGTAAGGAAAAACAGAAGAGCTACTCCACCTCAGGAGACTGAAAATGTCAAATTGTCACCACAAACCATCTATCAACAATAAGGATATTATAGTAGGGTTACAGTGCATAAAACCTGAGAATGACATTGAGAATGAGAATTAGCCTTGGGCCTCTCAGTTCACTTTTGACTTTCAAGGGGCATTATCGATGGGAACAGACGAGAATGTCTCTAGATGCAATTGGACAGACCTACAGCCAATCAGAACAACGACTCGTGGGACGATGAGGCAGCTGGTAAATTAAACTCACCAGATCCTGTTGGAAATATGGGAACACGTCTTTCTTGTCAATTAAGGCTTTAAGTGCAGTTGTTTATTCTTTTTTGTGGTTTTACTAAAGCTGTACCAGACTGACAATGGTCATATTTGGCAGTTCAATAAAACATGTTTTATTTCTTGTTTCTTTTCTGGCAGTCAGGAAACCCACTGGCAGGAGTTTCAGCAATTATTTTGACCACATTAAATGCAACACAATCATGGGAGCATATTTTTTTTAAATCATAATGTAGCTGATATGAAACGTTTACCCACTGAGGCTGGCTGACCCCAGCCAATAAAGTTAACTTACATTATTGAGGTCTGGTCTAAAATATGCAAAAGGAAATGAATGAAAAGTCTATTCAGACCATAAACATCATAAGTTGCATATACCGTATGTCCTTCACACTTGTACTGGGTTAAGTCCGCCAGACTGTTCTTGTTGCATTCAGGAGTTCTCCTTAAGTAGGATTGGTAGGATTTCCTTGATGAACAAAAGCCAGTGTTGGACAGGCAGCAATTACAGATGGCAGCATATCATCATATCAAACTGCATTGGACCTGCCCTGCATCAGATAAATGATCATGACTGGCTCACATTGATTTAGAATTCAGTCAAACAAAAACCATAGGGACTGATGCGAAAAAGGTGAGATGGTCAAATGAATCATTATTCATCACATTCCGGACTGTTTTAGTTCACTTAATTACCTCTGCCAAGGAGGTTTTGTGATTAATCCCATTTGTCTGTCTGTCTGTCTATCAACAGGAATAGGCAAAGATTACTGCACCCATTTTCATGTGGGTTGTTGGAAAAGTAGGGCATTGACCAAGGACAAACCCCTTAAATTTTGGAGCAGATTCATAAAAAGGGATGGAGGATGGAGTTGCTTTTCACTTTCTCTAACACTGGAGAGCCCCAGGCTGACATAACTGAGAATGTTAACAGTACTAACCAACTAACCCACCAACCAAGATAACACTCAGTTAAACTAACCAGTGCCACCAACTGACAAAAAGTATTAAATTATCTTCATTTATAAGAATGTCAGTGATACAGACAATATCTGGATATATTTTCATACTGTGCTCATCATAGTCAAATGTGCATCTGGATCAATAGCATATGGATTGAGGCTACCAGGAAATGTGATAAATGTTAAGTGACAAGTTTGGCATTTATTATATATTCCATGCTGCTGACATGCAAAGCATGCTCACTTGCACTTGTGCACGTGTCTCTGTGTCTCCAAGTTCAGCACACCTTGCAATATTTTGAATATGCCATACATGCATAAAAAACTTTAATTAAATTCATAAAGGTAGGCAATCCTCTCCCATTTTTAAAATGAGACAGTTGGAAAAGCAGATAGCTGATGCAACTCTGAAGAAGCCGTGGTTGGATTCAATCTCAAGCTCATTAGGGCACACTGGCAGCAAATCTAACCACTTAAACTATTATGTGACACCCGAGAGCAGAATATTTTGTCAGCACAGTCTTCAGACCTTTACCTAGGCAGTGTTAGTGTCAAGCACCAAGTGTTGATTAGTAGCACTGTGTCATGTCAACTTCTCATAACCTGCTGTCGTGGCTGTCACCTCCAGCTGTCGTCATGGTGGATGGAATGCAGTTTATTAATTCAGCCTGGTGAAAGTTTCTCCTCTATCCTTTCATTTCTCCATGTTAGCCGCACCTTTCTGCTTCTGTTCATTTAAACATTTTCCCACTTCCCTCTCTCTCTCTCTCTCTCTCTCTCTCACGATATATTCCATATTTTCAGACATTCATCATTGTAAATCCTTTTTATTTCAACTTCCAAATGTTAATTACAAATGACACTGTTGCCTCCACCAAGGAGTATGTATGTTTGTTTTTTTGTCTGTCAGCAAGATTATGCAAAAACTACTGTTCAGATTTTGATAAAACTTGGTGGAAGAGTAGGGGGCGAGCCAAGAATGAACTCATTACATTTTGAAGCCGATCCAAAAAAGGGTGGATTCAGGACTTTTTTTTTTCAGTTTTTCTAACATTGCCAGATAGGGTGTATGTTTGAATTACAGGACTGTGGGGACTTGCCAGACATGTGCACTCCACAAAGTGCCCAATGCTAGAGTGGCCAATCGGGAGATTTGGAAGGTTTCCCGGAGGTCCGCTTTACTGTTCCAGTCGAAACAAAATTCAATTTGACAATCATCACGATAATCTTCTCTGAAAGTATGTTACTACAGCTGTATCACCTCGGCATGGAAATAGATCAGATGAATGCTTCCACCTGAGAGAATTCCCCCTCCCACATTGGTTAAGTTGATTGGTCCACACAGCCCGACTCTACAAATGTGTTCTTCCCGTGGCATAGGATAATAAGCATCACTGGAAGGTTTAAAAAGGAGAATATGGACGGTAGAAAGAGGTCAGGAGGGGCTGAAAAAGCCATGTATAACATATACATGAAGAGGACAAAAAAGCAAAAAAGCAAACTGGTGACTCAAGGTAAAGACAGAGATGATGATGAGTATAGTAATTATTATTTATTTATATTGAATGAATATGACTACCTGGTCATCTAGTCAGATCAGTTTTATTTGTACAGAACTTTCACATTTATGAATGCATTAGTAAACACTGTGTTGAATATTACAATGCAGTAAACTAACTTTGTTATATTTATATTTTATATTATATGGGCTATACAGAATATATGCCATTCATCAGCATTCATACACTTTCTGTCTAAAGTGCACTTAAAAACCCTCATAGACAATGAGACGGTAATAAATAAAGTTACAGAAACCAGTGCACTGCTTAGGCCTTTGCCATTTTCAGCTCTGAACGTAAATCAAAGCCCGTACACAATAATTAAGCCTTTTTCTTTAAAGAAAAGTGAAATACATAGATTTTTTACTATGTTATTTATTTGACTTGTGTTATGTTAACTAATCTAGAGTAATATCAACATGATGATATTTAACGTTTCTATTCTTGTTGAAACATTTCAGTCATTAAATGACAGTTAGTTCTGAACTCTGAACATCCAGTTTCCTCCACCATGAGAACTCTGGCCCTGCCTTTATACTTTGAAAATCTAGTGTGTTCAAAAAGCAAACAGATGTGTTACACTAAATTTAGTTATTCAGGGGAAATTAATCTTCATTTTGTTTTAATTTGATTAATATATACATTATATAATGTATATATTATGTACATTATATAATGTATATAATATGACTAACTATCTGTAGACCTACATCTGTGAAAGAAAATAATAATAATATAAAAAAAAAATTAAAAAAATTGAGCACACATGCTGCTATACCTCACACATTTACATCCTTCATATGGGGACCTTCGGGTCAGTTTGA
>JAPQRN010000006.1:14738264-14750219 GCA_037367275.1 Coranthus polyacanthus | reverse complement strand
TGAATTGTTATGTAACTTTGCAAACACACAGACAAACATACAAATACGCACACACTTTCACACATGCATTATCTCTCTCTTCTCTGACCCTGTTTCTCTTCTTTGTGTCCTCTCTCTCACACTCAGAACACAAACCACACCCACACACAGATGGTTGGCGACAAGTTGATGTAGCATCTGTGCTTGTATTCACCCATGTATTTACTAGTGTTTAGAAAAAAGGGCTTACCTGAAGGTAATGTCAGTTTTTGAGTATGTGCTGTCTAACAGACTAACTAAAACATGGAGGCTCCGCTTTCTGCTGCTGGTTTTCAGTAATGTGTATTATTATTCATAACGATTCACTTGGTCCACCTGACTGGGCAGGAAGTCCACTGACGTCCAACAAAGATACTGAAAATAAAAGAAAACAGAAATATATGAGGCAGTATTGTAGTGACTTTACAAATTACAAAATGGCTAACTGCAGCAAATCTCATCATCATCACAATGTGACTAATTTCCCTTGTGCAAATTTTATTCATTTGCAGAGTGTGTCTGGATGCTAAATCTGATGATTTTTGTCCTAAATGAGCAAATTCTCAGATCCAAGGGGAAAAAATTCTTAGCAACTTTTCCAGAGTTAATTCAATTTAATAACTCTGAAAACTCCGATAACTGAAATGATCTTCTCAGAATAACAACAATGTAGCAGGAAAGTTACCGTGGGGTGACATGGGGCCATTAGTTAATTTTTAATACATTTTTGTTTTTGCATTAAGCTCAGTTATTTGCAAGAGCAAAAAACAATATCAAGTTAAAGTACAAGAGAAACAACACATTCAAAAACGCATTCCTGCCACTGCAGGATTATGACAGACGGCGTAAAGGAGACAGAATGAGAGAGAGAGAGATCCAGTGAAGTCAGTGCTACTGTATGTCCTGACCTGTCATCCAGTAGCACTCGAACAGGTATTAAAACTTAAAGAGATTTTGTTTCTTCACAAATCAAGTGAATAATTTCCCTTGTTTTACACTTGGATGATCCTTCTAACGACTAGGCCGCCCGACCACCCTCAGGATAATAACACCACACTCAACTAATTCCACTGTGACGACCTGTAACTTTTCATTAAATCCACCATATTTCAAAGGAATATTGAATTTAATCTATTATTAATTTTTGGAAAATTAAATTACATTACTTTATTGGTCAAAGCCTGGTCTGAGCAGAATAATAAGTTGTGATTAAACATTGATGTTGAAGATGAATGTTCAGTGAAAAAAAAATATTCCTGTGAAATAACAATCTGAAGACAGTGAAATATTACATTAATTTTATAGTTGCTTATTAAGGGAAAGGAATATAGCTGCAGGAAGAAAATAATACAAATCAATACCACACAAGAAGACAAAAAAAAAACACAACAAAAACGGTTGCTTTAAATGTTCATATTCTTCCAAGCAAACTTAATCAAGTCAGATAACCGCCCAGCAAAGCAAGCCGAACCATAAGGGAGGCATAATAAACGCTGCAAAATCCAAACTGCTTGAAAACCTATGAAGAAATCGTACAGAAGACTCACAAATGTTAATTCTCTGGATCAGTTCCCAGAGCTAACAGCTGCAAGTGTCTGCATGCTCCCTCTGACATGAAGTCCAAAATTAAATGATGTGAATACAATTAATTCAATGAACTCATCTATTCAATCTGAAAATATCTCAAAGAGCATTAATCCTGTGACGCACTGTATCTGTTTAACCCAGGTTTACAAACATAAACATGTATCTGGGGCATGATTTTATTTATGATTTTATTTACTGGCTCGTTCAGAATATTCATATGTGATTTCCCACTTAAGAAAATCACCATTATTTTCCTCCAAACAGTTGATTAAACCGCTGGCTTGCTTATATTTTTACACTTGCGCTACATGAAGACTGATGAAGACTGCCGGTGTGGAGGAATATTTTACAACAATAACAATGTCATTATACCGACAAAAACCGCACTCCACAGGCAGAGAAATGAGAAAAATGCTCTTCTCAGTTGTAACCTCAGGTTTTCACCCCAGCACTGTTAATAACCTGGAACACGCTTATTAGAGTGTGTACATGGCTGTTAGTGACGAATAAGATCATAAGTCTGAGAACCTGAGCTAACAGGAGCCCCACTCAGAAATAACCCACAACTAATTAAACAAACCGAATGGCTGAGTCACCCTTGGTCTCGGTTTTACACTATTCTCTAACATGTATTTGTCACTGTTAGGTGCTCGCTGTTTTGTGTAATTTTGACCCTTTGCACTCGTGCGCTTGTATTTTAAATTAGTGGCTGAGCATAAAGCAATAACACGATGCAGATTTAATCGAGCTGCGACCAGCCAGCAGTGTGTCAGCCCTGACCTTTTTGGTCTTGGGTGAAAAAGTGCACTTTTCAAAAGGAAATCAAAGCATTTCGTCCTGCTCACGATGCCTGTTTTTGTCTCGTCAGTGAAGACAGAAAGGACTAAATGTTATCACTTTAGCCTAAGAGACAACTGAAAACCCTTGAGACACAAATAGCATTAATGCTCTAACTCAGTTCCTCTGTAACCCCCGACATTGTCCTGCCCTTTCTGCCTCTGACACGATGTCCATCGTAACAAATATAATACTAACGACAGGAATTGTTTGTGATGAAACTGTGGCATCATTTATAGGAAGACATCCCAATGTGAGAATCCACTAATTAAGCTGTGCATGTTTTTAAATTCCATACAGCGAGAAAAGGAACATTTGTATTGGAGTCAATGCATTATTTCAGTTTTGTAGAGAGAAGTAATTACTCATTTTTTGCCGAGACAAAGATGTTGAAGATGCAAACTGCTGTATAATAAACCTATTGTTTTTGTATCTGATCAAACAAACAAATTAGAGTGAGTTTTCAGCTCACAGTGTCCACAGTATATTCATGACACAGCATATTCTTCTCGAGTATATACTTCATCAGGAGTCGGGGTTCAAAGATTTGCTGTTATAAGACGAGTTGGAAAGATGATAGAAATGACTCACAATCTTGTCCTAGCCTAACCAAAAAAGTTCTATTGCCTAAACATAAACAAGCAAACATGCAAACTCCACTCTCTGGTGACAAAGTCCTGGATTTTGTTTGTCACCTCTTGCCTATCGACGAAAGGCAAAAAGTAACAGATGCTTCAGATGTATCCACGATCACGTATCCGTGGCTTGCAGGAACGAAGAATGGCAACATCCTTTTAGAGTTTGGCTTGAAAATAGAGCAGCTTCACTTGGTGAATAGAAATAGTTTGAATTCGGCCACTCATTATTTTAGCGCTTACACAGAAAAGAACAAAGAACCAGAACTGGTGCTTTTTAGTATTCCTGGCCTTGTAGAAATTTTTTTGTGTAATGAGGCTTCAAATGATTTTCGCCATCCAATATCAATGTTTAGCTGCATATCTGCAGTTAATTGCGTTATTATTCTGCTTTCATAAGGTGCTGTCAGCCAGACAAAGACAGAAATATTTGAATATGAATTTAATTTCAGTGACAATGGAGAGCGATTTAATTAGTCCGTGAATGATGTTGTTTGTAATGAAAGTTAGGGTGACATCACAGAGTCGCAGTCATCCGTACTCGCTGATTGGCTGACTAATTATCTGGCTTTCCCAGGTTATTCATTAATGGTCTGTAACTATTTGACTGACTGACTCTAAAGTTTAATCCTTTGTTTAAGGCCAAGTTCAATTACATTTTGCCCAACCTGTTCTTTAAGTTACTGAGAAAATGACTCTCAAACCAAGACATTTTTTTTTGACTGACGGATTAACGATCTGACTAAATCAGTGATTTATTGCACAAAGAAAAGTCTCTTATTTCATTTTTTTTTTTTGCCTCTCTCCTTCGTCTTTGTGTTGCAATGACGCATCCTCATTTATATTATCTTGTACAATGACTTCGCTGTTGCTAGGAGACATCTGGAGACATTTTCTGCTGGGTTGTTGTGGTCCTCAAGGTCTTTGGTGGGCAGACAGGTCTCTCCTGCCTGTGTGTGTGTGTGTGATTATTGTAATGGTACAGTGACAGTCGTGACTGGCTTATGCCACACAAAGGCAGAATTCAACATGAGCTGTTCATTACTCCCGAGGCACATCTTGACATCTTTCTTTTTCCATTTCATTCTCTGCATTTGTCTTCAACAACTGATCTCTCTCTCCCTTCCTCTCCCCACTCTATTTTTCTGTTTTCTCTCTCTCCAGTTTCATCAGGTTGTCAGTTTACATGCGCTAGAGTCTCTGCTTCTACCTCACCACACCCATATTTCTATCACCGCTGCTTGTGATGTTTTACCCAGGGGCATTTAAAATTTTAAAGCACTCACAGACATTTAAGGAACCAAATTTTAAAGAAGTTAGAAATGTGAAATGAGATGTAAAAACGGTCCTGAAAGCTTGACGGGAAGATGCTTTGTGCTCTGTTTTTATCGGTTTCTTCCCACTTGTGCAACTTTTTCAATCCCTTTCATCAGCTTTAATCTTTCTTTCCCTTTCCTCTCTTTTATTTTTCTATCTCTCAGTATCCTGCACATTTGCAGCAAAATCTCAGCCACAGTTTATAGAGACCTTGGACATGCATGGCACTAAATTAACCATCATGTAATTCAAATGTGTTTTCCTGGCTCCCTTATTTGCAGATCTAATGAACACAATGTAATAACACAAAGTCGACAGAGTTGATGAAATACCTCTTGACCTTTTTAGAAAAGGTACAGATTTACACTGACCTTACTCTCTGCAGCACCTCTCTCTTTTATCTACCCCCCTACTCTCAGCTTCATTTTCAACTTTTCACCTCACTGTTTCCTCCGCTGTACCCTTGTCATTATATTGAGAGTACTTGTTAATTAAGATAATTACAGGCTGTAATGTATTTAGTGGGTAAATACATGCTTATTAGCTCCGCTTGCAATTGAGATATGCCATAAGTGCTAACTGCAAATTTTATTAAAAAAGACAGTTCAGGGTTTTTCTGTCGTGAAACAGCGCCTCTCTTTAACATCACCTGTGATTATGTTCCATTCAACCTAATATTATAAGCTTAGACTGATACCCTTTTCATTCTAATGTTTGCTAGTGAATGCTGTTCCACCTCTGGCATGGATATTGTGCTGTGAAATACAGCACACAAAAAGCGTGATGTGATGGACTCACAATAAAAATGTGTTATGCGTGATTGAATCAGTGCTGAGATTTTAACCGTTAGAAAACAATGACTACAATAAAACCCAGCACCGTTTCTCCATTGGTTTCTTCCTGCCTTTCTTTGCAGATGAAATAAATTTTATAATGTGTCCCAAGGCAGGAGGCTAATTTTCCCATTTACAGCCAAGATCAGAAAAGTTCGAGAAGCCCCTATTTTTCACGTTGTCGACACCATTGATTAAAACATTTGTCTGCTGAAGTTTTACAACAAAGGCCTGGGGTCGAGAGGATCTTATAGGAAGGTAGAGGAACTTCAAAACAAGAGGTTCTGTCGTAGTGTGCATTAATCTGCTGTTCAAGCCGATGTAATGCTACATCATTGTTTCTGTGTCCTGCAAATACAGTTTATCTGGTTGTAACAGAGGCTCCAAATGAAAAGTCTGAAGCTATACTTCAAAACTGTTTTTAAGACGCAATATTTTAATGTCAGTAGAGGAGCATTCAGCCCTTAACATTATCTGCTATGCTATCAGTAGCAACATCTTTCTTCACTTCTGATGTTTTATTTCAAACAGGAAAAAACCAAATTCCAAATAAATCAATTTCCATGGTGCTATGCATAAGTAACACATTCATACTTTCTCTTCATCGTAATAACAAGCGAGTGGTGATCACTGCAGGGGCAGCCGATGTGACTGATTTTTGATGTTCTGAAATAGTTGAGAAGAAACACACTAAGAGAACAAAGCAAAGAGAGAATACAAAGACAATACTGTCATTGGCCTGCTTCAAAATTCATCTTTTGAAAAGAAAAAGCCTGACTTTTCAAAGTAACAATAAGCACCACATGGTTGTGCAGAATGTGGCAGAAAAAAAAAAAATATTACATTTCTCAGATGTTTGGCCCGCTTAAAAATATTACCTGGCTCTGGGTGGAAAAGGAATAAATGAGAAAACATTTTTGTCACACAGTGCAATAATCAAAATCAGAAGCTGAAACACCGTGATGTAGCAAATAAGAAAAAAAAAAAAAGAATCATATATTTAGGCTCTTTTGAAAGACAGATGATGATTAATAACCTCACAAATATCATCAAGCCTTCACACAGGTTTTCCTCCGGCATATATTTGTCTGCTTCTGCTTCTTTTTCTGCCTCAGTATTTCTTAATCTATTCTTCGCCTCTCGTTGTGTTTGTCTTTGTCTTTTCTCCTCTCTCTGTCTCTTTCAGTCCGTTCCTCCTGTGGAGGCATATCCTCTCTGCTTGATTGCTCTCTTCTGATTTCTTCTCCTTGGGTGGTGTTTGTCAGGAATAGAGGGGGTGCATGGGTATGTGTGAAGAAGAGTCAAAACAACCAAACTCTGTCTTTCGCTGATTTTGACACATCCAAGTCTGCTGATTGTGTTTGTGTGCGCCTGCCTGAAGATTTCTTCATGCTGTTCAAGAAGTTTTTGAGTGTGAGGTTTGTTTTTTGCTGGAGCTCAATCATCACTCATCAACCACCTGCACAGACAAAGCTGTTCCACAACCTTGTATCCCACGGTATTTGAATTTAATTTGAAAACGCGTAAAGAGCTAATGCTGGACTAAAATATTAAGACTCATACGGGGCTTCTATTTCTGGACTTAATTAATTCAATCATAATCCTAAAGAAATGACTCTCCATTTCCTCCCTTTGTTTCTCTGTAGTTCAGCTTTCTTTTTCTTTTTCCCAGAGGTGTTAAGGTCAGGTGCATAATAATAATAAATATGTTGTATCTAAGTGACACATTGTCCACTGAAGATCTGATCATCATGCTACTGTATCAACAACCGCAGCTGGTGGACAAGTGGACACGGTGCATTCTTCCATGACGGCTTGATAAAGGTTCGATCTGTAGAGTCTGTCAAAGACCTTGTGGTCCAAGTTACCACAAGCTGTCACTGTAAATATGAGACTTGGCTGCTCTTGCTGCTGGAAAGAATCACAACAGCTATGGATTTGGTTTATACTGGATAAGTGCTGTTGTGACAAACAAGTCCTCCAACTTGAAATACCATAAGTTGTTTGTCCCTGGTCTCTTTTTACAACAATACACAAGTGTTCACTTTTAAAGGACTGTAATGGATAAAAGCAACAGATCAATGTTTTGCTTCAAACAGAAGATGAACAGTGGTGTCCCATGCAAACCATGCTTGGCTGACATATCCATCCACCCTGACCTGCTCACTGTCAGCGGATTTTTTATCCTGTCACCAGTTAAATGTCAAAATATGATGCTCTGGAGCTCGATGTTGCCAAACAACAAAGCGCAGGTATGGGTCATATGGGTTTGTTGCACAAGGAATTTATGTGGATATTTTTAACAGTCTTTTTGCGGCATGAAATTATACATACTGCATAGATTACCAACAGGAATGTGCATCCAGTCAACCCAGTCACCAGACACATGTTGACATTACGCCTCTGGAAACCACGGACATGTATAATTGCAACTTTTATGAAGCAAACTATGTTTCAAATCAACATTTTTATATGTCTATAGTGCTTTTCAACCTTATCTCTCCGCTCGTAAGTTCATGTGGCCTAAACCTAAAACGTTGGGTGTTGGGATGCGAACTCTGGTCTCTGGATCTGCCGTCCACTCCAACCACCTCCTGCCCATTGAGAGAAAGGTAAAAACAGCCCTGAAGGGAGGCAAAACACTAAAACATGGAACATATGTAGATAAGAAATATATTTTTGGACATTATATGTATCTGCGGTTTACGGAAATGTACAATTGAAACATTTTTTCCTGGCGATTGGGTTGATCAAAACATTTTTCCCCAAGCACCTGCCAGGCTTTGTGATTTCTCTGTTCCCAAACAATGGCATGAACACAATGGCTGCCATTCATTTGCTGTTGTCCAACATAGTGAAGTTAACTCTTTCAAATAAAGAAGTAGGGCAGCAAATGTTTATACAAGCTATTTACTGGATAAAATGTATAAATTAATTTGGTGGAGTTTTAGCAGCCTTCATCCCATCTGTTGAAATTTTAAATAGGGAAAGGGAGACACAAGGCCTTAGCATCTCGCATAGCCAGTCCTACCTCCACACTGAGCCAGAGCTGCGGAGATAGGTCTGGCACCATCCACTATTACTCTGGAATACGGGTACAAACTCTCTGGGCTGTGGAGAAGCAAGTTGTGGTATTAAAATGTGTAGATCTATATCTATGTCTATAAAGAACGTTATAGACGGGTAATAAATCAAAAAAACCTAACGTAGGGGTCCCTTCCCTATCCATAGGGCATAAGGGGTCATGGTTTGATGAGAATAAAAATTATCATATACTATGGCCTGCATAGATCTCAACCGACTTCAATACCTATTGGAGATTTTGGACCAACATGTAAGACAGCGCTCTGCACCTCCATCACCCCGACACCAAATGATGGACTGTCTTTAGGAAGAATGGTGTTCATCCAGTAGAGTTCAGAATCGTTGGCTCTGAAGCTGCTCTGGAGGCACGTGGTGGACCAGCACGCTTTATGTCGGCTTTTCCTTTTATTCGTCACCCATCACGATATTGTGTCGGTTTCCATGGCAGCGGAAAGAACAAAATATTTATCCCCGTCACGCTACTTAGTGAGCAGGGTGATTGAATGACTTGTTTCATATACACACTCAGCAGTCATTGTTTTCTGTGCTGTTAAATGAATATACTGTATATGGCACTTGTGTTTCAAGCAGACTTTGCCCTTTAACAAGCGGTAACTTTGCAGATTGAATTATTTAATTAGGAAATCAAAAGCCCATTCATTTTTATAGCCGATTGATTAAATCTGATTGGGGGGGTCAACTGTTTTAAGTCCTCCAGGAGATCCTGAGCTGCTGGTGATTTTGTGAATTCAAGTAGGATCCACTTGAGCAAGGAAATTTAAAACCCAATGTGAATCCTATTGTGCGGTCACAGTAAATTACACTGTATTTATTAGCATTTTTCTGCAGATGTGGCTTTTCGGATCCCCTCTCTCAGTCCTCGGTTTCACACCGCTGTGATCTCTTTCCTGTAACATAAGTTATAAAAAGTAATCTTGAAAAAGAGAAATGACACATGTACAGCAATGAGGAAGGATGGGAAAGGTGGTGGGCAGAAGCAGAGAGAGAGAGAGAGAGAGAGAGATGGAGGGAGTTGTGGTCTCATTATAAAGTAATCACCAAGAAGAAAGGTCAGGTGGCTGTTACAACAGCTATAAAATACGGAAGAGACTGAGGAAGACAGCGAGGGAGAGAGAGAGACATATGAGCTATAAAATACTGATGGGAAAGGAGACGGAAAGAGATGGACAGTGAGCCAGACAGAAAGGTGTAGGTGAGATCAACTTTCTAATATAGCCATAAAATACTGCCAGAAGGTTACTGTCAGGAAGGAAGGTTTCTGAGGAGGAAGAGGAAGAGGCGGGATGAGAATGAAGAAGCCCTGTTGCAGTGGCATATCTTGGTCCTTTGTGGCCATTTCTGCTAATAAAGTTCGTTACGAGACGAATGTATAGGCAAGTTTGTAGTGAAATAAACAAAGAAACAGAAGTTAGTCTGATAGCTACATGTAAATTCAATTAACACTTTACAAGCACAGTCTAACTAAAGCACAAGGTAGTTTCAATTTTCAGCAGCGGCGCACTCACTGGTTCTACTTTATGCTGAAAGCTGTATTGCAACACTCTTCATTCCTGAATCAGTATGCATCAGTATACATCAGTGTGCAGCCTCAAGTTTGAGGGATGTGCTTGTGCATCTCCAAAGTACTGTGCAATTATACACACCTCGATGTGAGTGCCTTAATTACAACTTCAAGGACGGCATGAAGGTTCAGGAAAATATGTGCTCAACCTCCTGGCTTTTTTTAACACCAGATTGACTTAGTATTTTAAAGAGTTTCCATTACAAGTGTTTGCGGGACAAGAGGCGCCCTTAGCACATGTGCTGGTCTCTGTGGCATCATTCAGGAGCTGCGCTGTATCTGATGTTTCATGAGTTTTTAAGGATCACACTGGTGTTTAGTGTATATTCGGTTTATGTGCGCGATGAAAGACTTAAGAAAAGGGAGTGAGCTGTGGGAGGCACACGGTGCAATGGCTTAATTGTCTGCGCTCAATAAAAGATGTGAGGGGAACCTTTTTATTCAACCCCTACATCCACATCACATCTGTGAACCACGGCATCACACACTCACCTGGCAACAGCTATAGGATGTGCCACTATTTAAAAAAAAAAAACAAAAAAAAACCACTTTAGACTTAAATGTACAGTGGAGAAAAGAACAGTGGCATGCAGAGATACAAACAGAGGCAGATGGAAGGTTCAAACGTTTGCTTCCATTCATTGGAGACACGAGGTAAGTCAAAACAAAAACTAGACCGGCACAGTAACAAACAACAACATAAAAAATCAATTTCACTGCATATTTTACAAGGACAGGATACAGTGCCACAGCCGCCTGTACATTCTGGTTTCTCTTTTTTTAATGATTAGACCTATACTCGTGGCCTACTGTGTTCAATCAATCAATCAATCAGTTTTCATTTGTAAAGCACATTTTATAGACAAACTCGGTTCAAACATTCAACATGTTTTTTTTTGCGTGAGCATTAAATAAGAGGATGCTAACTCACTGTATTAAAATTCACATTTGGCCAGAATGAAAACATGAGGAGAGACACTTTATTTCAGTGGAGATCTTAACTCTTCAGCTCTGGGGGATTTTTTCTTTTTTTTTTTTTCTTTTGATGGATCAAATAAGATTTTCCTCCACGGTCTTTGTCAGTGTTTTTCCCTCAACTGACCTAATTGTCATTGTGAATAAGTAGGAGATGGCAGTTCAAAAAAAGAAAATGAAATAAATAATAATAATAATAAGACAGTGATCATAGTTTAGAACATTCCCACCATCTCTCTGTGCATATTTTACCTTGCGCCACTGCAGCCTCTCCATTAATCAGACAGCATTCAGTTCAGACTTGCGTGTGTTGAAAGTGATAGGGAAATGTTACTAGGCCTAGTAAGATTGCTGTTTTATGGAAAAGTGACCGGGGTGCTCATTCAGACATGGAGTGTTTGAAAGGAGCTTAATTAACACATTTAATCTGCAAACCTGCAGGAGCCCGGCACTCATGCTGTCTCATCCTCACACTGTATTTTCTCTGAGGCTATGTTTGTGACTGTGTCAGAAATATATATCTGAACACCAATAAAAATGTCTTTGAAAAATGTTTAAAATGATTTCAGACCACGTGGATTTATTTTAAGCTTATATCTTGTTATTATGCATCTGGATTTCATGCGTTTCCCTCTTATTGTTTTCTTTTTCTTTTTTCCCCCAAAACAATATGTGAAATAGTGTAAATTGATGGACAAGTTCAACCAGTTACAACCAATAATATCAGTTATATCAGAGGTGCGTTGTAACCCCGAGGCGTAGCTCATATCAGATACTTCACTTAGTTTGTAAATGAAGCGTTGAATTCATCATAATCAACTGTGACAGAGAATGCAAATCATACATTATTGTAATAAGTCAACAGAAACGACTGTTTAACAAAATAATAGTTTAAGAAATAGACCAACAACCTTTTTGAACTGCCATAGCAGAAACTGCGCAGGTTTAACTAATTACATTAATTATGACAATGTGATGCCATAATTAACCGGCTGTGTCAGGAAACCTTGAGAGTGAGTCAGCGTGTACGATACAGGACTGTGGTACTGACATAATCATTATGCAATTAATCCCATCTGCGCTTGAA
>JAPQRN010000006.1:14718687-14730223 GCA_037367275.1 Coranthus polyacanthus | reverse complement strand
T
Organism: Coranthus polyacanthus; assembly: GCA_037367275.1. Taxonomy (NCBI): domain Eukaryota; kingdom Metazoa; phylum Chordata; class Actinopteri; order Kurtiformes; family Apogonidae; genus Coranthus; species Coranthus polyacanthus. Next base: position 14,730,222 of record JAPQRN010000006.1, on the reverse strand, counting down.
GCAAGGTGTGAGGATTTTAAAGGAAACAACAATCGTGTATCGGAGAATAGTCAAGGAATTTTTTTTTTCTCACGTGAACTTGCTGTGAGATTCGTTCGACTTCATGGAATGAATTATTTACACCCGTTATTCGTTTTCCACTTGTATCCTTCTCTCCTGTTAGTTTTCTGTCAACAGCCACTGCCTAATTAAGGTCTGAACACACAAATACATACACACACAGACCATGAGCCCATCAGGCGTCTTTCTTCCAGGAATGGTAACAGCATGGAATAGAAGAGAGGAACAAATAGTTTGATTGGCTGATTAGCACAAAATGAGAAGCTGATTGGTTTATTAGTATGTTGATCACCGCTGAAGGGCCTCTCCTAGTGGGAACACAGCTCCTAGGCATTTAGACTCGGCCTTTTCACCATTTCTTGACAGAGTAAATATATGGTAAATCTGTTTTCATCTCGGTTTAATAAAAACCAAGAGTTGTCTGTCATTAATTGGAGATTATTTTACTCTCAATAAATGAGGGGACACTTTATACAAAACTGAGTTTACTGACGTTGATAAAAAAAATAAATAAATAAAATAAAAAATGAGTCATTTTGGTTTACAAAGCTTGTTAATTTTTAGGAAGTAACTGAGAAGCTGAAAGAAATCAATGAAAGAACACAGCATTGGGCTTCAGTTCGGAGACAATAAAACAGTACATTTGTGGCACAGCACTTGTAAAATCCCGCCTATATGTCAACGTGATAGATTTACATCAGTTCGCCATTGGCAACAAGCACAGCACCACTGGGACTGCACGCCCACTGGAGTGCATTGACTGTAGGACTTCGTCAACTGCAAGACAGCAGCAGTAAGTGCACAGTTCTTATGAAATAGAGTTGAGGTTGGCTGTGGTGGTGCCAACACTCTCGTACCCACCACCTCCTCTCTTGGACAGTCCTGCTAATGTCTGTGTTTATTCTTTCTCTTTTCTAGGATAAGAAATCTTTGTCACCCACTGACATATGAGGGGGATGAGTCATAGAAACTAAGGATGACTCTTATTGTCTCTCTTTAATAAGCAGCTGGAGGAGTGAAGATGAAAAGACAGTCGAGAAAGTACTATAAACCCCTTAAGATGCTAAGTAAGCTAATGTAATCCAAAATAATATCACAAATCTCAGAAATTAACATAAAGCTGAGTAAAACATCTCTGTAGCATAGTGCCAACAGTAATATATAAACCTACACAAAGTGTTTTAAGACTATTGCATTGGATTGCAATACAACCCCAAATCAGAAAAAGTTTGTACAATATGGAAAATGGAAATTAAAAAAGAGAGCGGTGATTTAAAAATGTTCTGCTTATACCCTGCTTATACTCTACCAGATCTATGAACCCATGCATCCCAGCCCTCTGAAATCTACTGCTTCAATCCTGACCTGCGTCCTGCCTGCTCCTGATCCGGTTTGTCTGCCTGTAATCTTCCCGTTTATGGTTTTCCGACTCTTTACCTGTCCTACCCATCTTCTGCCCGGTCTCATCGCATTGCTGAGCTCATTTCCTGTTACCTGCCCTCCGTCTGTTCCTTAACTGGTTTGCCTTATTCCCTCTCCTTGTTCTCAACAAGGATTGTGCTTTTATGCACATTTGGGTTTGTATTTGTTTCATATTTAGATTTACAAATATACATTTCTTTTTTTCTGAATTAAAAATCTAGCGATATTAGAAATCCTTCCTTTAAAGCATGTGAGAATATTAGAAACAATAGTGTTATTCTGTGCCCTCAGAGGGTCTCATAAATGCCAGAAGTACAATGCTGTTTCGAGACACCTCTGTCCATGGGAAAACCATTTTATTTTTTTAAAGGTGCAATACGCTTTCAAGCATGACAACCTCATCAAGAAGCCACTTTGTTCTGACACCATCACTTCTACTCACTTGTTCATGTTCATTTCCTCCACTCCACAGGGTTCTTATATCTGACTCTCCCAAAGTCGTATTTTTATTTCAAAGTAAGAGGCCTGCGGCTTATATATATTGAGTTGTACATCGAGTCTATAACACGACTGGTATCTAATGCTACCTCGTCCATACATAGACCGATCGGTGTAGAGTCATTCGTGGATTTAAAGCCGTCACCACAGCCAAAAGCAGAAGAATCTATTTGAAGCTGCACTGCATATCCCTCTGACAGCGATCCTTGCACATAAGAAGCCATAATCCATCATTAGCAGTTGAAGGCTGTTCATAAATAAGTTCCTTATCCTTTTCAGGAAAGGCTTTGGCAAATGGTAGAAGGTATCACTGGAGTGAAGATACCTGGAAAGTGTAAAATTGCTTGAATGTGTTGATCAGGCTCTGCAAACTGTTCAGCAAGGCCCCAAACATTTATTTTCCTTTTTAATTAACATGCACCTATTAAAAGATGTTGTCACTACTTTTTTCCTTCTGTTACTTATTACTATTTATATTTTATTTCACACCATCATATCTCTGATCAGACATCATTTGACACTTTATAAGCCTTCATATTAAACTGTGAATGACATACAGGACTATGCATCAACCCGCCAGCATGCTTTTCAGGATAAATAAAAGTCAAATAATTGACACACGTTGGTGGAACAGAACAAGGCCAATATGTCCAGGTGTGTTTCATGGCACTAATGGGGATGTTTAAAAGGAACTCATAGATATCCAAAACAGCATTAGAACATTTCTGTAGCAGCCATTTCAACATTGCTGCCAAGCAACTCTTCGAGCAGAAGGATTTTAATAGAAATCTGGTTCCTAGCCATTCACGTTCTTTGCCTATAACTATGTAGTTATGGCTGACGTGCAGCTGGATGGAGGACATGAAGATAGATGGGTCTTAAAGGAAGATGGATGGCTTCATATAGTGTTGCTGAGCATTCAGATTGTTCCTGAAATGTTTATGAGGGTAATATCTATCAGCTGTAAGAAGATTGATTAGATGTTTCTAATGAGAATAAACATGTCTAACAACTTCTTTTATAATTGCTTCTGCTTTTTTTCTTCACCCCTTTCTTTCTTCCTCTAATTTCCTGTCATCTCCCGTCTGTCACGTTAATTTTATATCGATGCCATGGAAGCCTTTCATACAATTCAGGAATTCAGGTACATGCGCTCTTAATGTCTTTTCTAAAATGAGGCAGAGTGCAGTTTATCATTTGCACCATATAACACGAAATCCCATTCCTGTCACTTGAAAAAGATAACGTATGTAAGTAAGTGTAAAATAAAAGTAATGTTTCATTAATATACTGTATACTTTGCTTTATTTATTTGCTGTGTGCATGTGTCAACAACTAATAAATTGTTGTTGACACATGCAGGAAGACGTTCATATACGTGTATGTGGGGCCAAGTCTAGATCTGATAAGACTTCTACTGCATGTATCAGTTTAACTATATTTCTCAGTAGTGAGGTGAAGCAAATAGCTTTTCAGTAGCAGACCTCTTTTATTGATCAAGGAGTGTTGTTGCATCCACGCAAGCTAAATTTTCCCAAGCATTTCTGAAGCTCAAACACAGCAGAGCTTCCAGCTGTGATCTGAAAACAACATATGATTATGTGACTGCACCATCCATTTGCATCCATTTGTAGAACTGAAGTATTTCTGTATGACTGTGCTAACATGTTATACATGCGCTAATATGGCTGATTGCTACAACGGGGAAGTAGAAGAATACAGAAGGACAAGCTTGAATTTACTTGATGGAAAGATGGCAGAGGGAATCTGCTGAAGACGAATAAGTCACCTAGCAGGCATCACATCTGGCATCTGGGATGGACCATCACTCAGTGGAAACATGTATTGTGGTCAGACCAGTCAGTATTCTGGTCTTTTTGGGAGGAAATGGATGCAGCATGCTCCGGACCAAAGCATGCATGGATGGAAATATTGTAGAACTGGCATGTGAATGTGTGGCAACATTCTTTTTTAATTTGCATTTTCCACATCGTTCCATCTATTTCATATTTGGGGTTGTAGCTGTAGTAGTAAACTTGGTCATGTTGTCGTAGCTTACTTTGCTGCATTTCTTTGTGGGTAACATCAGTGTAGAGAAACTTCATTTAACGTAGAGCTACTGTTATCTTTGCTCACTAGACTTTTCGAGTAGCTTGCCTACCACTGGCATTTATTAATAGCATCAACACATGTGGATGCAAATAAGTAATATTTTTACATTCTTCCCCCTCTAGCAAGTCTCAGTGGGAGACTGAGAGTGAGTGTTGGACCGCCTACATTGCTCCCTGGCTGCCAACAGCGGTGCATAAAGGTGTAGTCTTTTCACTTCTTAACCATCAAATTCAACAGAGAGTGGTTTATTTTGAATGTTCCCCAATACTGTGTTTTCAATTATTTTTGTTGTATCTTGGATTACCACCAAAATTGCATTCATCCACCTTGATAAGGGTGACATATGATACCCCTCCATGTCCACAAAACTGCTCCCAGTAGTTTGAGCATTATGACAAGCGCCTGTGGGGCGGCAACAATGACAACACAGGCCTCAGCGCATCCTGTCAGGGTGCAAGGTTGCACCGACACTGGGCCGCTTTGGGGGAGGCACAGTGAGGGGCTGTGGAAGCTGCAGGATCTGTTGGACAAGTGCAAGCAAACACCTCCTCACTATAGACTGCTAATGTCAAACTAGGAGAAAGAGAATGGACAGAAACCAGCAGCAGGAAAGTCAACATCTCTGTTCTTGGAAAGGCATGGGGAAGTTAATGTTGATGTGGGCAAGCAGCTAGTTTAACCACCTCTGATCATACAAACAACAACAAAGAACTCTCAGACCACGGCTACCAAATGGTTCTCATCGTTGAACTTAAGATTTCTCGGGAGGAGGGGATACCAGAAGCACATTAGTTCAAGTGGCTGAAGTAGTCTGAATTGGCAGCAGAGAGCGTCGAGGCTGGCTGGACCGCAAACATTCACCCAGTGGAAGTTGGATGCTTTGTGGGCAAATCAGCAATCCAATTCTCTGTGCTGCTGGGATGACTGCGGCGGGCCTACAGACCGTCATCAAAGAACTTGGAGAGGAGGCAGAGAAGGCAAGCTAGTGGTTGTGGCTTCAGAGGAGGGACAATTTATGGGGGACAATGCAATATGGTTACTGCCCCCCAGTGAGATATGTATTCAGTAGGGGGTGAAACATGAAACATCACTGAACAGTGGCTCCAACTGACGGCCTTGGAGGTAGAACATCATTTGTACAACACACAGTAGACACCAGGCAGACATACCCTTTGATAGAATCATATCACAGATCTTTGACATGTTGTTTTATAACTTTAGGGTTAAAGAACTACAGAAGAGCACACATAATATTTTAGTGTACTGTAATGACATTATAATTGCATATAAAAATAATGTATGCCACTGGTGTCCAGTGTTCCAATATAAAGGCATTACAATTATTGATCTAAAAGTACAAAAGACACCATACATAGTAGTCGGCTAATAATAACAGCAGCAGAATCTTAACAAAGCTAATAATGTTGACCGTGGAGAAGTATTTTCACTTATTCTTGCTTTTTGCTGTATTCTGAGAAGCACTGAGATGGATCACGTATTTGCAAATCTATATATTTACACAAGCGGTGAAAGCATTCACACAGAAAATATAAAAATCTTAAAATCCATAAGTACACATACAAATTGCCCACAAATGTGTGGTTCTGCTGCTTGAGTAAAGATTCAGTATTCACTGTGTTCATAATACAGATGGCCTGATTGATCAAAGACAGCCTAGAGTCCCATGAAATTTGACTCAGATAAAAAAAAAAACAAGATGTAAATTATAGCTTTGGAAATGTAGCCTGGGGCTTGTGTCATACAGCAGGATTAAGGGGTTAATGAGGTAACTCCAGGTTTAAACCTTGGATTTCGGTGTCATGAAATTATCACAGTGAGCAATTTGTTACCAGCTTTCCTTCTTGGCTTTTGATGCTGCAGCTGTTTTGCTTTTAGCCTGTAATATATTTTTAATTTCACCTTAATTCGAGACAATGTGAGAAATATCTAACTCTAGACCTGTCCATGTTTGTGATTGTTCATCAGACGCCAACACTGCGCCTGTGATGTGAACAAATAACTATGGTTTGTAATATGATCTATAACTATGGTCTGTCACCGTCGTTGAGACCACTTGGTGTGATGGCAATTGTTAGGCTTTGTTGAGCCGTGTAATGGAAATGCCGAACCTGCTTCATGGTACAGGCCACTGGTCCTAATCAGAGGTTACCTCATATGGATGCTACTGTAGGATTTTGTACGGTAACTGATTGATCAAACTCATGGGTGGGCTTCTCTTGGTCAGTTCCGTAAATTACAATCTTTGGAGAATGATGAATGTAAGATGCAGTTGAGTGCTGCACCTTAAATGTGACTATAATTGGAGGACCACAAAGGTGACATGGGCTCCTCCACTGATACGAGTGACAAATCATGTATATTCATGGAGTCATATACAAATATAACACTGTGTTTTAAAGTCAAGCAATACAAAAAAACAAACATTTACCAAAGCTCCCCCAGTACTGTACACCTTTTGCACTTTATAAATTATTTGACTGCAAGTTTCCAAGCAGCTGCACTAGAGTTACTATACAGTGGACAGTGGACAGAACTGCCAGTCCAGACCTGTTTGAGCTGCCTGATGTTGGCCCTCCCATGTTCCTCTACCTTGCATCTCGAGATGTCCCACAAGAGCTGGATTGGCTTCAGACGAGGCGACATGAGAGGTCACTTCTTCAGAAAGGCAGCGGTGTGCTTGGAGCGATGCTGTGGGTCATTGTCGCGCTGAAATGCAGCTCTTTGACCAAACGTTTCCATCTTCTCCTTCAAAATGTGGCAGTACATAGCAGAACCCATATTTCAGTTGATTAATTTCTGCTCTCCAGTACCAGCATCACGCAGCATGTTTGACTTTAGGCGTGATGCGCTTTTCTCGATAGTCTCAGGTATCAGGTCATCACCAAACATTCTGCACCCCATCACATTCAAACAAGCTGAGAAGAGAAACTGATTTTAATGCTTCCTTTTTGTTGATTACAATCGACTGAAATATTGAAAAATGACACTTCCGCAAGCTCGGTGTCATTTTACTCGTAAAAGATGTGTTGCAGTCAATTCTGGATAATAAAAGTTCTCGTTTTCACAGTTTCTGCATTTTGTCAGGTTGTTTCTAAACATACTGCATTAACTTCTCTTTCATGCTGCCTCTCTATTATTGATCTGTGTATTCCCTAAAGGTTCGGTTAAAGCATACATTAATTCCTGTAATTCGTACTCAGAAAGCTGCTTTACAGCTTAGCTGATCTCTAGCAGACGTTAGTTTTGATTTATTTGTCTTGGCACAACACTCTCTATACACTGTGATTAACCAGTCATTAACAGGCAACAGGATACCGTTATTTTGTAGCAAAGGTCTATACTCCACTAATGCATTCTTTTATTGATTAATGCCTTAAACTAAAACTACTGTCTCCTGCTGTGATTGTTATCTTCTTCTGTCATCATTCTTTCCTCCAGTATTTTGTGTGCGCATGTGTGTGTGTGTGTGACTCAGACATTTTTCTTTAAACCTCTAGGGGGTCTGCACTCTGCGCCCTGTCTGTCTGAGAAGCCCACACAGACCCCCCCCTTCCCCCTTCTCAGCCTCAGTGGAGAACAGTGGTGGGAGCTACTGTTCTTCATCAAAACACCAGGGCCTAAGCATCAGCCGCATGTCAGCAATATCTTGTGGCACAATCTCAAGGGTTGGATAGCGAAGGTTGTGTAGTCTAGTGTCCTGTAGAGTTGAACTGTTGCCCTCTGTTCCATTTTAGGGTGTTTGTTTAAAGTGCCTTTCCAGTAAAAAAAAAAAAAAATGGTATTTTTTTTTTTTCATGTTTCTTCACTGTGTTGTTCTCTCGTCACTGTGGAGTGATGTCCGACTGCCTCCACAAGTCACACTCTTACAAACAAATTAACAGAAACCTAAGCTAGTTTAGAAAGAATGAGCCAAGAAGGTGTTGCTGGATAAGTGCATTTATTTTTCTCAAACACTTAAATAGTATGTAGGGAACAGGTGTGTACATACAAGCGGGATTTGCGAGATATGCATCTTTTACAGTTGTGATGTGGAGGTTTGCAGCTAGAGATTCAAAATGTTTCAGTGATGAGGTAGAGGTAGATAGTTTTTAATGAGGCCATCAAACTTCTTTGTTTTAACAGACACAAGTTATTATTCAAAGCGGAACATTTTTTTTTATTATGTCTCATAACATGTCTCAAGTTATTGGTTAAATATTTATTAGTTTTTGGTTCTTAAAAGATCAGCAAAGATCATCATATCAACTTTTGTCCTCTATCCGCCCTGCCAGAGTACTCCCGTTGTACCTGAAACAACTCCCTGCTTGGCTGACTTCTTGTAATTCCACTAACACCGCAATCGACTCCTGCTGCACTGAGAAAACACTGCACTTCAGTCCATCCCCAGTATCTACATGCACACATTCAAACAGCAACCAAAGAGTGCCACCGTGAAGCTCAGTGGCACCCACACTAACGTGGAAAATGATCCTCGCCTGGGTCAGATACCACACAATCTCCCAACCAGAATGTTGATGAAATGCTCTGTATATATTGTACCTGAATTCAAACAGCTGAGAAAACCATTTTTGTGTAAATTTGTTCTTATGTAAAAGGATTACCTCCATCAAAGAGCTTGTGTTTTCATAATTGTCTGGAACTTGGCATCCAAATTCAATAAAATGTTGATTTTGTTCCATTTTCATGTGAGGGCCTGATCAGAACAATACAATCAGAGCCCAAAAGAAATGAGAAGGAAGCGTAAAAATGTAAATGCCCAGTGAGTTAATGGAAGCGTTGTCTCCAGAAACCCACAGTATAAATCACATCATTGTTTTTTTTTTTTTGTTGTTGACTGTTTTGTTGGCGAATATCTCCCTCCATTCTGTGAACGTGCTGTTTATTTTGACTTCAGTATCACACTGCTGAGTCTCTCTTTAGCATGAAAAATGAGCTGTATGAAAAGCCAGTATGTGATTAGTCACTGTGTTTTTGAGGCTTAGACAGAGCAGTCAGTGTATACCACAGCTATATGCCATGATGATTAATTTGCTGTGGGACTCTTGTATACAATTGTTCCTGTTGTGGTCTAAAGTGTAGGTGTGCATGTGTGTGGCATGTTTACCTGAGACTATCTGTGTGTCTTCGCTTCTACAAGCTTTTATTATATCTCTATCACATGGTCCCCTGTCTCTTCTGAGAAGCACATGGTTGTATGCTTTAGGCATGGCTGTCATTCATTGTCACATGTCACATCTGTTTATTGTGTATGAAAGATTACACATTTATCCTTTGTCTTGGAGGCGCCTTTTGACTGAAGATGCCACGTGTAACTGTTTTAGTCAAGCCCTGCAGCTTTCTAAGCTCTGAGACACATTGTGCCATCCGTTTATTGTACTGTTTGCATAAATATGAATATGCTAATATTAACACATACCGTGTACACAGAAGACTGTTGATTTTCTCCCATTTGAGTCATTGTTCACTGAATGCCTTGCCTGCAGTTCACCAGGTATGGGTGTGTTGGCATGATGCACAGTAGGAAACCTTGATTTCTTAGGTTTCTAAATTATTAATACAACAATGATAACACTACAGCATAAGCCTCAGGGTTAAAATAAGAATAGAGTTCCACTGGAGCTTGCAAGGCTAGAGCATCAGAACAGAAGTCATGCAATACTTAAATTAGTGTTGTCAAACAAAAATAGTGAAAATATAGATAACAAGAATGATATTTAAAGGTCCGGTGTGTAAGAATTATAGGGACTTAGGATGATGAAAATCAGAATTGTATTTACATTAGTGTATAATCACCTGAAAACATGAATTGTTGCATTTTTGTTGTTCATTTACTGTATAGATACAAAGGAAGCAGATCTCCATTCAAGGAGTCATGTTACGCTGCCATGTTTCTATTGTAGATCAGAATGATCTCCTTTTTTCCATTTTATACCAGGTGACATCTAGTGTTAAGGTACATTACATACAAAACAAACACTTCCTCTAACAAGGGATGCAGAGTGAGGCTTAGCTTGCAACGTCACTGCTAGATGTAATCTTTAAAGGTTCAGTGTCTAATCTTGAGTGGCCACTAGTGGTGGAGTTGCAGACTGCAACCACATGAATACCCCGCCAAATCAAGTAGATGAAATCTGTTCTGAGCTACTGTAGAAACACGGTGGAGCAAAACACTCTGTGAACGGTCAGCTGCTCCCACTGTAGGTATAAATGGTTCATTCTAAGGTAATAAAAACACAACGATTCCTGGTTTCAGGTGATTATACACGAATGAAAATATAATTATGAATATTATATTTGCTTTCTGTAATGAGATCCTCCCAAACCCCCCTAAATATTACACACTGGACTTTGGTGTTTAACTTGATAACCATTATCTCAGACAAATGTCTGGTTTTGTAGTTCCTAATGTATACTGTAGAGTATATTAAACAAATTGAATGAAATGAGGTCCTCAGTGTTTTTTCTCAAACAAAAAAGCAATTTACACAAGCCCTGCAGCACAATGTGTTTACTTTCTATATGGATAATGTCACTTTATGTGACACTTCTGAGCAATCAATATGCACACGTAATTATTTAAGTCTTTGCCTAAATGTGGCGTTGAATTAAGTTCCGTGTTACAGATACAGGCTAGCAAAGAACCTGCAGCGTTCATCTCTACAACCAGGGAAATGAGGCTGAAACAGATCCAATGCCATGTAGTCTGATTGTTTCCTCTGTCTCTGCCGGTGGAGGAATGTACAGTAACAAGTACATATACTTAAGTACTGTATTTAAGCAGAGGGAATAATAGTGTTTTCAACTCCACTTCATTTATTTTACACCTATAATAACATTAACCTGCTCCTTTTTACGTAAAAAATATGATACGCATTATATCTACACATTGGCAAAATACATTAAAATGCTCCTACATGCATTTGTCATAAAACCAGAATAATGTAATAATATATAATAATAATACATTGAAAGGAGGCATTCTGCATAATACTTTTCATTTTGGTATTTTAAAGCACATTTTGCTGGTAATACTTTGGTACGCCTTCCATCTGTGCTCCCTGGCTGATTTCCTGTCCTTCCATTTATCTGTACAAGCAGCTGGCCAGATGTTCACTGTCTACAGTTATCAATAGGTTATTGATTTAATTATCCATGACATCAATGATATAGAAAGCTGATTATATTCCTATAGAGACACTTTCTACCATTCTCAGTCACGGGATGTGCTTTTTGGGTCTTTCAGTGAACATATTTGTTACTTCAGGGCTACAAGATTTCTCATTTCATATGTAATATTAATGTGGTCTCCAATTCTGGTCATGATGTGGATATAAATAATTCATTTAGTTGTGTGTGTGCGTGTGTTTTCTCCTTTCTGTTCACTATGCTGAGTGACTTAAGTGTCATTCAAATCGAAACAGA
>JAPQRN010000006.1:14669078-14698963 GCA_037367275.1 Coranthus polyacanthus | reverse complement strand
CTCCCTCCCTTCCTCCACGGCACTTTCTCTCCTTGTTTGTCATTTTCGACTCCCTTCCTCTCGTTGCATTCTCTCACTTGCGCTTCTCAACTTCACAGTGCTTTGCCAAATCAGTGACAACAAATTCACATCACAGAAACCAAAAAAAAATGACCGCTGCTCAGGCAAAAGATATTCAAAATTGGAAAGTGAATCTGCATATTCACAAGCAAATCATTTGGCAGGTAATGTTGTTGGTAAAAAAAAATTAAAATAAATAAAAAGTTGTCCTGGACAGAAAAAGTTACTGTTTATACTTTAACTCTGTGGTAACATTCTTTCCCCATTAAATGTAGTGGAAATTATTCTTTTTTTGAATGTTTTTAGAAGTGAGTGCATTTTGACTCTGAGTTTATTGACTCATGATACCTTGGATTTTTTTGTAGCAAAGTGATTTCCACTTCTGTGGAAAGTGAGTCTATTGTTTTTTCAGTACTTCCTGTCAGGCTATATTAGTCATAGTGGTTTGGTAGTCTGCCATCATGTAGGCCTTCTGTTTATTTAGGGATGATTGTGTTTCTAGTTTGTCTTTTTCTAACTGTAGAATTTTGTTCGGACGCATGCTGAAAGCTTTGACTGGACTGAATAAACTGAGTGAGAAACATGCATATAAAGGTGCCGTTTCTTAATTGACTGTGTGAAATCAATTTCTAATCAGAGAATATTGATACCCTGCATGGAGATTCTAAAGGTGTTTTCAAGGGCAGTTAAACAATATTCCATCTTACTTGCCAGTATTTATTCACTTATGATAACAGAACTTGTCAGGATCCTTTAGATCAGAGATTGTTTTTCAGCTGAGGATCCCAAATTGAGGAAAATTTGTTTTGCCCTGGGGACACCAAGTCTAATTAGAACATTGTTACTGTGGATATGAACCATCAGAAAGCAAACTCTGACCCATTTTCCTGTTCTGACCAGTAGCTTTAAAAATCTTGCTGTAGGCTTGGTAAAATCTCACCACATCATGCCTTCAAATGCCACCCGAAGTGACTACTGTTGTCCAAAATAAACTCCACACCTCCCTTTTGTTCCACACCTTCCATCTTTGTCACACATTGACGCTATTATTTGTTTTTTAGACTGACCTTTAGCCTGTGTAGCCTACAGGTATTTCATTTTGATTGAGGTTGAAGAACATGAGGCAAAACATCAGGGTTTTCATTTTCCAAGCCCCTGTCTGATCTCTGCCTATTCCCTTAATCTGTTTGTTCCTTTATTATTGCCCTCCACTGCTATTCTCTTTATCTTTTTATTATTCTCTGCCCTCCCAGCCCTACCACCAACCCCAAGAGACTGTCTTTCTGTTGAAATTTTGCTCATAGGTAGGCTTGCTCTTCATCTCCAGTTTCAGACCTAAACGTTGTTATTTTTAACCAGACGTGTGTCTGTAGTAACTATGACGACAGTCGTCTTGTAAAATTCTCATTTCAATCATGACTGTGATCTTTTCCTGACCCGTAACAAGATTGTTGTTGTGGCTACAGGTCATCAAATCTTAGCCATGCCACTGTTACAGTCGAAATGCAACAGTGATTTTGAACATTTTAATGTTACATTTTATATAATTTCTCCAGCTGTCACGATCCACTATTTTGTGTCATTTCTCCTGCTACCTATAGGGACAGTGATATCAATCACATTCTGTTATGGTTCTTATTAGAGGGTATGGACAAAGGGCATCTGTGGTCACTCAGGTTGGAGGACTTGTTGAACAACGACCCTGAAAAATACTGTGTTCCACCAAAAGTGCACAATATCATTTTCCCATTCCCTGTTCATCAGAAATAAATAACTCTCACATTGTATAATCCATGAAATCCTGCAAAATCTATAAAGCTGACTAATGCGCTTCCCGTCGCAGCTGTTTCACGCATTTCTGATGAAGCTTTAGTTCATTAGTTATTTATATTTATGCAAATACCTTTGTCTGTGTCCATATAAATGAACCCTTAAACAGAGGCCATGTCAGAATTCGTGGTGATTTCAAGTCATTTATCGTTAATGCAGTATTTAAGCTCCTGCTTACCAATCAAGTGCTAATTTCAAGTGTGATGTTTGGAATTTCAGATAGCCGCCGAAATCTGCAGGTGTGTGTCAAAACTGGTAATGAAGCTAAACGTTGGCATTGTGCCAGTCCAAAATAATGAAGTGAAAAAAAAAGTCAGCTACAAATGAAACAACACAATTACCCAAAATGTCACTTGCTGGCTTTTACTGAGCAAACAACCCCTCTCCTTTTCATTATTGACCATATTTTTAAAAGGTAAAACAGGGGGTGGCTGCAAATTGTCCTATAATTGGTGACTAAGAGGTAACATCTAACAGCTCATTTGTAAAACGTGTTTTGACATTTTTGATTATGTTGCATTATTTTTCATTTCCTATATTGTTTTGAAGCAAATCAAGTTTGTCAGTTTGTAATCTTCTAATCTCATTGGAGACAGAGTTGGTAAGAAACAATGTGCAATAGGCTACTTTGAAATACGTAATACAATCACACAGAACCACTTTCTACCTCGGGGGGGGGGGGGTGCTTTATCTTATTTTTATGGTCAATCTCGAGGTCCCCAGCCCTCACTTTGAGCACCTCTGGCTGTGTCGGTTTCTGTTGTCTCCCGACACCTTATCGGCTACCTCATCCAGGCAAACGCCCCGGCGATGGCATCACGCACGGTCGTCATAATAACGCATCTCTTATTACCAGCCTGTAATCCCAGAGCGGCGGCTTGTCAATAGACGGAGCAGGACACGGACACAGAGGGAAGGGAGGCAGACTGGATGGGAGCTGGTAGGCGTATCACCTCCCGGGACAAACCGCCGCACAGTACGAAAGTAGCCTAACTGCAGGAGGGATCGAGATTATCGGCGTGGTGGTGGTCAGGACGCTGTTTAACGTCAGGAAAAGAGAGAGGGGGACGCGAATTGTTTGAGGCTGTTTCACAAAGCGGAAAACTGATCCTTTCCTGTCTCAGAGGCTTGCTTTTTTTGTGTGTGACCTATAACGCCTCTTTTCGTAGGCTGCCATCCGTCGGGCGGCACGCTCCGCTGCCCGGTGTCTATCCTTGGAGAGAACGACGCGTAGACAAGAGAGAGGTCAAGACAAAGTCACTTCTGTGGCTGAAAAGGAGGAGTGCGGCTCTTTAGAAAAATCATTAGATTCGGCAGGTTGTTCTCTACCAATTTGCACTCTTGTAATTCAATTCCTTACCTTGAAGACCTTGAGGCGGATAATAACCTACCGACCGCAACAACTGTAGAGGATTATTCTAGTAGAGGACGTGAGTAACGAGCAGCGCTTACCAAATGCAGACAGCTTTGCATGAGTGAAATATGATGTTCGGACAAGAATGACAGGTCTGAATGGGGGAGCGAAGAGCATCCATACGAGAGATTATGTGGAGAGCACTCGAGTAGCTTAACGACGCGACCGTGCCCGATTAATCGAGTGAAAAGTCGTTTTCTCGCTCGCACTTTTCATTGCTTTTCGTGCGCTATTAAACTAGACAGCGGATCCCAGCTACATTGACCCAGACGGTTGGATATTTTCCCATAAATGACCGATTAACGGGGTCTTTATGGAAACGTGGGGAGCTCATGTGGAGACCAAATGAGTGCGCAACGCGGCGGCGCGCCGGTTTAACGGCGTTTTCTCCACGCTCACATTCCCTGTCCCAGTGGATCTCTAGTGGACGTTGGCTTGCCATAGGCTACAGGCTGCACCGGTCGTGCACCCACACCTGTCGTTTAATGTAAACTCAACGGGAACTAAAGTGAAACGCCTCGGTATCCCCGCCACCAGGAGCCCCACAGGGTGGCCAGCCTTGCGCGACGCAGGACAAAAAAAAAAAAAAGTGGATATGATGTCTTATTTGTTTTGAAAAATTGTCTGATCGCGAGGAGGATTATTTCACATATTGTTTGCTGTGCGGAGTTCTTCACCTGGTTTGAAAGTGGGGAGATAACCGGAGGAGAACTAGCCCTTTACCTAACCGGAGAGGAGGAGGAGGAGAGGCATACGCGCAGGTATGACAGTCTCTTTATCTACTTTTCTCGTCTGCCCGATTATCTCACCTTCTCCTCTCTTCTCCTCTCTCAATCTCCTTCTGCTTTCAACATCTTCCCGCATAATCGCACGGCGTGGTTTAGGAGAGGTTGGCTTGTAATTTAAGAGGAGCAGAGTTGAGCACACACACGCACGCACACGCACACACACGCACACACGCGTATAGCGGCAGAAGAGAAGGCAGATGGGGAGATAATGGCGCTGGTGTTTTCTCTCCTACACGATTTAGAGATGGTGATATCCTTCCTCCAGATTAGCGACAGGAGGAAAGGAAGGGGAGGGGAAGGGAGAGATGGTGAGGGGGTGCAAAGCATGAGAAGTGTGAAGAAAGCGGTTCGAAACAGATGACTAGGGGAGGTAGGTAAGAGATAAGAAGACAGGGGCGAAAATATGCAGGTAGATAACCCACCGCAGAAGAAAAGCAAGAGTGTTTGAGAGTTAAGATAGAGAAAGGAGGGGAAGGATGGATGGGTATAGGGGAAAGGTAGAACTCGAGAGAGAAAACGGCAATACATAAAATTGGGGGAACAGACCTGTGAAAGGAACAAGGCTTAGAAGAGAGATGAGGGGAGAAGTGAGGCAGGAGGGACTTGAAACTGAGATGTTAGGGGTAGAGAGCAGAGGAGATGGTGATGAGGTCTATTACAGACAAGAAACAAGGAGAAGAGAAGATGGCCTGGTTGATAAGAGGTGTAGGGTAGAGAAGAGGACTGATGGAAAGGCAAGTAAAGAAAATAGCAGAGCACTGGAGAAAGCGTGTAATTAAATAGATTGGGAAGGCAAAGAGGGGATAGGGGGGAACAAGTCAGGAGATATAGAACAGGGATAAAGAGAGACCAGGTGTTGCAGCTGGCAAGGAAATGATCCATCAAGAAAGGTCTAACAATAGAGTGCTGAAGGCCAAGTGTAGAGTGCTATAACAGCCCTCTGCTGTAGCTACTGTATGGCATTTTCCAATGTGATTGCTGTGTAATAGTCGTTGCTACACCATGGAGACAGAAAGAGAGGCAGAGAATGTTGAAAAAAGCTCAAGGAGGAGATCCACAGAGCTTACTTTGCTGTGTCAGCTCATCAGTCCCTCCTTACCTGGCAGATTTTCCCTTCCCTAACAGCCCCATTTGCATTTTGATTGGGGGTTTTGCAATGGCTCTAAGCGACCTTAAAAGACATGTAAACACACATGTGAAATTAAGTGTGGTTGGGAGTGTGGTTTCTCTGGTTTCTGTTTCCAAATGTGTGTAACTGTGGCTTAGCCGAAGCCCTGTTTCCACACAAACACTGAGGAAATTATATCAGTCGTTCTTGCCTATGTGTTGTCATTTTTGTTTGCATGTGTTGATACGTCAAGCTGCATTTTGAGATCACTATCGTTCTGAATAAAACTAAAAGAGGATTTCTCTTAAAGCTGTGTACCAAATGTACCAAAAGACCAACAAGAAAATGCATTGTAGTCATGCTTGTGTGTACTGCACATAGCAGCTGATGTAGTCTTTGTGCTGAAATATTCTGGGCCTTGGAGTTCCCTTCTGGAAATCCATTCTGGTCGCTGACATCTCTGTCACACTGTGTGCCCTAACATGTACACAGTATTCCGAGTTAAAACGTAAACCCATATTTCAGTCAAGCTTATTTGAGATGCTCTGCTAATGCATCTTTGTATCCCACTCATGAATTCCACTATACATGAATAAACAGGACATTCTAACACTACCATGGAAACTGAGTTCACACAAGCAGTCAAAAATAGAAATAAATTGTGTAAAGTGTTAGTGTTCCTCAAAACTGCTTCCAGCTATTTTGCACAGGTCTCCTATTGCTTAAGAGATGTATTGGGGTTTTTATGACCCTGGTATTTTCACATAAAGCAACTCAAACACTAGAGCTGCACTCAGACACATGTAGAGTTCGATTTCGGATTAATTGGTCGATATCACTGGTCCCCTGAAAAAAAAACATTCAACCAGCAACAAAATGTACTATTTTTGATTTTATCAGAACCTAGATGACTGCCGAACTGAACAGCTAAGTCAAAGTGATAGATATCATGTGATAAATGAATAAATCAATGCATTGTGATCCCAGAACATCAAACTCAAAGCCATGAAGCAATAAATGTGGAATAATAGCAAACTTACGTTGAAAAATTAAGTGCAAATGTATTTATTTTTTAGCTATTTTTATCCATCAAAGTCACTATTGGCCACTATTTGAGCCAAATTTTGCTGATACCGATGTTCGGAAAATGCTCCAATCAGATGACTAATGGATTAAAAAAAAACAAAAATCATAAAAAAAACAAAATTGAGTAATAGTGTAAGCGTCTTCTGTTAAAATGTGCATGGGAGTCTGACTACAACGTATACGTCTTAAACATCAGTGTCAGGCTGAATTAGTGAGGAGACGCTGACTCGCAGACTCTCCATTTCTGAAAGTGAGCTCAGGAAAGGGAGGGGAAATTTTCCAGCAGAGTGGAAGGGCAGAGACTCGTTTGACCCTAATTTCCAGTTTAAAAACAGCCTGAAAGTGGGGTTTCATGATCCCCATGGCCTAATACACCAGAGGCATAACTGGATCCAGAAAGTGACAAACTGAGTGCAGGAGAATTGGGAGGTTGGTTAAAAATTGCATGCGACAATTAAAAAGTTGCTGTCCCTTAACGCCTCCCAAGCATTTTCACAAGCTCATAGTGTAGAGTAGTAGTTGAGTCAAAGGAGGAAACAAGAAGGCTTCATTTGAAGGGATGAAAGCAGTTCACTTTAACTTAGACCCCTTATTAGTAACACAATATGAGGGCCTCAATTATAGTCTTATAATAGTTAAATAATTATTTGCAATTTGTAAAGGTCTGCCAGACAGCACTGAGCTATTAGTCAGGTGAAGTTTTTCAATAATTCTTTGTCAATTAGAAAAGAGATCCAAGCTGTCTTTAAATGATCTTTAAACAATGAAACCCTCTATATTTGGCACCATGTGAAATATGTCTCAGTCTGTCAACGTCAGATTGAACAATGAAGCTGGAGAGACGTGTAAATTCTTGGAGGAGTGTAAGTTTAATTGATTGATGTGTCTGTATGGGAGAGGGAGACAGAGCAGAAAAGAAATGGAACTCACACAGAGAAATTCATTTTTTGAGAGAAAGGGAGAAAAAAAAAAAAAGAGAAAAGGGGAAGGAATGCATCTGCAGGTACAATGGATGCTCAATTGACAGCCACTTCTGTGTTTGGGTGAAGCTGAACACAAGTGAAGGAAGGAGAGAAGGAAATGCACAGGGAAAGAGGAAGGCAAGAAAAGCAGAGGGGGGAAGAGAAGGAAGTGATGCTTTATGAGGGTAAGGCTGAGGGGAAAGGAAAGAGAGAAGGAGGAATGACAAATAAAAAAAAGGAAGCGTAGAGTGAGAAGATTTCATTGTGAAGCTCTAGGTGTTGTGACTGGGATATTATCTGACTGTGGCACCACAGTGTTTTATATTTTTAATGTTCAAAATATGTCTTCATGATGTTCTCAACATAGCGACATGCTGTCCACTACAGTGGGGGTTTAAATGTCTACACAGTTTGTGAATGCGCGTGTGCGCATGCATGTGCATGTGCATCGCAACAGATGCTGATTCAGTGGCGCAATCCCACCTCACCAGGGAAGTGTGGCTGAGAGATGCCGAAAGAGAGAGAGAGAGAGAGGTGAAGAGAAGGGTAGTGCCAGTAGAAAGTGAGGGAGTGAGCTGCGTGCTGAATGCTAAACAGCATGGTATAAGAATGGTGCTGTGTGGAGCGGGCAGGCAGAGGGATATAACACATATCAGCTAAACCACAGTATGCTGTAACTTTCCTAACTTCATCTCGGGGGATGGCAGTTTTATTGTCTTCTTTTTTTCTCAACCAGTACCAGATTTTGCTGACAGTTTTTTTATTGCTGAAATGTTTTTTTTTTGTCACAACCCCAAAACAGATTTCCAGTGTTTATTCTGACTCTGCAAATAAAGGAAACATTGTGCTTAATATTGTAAACAGCATAAACAACAGCAACACAGGAAGTTTCTGTACAGCTAGTAACTATGGATACCACAAATACTACAGTACATGTCTAGAGTAAAATATGGATCTATTTTTACCATCTTATGATCCACCTTTTGGTGCTAACTTTTGTCTTGGAAATGTACTGCTATGCAGCAGCTCTCTCCCATTGTTCCTTATTGCAGACAACAATGAAAGAGATGGTTGGTCTTGGTTTTCGATGAAGGAGCTGCATGTGGATTGGTCATTGCACAGTCACATAGAAGCTATATACTGTGGCCTGTTTCATCTTGAATTCTACACTGTAAATTATTTGGCTGTAAAGTTAATTTGCAGGCGAGTAGTACAGAGAGTCTGTTCACTGTACATTGTAACTTAATTGTCATTAAATTAGTGAGATTTAGCAGTACTGTAATGTAAAATTACTGCATTTACACTGTGGTTACTGTGATGTAGCAGCATGCTCTTGTAAAAGTACAATATTATCTGTAATAGTAATCAGTGTTTCCCATTAATTATATAGACTGTGGTGGCCCGCCACAGTCTCATAACAAACCAAAAATAGTGTGGAAAGAGGACTTACTCTTAGCGGAGACATCGAGACAATTTGGATCTTTCACACAGTGAATTTTATTATTGTGTTAATCATTTCTCATCCTGTCTGTGCTAACACAGAGCTTGCATCCAGCCTATCACTCACAGTGTTGGAGCTTTGAAAATCCAACGTAATTAAGGTAAATAACACGTGACGCGATAAAATGATGATGTATACCTGAGAGAAAAGAACACAGAACAACTTAATTAACATGGCAAAATGTCTGTTTTATCTAGGGTTGTACCAGACGTTCCTACTTATTTATTTTTTCACATCTGGCAATCGGTTCCATTGGCATGAATCTCTGTGATGATTTTGACCACATTTAATGCCACAGAGTCATGGGAACATGCTTTTGAGCATTTGCAAATTAGTAACAGACAGCTGCATATGATTCATAGCCCTGTGCCTCTACTGACTGGCCGAAGCCGCTATCCCCGGCCAATTAACTAACTATTCATTTAATTAACATCCGCGGTGCTCTGGTTTCGCTGTGTCCAAGAGGGATTCGGACTTAAAGGTGTTCAGCTCCACGGTGGGTTGTATCATCTGTGAGCTCGCCTCGGGACACCTGCGCTCTGACACGTGTAGCGGCCGCGGGGCTGGGCGCTGCCACCAGAAAAGAAAGCCCACCTCATATCTCACCTCCATGCGTCGCCAGCGAGTGAAAAAAGTAATTTGTTCAGAGTTCTCGTGAGAGAGTTTCTCCTGTGAGTTAACCTCCGGCGCATGTTGTCACATGGATTGGTTTCTTTATGATTGATTCCCTTTATTGATAACTGCTGTGTAGTCTGGTGTGGATTAAGCACGAGGAAATAGCCTGAGCGAGAATTCTCACATTCAGAACATAAGGTTCATAACTCACGAATCACGTGTAGGAAAAAAATGGAACTGCAAGGTTAGTGTATTTGTCGCAAGTCACGTTGCCGTTGCAGTATTGAATAATGATATCACACATTTTTCTCATATATCGTATGTAAGTAGGCCCAGATAGTCATTTATTGTACAGTTTAATGGAAAATGCAAAACAGTGCAATTTCTCCATTCATTTTTCCCACTTTTGTAACAGCTGATGAAGATTATCCGACTCATGCAGATGAATTGTAAAGACAAGGACAGAGTGAGCGAGACCCTCTGCTTCTGACACATTAATGATATAGTAAAATGTAACAAAACTTTAAAAAACAATTTTAAATCATCGTACACTGCACGTTTGCAGACCTGAATATGCAAACTTGGTCATTTATGTATCCATGCTGCCTCGTCGTCATGAAGGATCTGTGTGGATTACTTCCCAAAACAAACAAACAAACAAACAAACAACAAAAAAACAACTGCTGACTCAGAAAAGGCAAGGCAGGGCAAGTTTATTTATGTAGCGCATTTCATACACAAAGCCAATTCGACTGTCTTTACTTAAATACAAAAAAATAAATAAATAAATAAAAAGCCTGAAATGTTAGAAACAGCTCTGTAGCTTTGACGCAAAACAAGGGTAAATTGCAGTCAGGTGCAAAACTATACGGGCGTTTGTGCACCAGCATTTCATTAGTACATAAAACTTCTACGGTATGACATTTAGTATACTGTTGCAGTTTGAAATTTGTATTTGTATCAAGAAATTCCACAGAGATTTATAAAAACATGTTAATTTCTTTAAACATCTGCCAGCAGCTGCCAGGTAACGGTATCCGTGGTGATAAGCCTGGTGGTCATGTGATAATGTGGTACACTGCTTTAATTTTGACATACAGCATACTACGCTATCTACAATAAAAAATAGTACGCAGTATACAGCACATACGTATGCAGAATGTAAGCATCCAGTACGCGATTCTCACTGGATTGAGAACAGAAAACGTAAGGTTAATATAGGCACCTCAACCTTTAGTCTGCAACGGATGAGTAGTGGATGAATTGCTGTAAGTTTGTGTGGTTTTTAACAAGGGTTTCAGCACCTTTCAGATGCTTGGTGGCCCCCAGTGAAATTACCTTTGGATGAACTCCAGAGTGCAGATAGTGTCTTCATCATACTGACCATACTGTAGATTAAAATTGTAGTAGCTTGTGAACATGGCTGCCAAACCACAGACGAAGTCCTGCAGCTAGCAGCTTTGCCTACATTACGATGAGTGAGGCTTCTATGGAGTATAATGAGCATTGTGTGAAGGTGTATTGCTATAGCTCAATTTATTTTAAAGTACCTATGAAGCCACACAGAAATGCATCGATACCAAAGACATAAAAAAAAACGACATATGTGGTTTGAATGTTACATAAATAAAGTCAAGCAACAGTACGAAAAACATGCTGGCTCTCTCTCTTTCTGTTATTTACTCGTGCTTTTCTTTTCTCCCCATTAAACAGCTGCGTCATTGCGTGTCGGCCTCTCTTTTTGCATCCATGCGTTTGCGTGGAACTGTACCCCTCTCTCCTCGCCCCTGTAATTGTCTTGGTCTGGGGTGACAGAGCAGACCTGACAAGCGAACCCAGATAGTGAGCGGAGATAGATTGAAGAGGAGTGTCTGCTCTCTTCTCTATCTCTCCTCATCTATTACTTGTGTCTGACAGAAGCATCGCCGCATGATGGATGGATGCCCCACTCTATCTCTATCCGCTTCTCACTCCGTTCGCTCTGTTTTGCTCTCACTCACTCATTTTTCACCACTTGGTTTCTCTTCATCTTCTCGTCACATTTTTTTATATTCCCATTTTCTGACCATCGCTCACTCTCCCTCTGCCCGGCTCTCTCTCGTACTTCCTTGATAGATAATGTTTAAAAAGTGCAAGTGTTTAAATTGGTGGTGTAGCTACGTATATGTTCGAGAAACCCGTGTTTCAAATTAGCGGAGCAGGGTGATCTTTCATTCAGTGTTTGTTGCCGGTTATCAGTAGGTTTTTGTTCAGACTTATCGGGGTTTTTTTTATGACATCTCACACAGTGTTGTGCAGGGCATCGAGAATCTGTATTACTGAATGTGTATTTCCTAAATGTTCAAAGAGAGAAGAGAATTATTATGAGCATATGAGAGCATTATGAGTTATTTTTTATTCATTAATAAATACATTGTGTGGAACACGAGCAAGACATTAAGCCTGAAGTGCTTATTTCTCTGTACTTCTCAAATAATGACTCTTGGCAACATAGATGACAGTTTTAACAGTTTTTAACTGTAGATTACTTATAGACAACGGCATAGTGTCCCATTTATATACCTGCATTCTTCTATTGCATGTGTTTCTTAAAAACTGCTGTAGAAATGACTGTGCTGACAAAACAATCCCTGCATAATTCGTGTTATTACTATAAGAAATGTAATTCATATGACACTTGAACACTTACTGTCTGTGCACATCTCACAGTTTTAAATGCGTTGAACATAAGTAAAATTCCCTTTTTTTAATAGTGAGCAAATAATATTCATCAATACTTGAATTAAAAAAAGACTACATTCAACCTGCCCTGATGAAACAGATTGTAGATCATAAATATGCCTTTTCCAAAACTTGACCTTTGATTTTGCCAAATTACATTTAGTAATGTTTAAATGTATAAACAAATACTTTTGCACATGAGCCCAAAAGTATTTTCATCAATACCAAAACCAGGCATGCTAAAAGTGATGACATGAAAGCGCTGAATAAAGAACAGATGTTCACGTAAAACTAGACCGGCTTAAACTCAATTATAACTTGACTTTTTAACACCCAAATTACTGTCAATCACTGAAAAAAAGGAAAAAGGATTTTCCATGCACATACTGAAGCACACGGACCGGACACTGCTCTTTGAATCAGTACTCAAGTCTAAGTTCATCTGGAGCGTACAATGAATGCAGATATTGATGAACACTTACTCCCCCGTTCCTCTAGATATTAATAACAGAGCATTTACCCAGTGTTTCCCATTAATTGTATAGACTGTGGCAGCTTGCCACAGCTTATTGACATAGTAAAACAGTAAACTTCATCAAGCATTCAAAGTCATATCACAGACTTGTTAGTGAAACGTATTAACCACAACTACGGTTGAGCTGTCTTCCAGGAAACAAATACGTTTAATCCAGTAAAAAGAAGCTCAGAAAGTGTGAGTTGGCAGGTGATCGACCTGTCACACACACCAGTCAATCAAAGCCTGACACAGCAGACACCAGAGCCTTCTCTTCACAGTAAAATCATATGAACTGATCAATGATTTTAAGACGGACAACCACATAAAACGAATGAGACCGGAATGACTTCTTGAAAAAAATATTGACTCAGTATTTTTAGAGAGAAGTTCATCGGAAGTCTATGTGAGCCAGGGTTTTTTTTGGACTACCTGTAGGTTTATTGCTGACAGACTCTAAAGAATCACTATGAGCAGACTGAAATACATTTGCACAGCCAAGCAACATTAACGCTAACGGCAGCCAATGATGCAACATGCAAAAAAATAGGCGAGACAAAACTAATTTGTAGCATAGTTCCAGAGGTGGCAAAAGTACACGCATCCTTCACTCAAGTAGAAGTACACATACTTGTGTAAAAAAATAAGTAGAAGTTCTGATTCAGCTTAATACAAAAGTACAAGCTCTGGAATGTACTCAAAGAGTAAAAGTAAAAAGTTCCCCCTTGAATGCAGTAAAAACAAAATAACGGCCGAGTGTTGAAAATGTAAGGAGTAGAAAGTTCAGATACATGAGTTAAAATGTAGGGAGTAAAAGTAAAAAGTCGTCAGAAAAAAATAAATAATAAATACTCAACTAAAGTACAGATACCTGAAAGATCTACTTCCCACCTGTGCATAGTTCACGGAGCTGCATACGATAAACCGTAAACTCATCTTGGCTTTTTAAAACAGCGGCTAAAGGGACAGTCAACCCTTTTAACTCGAAGCAGCCGACTCAGCAGTTCACAAAATGACTGTTTATTAACACGGGTTTAAAGGACAGACCCAGCTGGGCTGAATGGTCCACTTGACACACCATGAGCCTGATAGTCGGCAAGATAGTGTGAGAAATAATTAGACTTGAGAGGGCAATCTACTGTGGCTAATGGTGCTCTTAAGGACCGAGCAGGTAGGTTTATAAAGCTCAGCAATAGTTGCACTGTGCGGAGGACGATGGTGAACTACGAAACAGAGAAAGAAGATCAGCGTTGAGCTTTGGCCTTAATCTGGACCTCTCTAATTTTTATCCATTAATCTCATCAACACGGCTTTGTGACACTACAGTGCAGTGACCGGGCATTATGCTATTGAATATAATGTAATTGCATCGCGTGCTTCATCAGTTGCCACGCCCTCTTGGGGGAAATGATCTCACTGTCGTCTTCTGGCAAAACTTGCCATCTGCGTAATTTCAGTTTGCTTTAGATTGAGAAGGCGCTGCATCGGATACATGCTCAGTGTATATGTGAACATTATCTACAGAAGGGAAAAAAGCCCACTGCTACATTTCTATCAACCTCATAAACATTAACTACATATCTCATGAAACTTTAAGATGATGCCACAGCAACCAGTAGACAAAAGACGTATGTATATATATCATTTAGCCTTACTGTGTATTTAAGCCTTAAATCATGACCACCCATCCAGCTCAATATTTAGAATATATGCAGCTGGTTTAGGTATTTAGTTAGTTAGTTAAAACATTTTATTTAAGCTGGGTTGATGAAAAATAATTCCTTTTACATCTATAGCATTTCATTTTTTTTCCTAAGCCACTTCCTAGTTTTTGCTTCAGCTGAAAAACACTGGGGTATAGCAATCCTCCAGTCAGTATAAGGGGGGGGGGCTGGGAGCATTTACAAAAGTAGAATGTGGGTTAGACTTCCTTTGAATATGGATGTGAGGCTGGAAGAGGGAGCCTCAGTCTGCAGTTGCTGTTTAGTGCACAGATCATAGAACATGTACATGAAGGAGTATCAAACGCACACACAAACACAGAGACACACATAGGTGTCGATCTGTTTTTCAGTTCATGTTCGCATGCAAATTTACAGTACTACTTAAATATTCAAGGTCTCTTCAACATGTGCACACACACACAAACGCACACACGCACACACACACACACACACACACACACACACACACACACATACACAAATGTTGGGTTTCCATGTGTTTAGGGGACATTACGTTCGCTTACATTCAAACACACCTAACCCTACCTTTACCCCAACCCCTACACCCTCAACCCCAACCTCTTTTAACAATTATTTACCCTCCAGTTTAATTATTAATATTACGAGGGGCAAATGTTGTCCCATAAGTGAGTCAAGTCCCCACAAGTGACCCTATTTTTTTTTTTTTTTTTTTTTTTTTACTTTACAGGCGCCTGTGAGGCTGCTGATGCATATTTGATGATGGCTTGATTGACAGTGGCAGAAGACTGAGAGTTGTGTATGTGTCTGTGTGTATATATGTGTGTTTGAGAGACCAAGCAGCAGCTAACACAGAGAAACTCCCCATTGCTTTGAAGCTATTGTAAACACAAGAATCCATCTACCCCAGCCAAATGTGCATCTTGGCCCTTTTCTAAAGCTTCTGTATTAGTCCAGTGAATAAAGTCTTGCTGGGCTTATTAACAGTGAGATTAGTACCATCCCCTACTGTCAGTCATCATGTTGAATTCCGCTGTTTTACATTGTGAGAGATATTAGCAAAACTTGTGTGTATAAATGACAAAACAAAATATCTTTTAATCATCATGCTTATTTTGTAAAGCTTTGACGCTGTTAAATTGGAGGGTTGATTTAAACTCTGTTACTGTGCAAAATAGATCTGGCTTTAGACAACCAGGATCATCGGCTGATTCACTCGACCAGCGCAGCCTGCACGAGGTCAGACATCTGTCCAGGGCCTCCCACTCAGCCTGCTCTGTTTCCGATAAAGCCATGAAGATGCCCCCTCTCTAGAACTGTGAGCTATTTTCCACTGACGTGCCAGGCACTTCATAAATCATGTTATAGTGAAGCACAAACTACTCTGCAACTGCCATAGGGTAGGGCTGTGGAGCCAAGATGGCTGCCATTAAAAGCTGCAGCGTCCAAACAAAACCTCACCGGTCTGATTTGTGTTGAATTCGTCGCTTTATTGTTTAGGTCGGGTGTGTGTTTAAGAGTATTCTCCGTATTATCGGTGCTCACAGGACATTTACAGCTCCAGTTTAGTGGCGTCCAGCATTAACAGGCTTGATACTGTGTGGGTGTATCTGGATGTGTGTGTGTGGCAGCTGCAGAAGTCCTTGTCCCAGCTGTTGTACTACGCTGCCAACTCACTGGGCTGGCAGCTGCTACAATAAAGTTGTAGTGTGTTGTCTCTATGCCATCCTATAATAATCCTGTGAAATGTGAAGCAGTTGGACTCATACTCCAGATTCACTACTGACATTTATTATTGCCGTTGAGTGTACACCTTGCTAGTTGGGTCGTTTGTCGTGAGGACTGTGGCGATGATGAGACTTTGTAATGATAACGGTTGTCTCAACAAATAAATATTTAATTGACTTCTTCCCCCAAAGGAGAACGAGTAATGAATTGAACGCATTATATAACAAACAGGTCACAATGTAAGAACACAACATGCTGTTTAGAAGAAGTCATATCCAGCTTTCCAGTGTGATTCATCGTGCTCAGTTCACAACTTTTGCTAATGCTGAACAAACAGGAAAGAGCTCAGCGACGCTCTTCCATGTTCATTCAAGACTAAAAGACACACAAAAAGTGTAAGAAATAAAAAAAAAAAGAACATGAACTTTTCTCTTGAGTCTTGGTGCCTTTTTTTCTGACTTCACTTTTAATTTCCACATTCAGATCAGTTAATGCACCGACAAAGTTCCTCTTCACACAGATGCAGCAGGTGTTGAACCAAAATGTGCTCAGTTTGTCACTGTGATGTTGCACTTTACATATAGTTGCGTCATTCTGAGTGGATTATCATGCTGAGACATCATCCAGCCTCCTCCCAGCAGAGACTGAGGCAGTGAATTTGTATGTAACAATTCAGCATCAAGAGGATAGATAAACCAAATAATTGGCTCCGTGGTTTGTTCTTTTAAATATCATAATCCCATCAGCAGATATTTCCACTGCAGTGCTTCGCAGTGTTTGTAGAATGTAGTGTGTTGAGCAAATTGCAAAAAAAACCCTGAATTACTTTAACACGCAGTGTGTTTTCAAGAGAAAACTTGAAACTTTGACTTTTTTCCCTGTAACAGCATCTCTTTTGACAGCATAATATGGAAAAAAAACACCCAACACAGCGTTTGGCATCTGCTGCCAGGTGTCTGAATTTGACTTAAAGTGCCAAAGAGCTGTCAAGCAGCTGCAGCTGTTTGTTGACTGGAGTTACTGTACCTGTTAGCAGCTTATTAGAACTGCAACACAGAAATCAGGGCGTGGTTTTAGTGTAGTGTCCATGTGATAAAGCAGTTCTTTAATATAATATAATATAATACTGTGATCAAAACGTCGTTGCTGTAAGCTCATCATGATGTCATAGGATGAAGTACTGAAAATCACTCATCCTTTCATAATTAAAAATTACTGAGTTCACTTGTAATCATAACACATTTAAATGAGTGCCTGATGCACTTCAGTAAACCAGCACAATTTCTTCTTTCTCTGTTGTTTAATTAATGCTATGCCATGAGTATGAACTTTGACATTTTAGTTGTGTCTCTGCATGCAGCTAACACTGGATCGGATCACTTTTCGGATCACAAAATTAAATTGCTTCCCATTTACAACTCAAGGAACTAAAAGAATGCTTAAAATAAAGAATTTAGGCCCGTGGCCTTCTATAAAAATGCCATTGAAGATGTTTAATGTTCAAACAAAATCCTAAAATCACATTTTCAATATTCGGTTGTTAAATTAAAGTGGAATATGAGGCGTGATGTTACCTACAATTAGCATCCGATAGATCTGGTAATAGATTTAGTCCGGTTTGACTTAGGGCTGATTAAACTATGCACCCACTGCAATTTTCTTAACCAATTCCAATCGTTTAAGTCTATCTAAGAACTATAATTGACACAACCAACAGCAATTTTTGTAACTTTTCATTAATGGAAAATTCAATTCTGTGTTCATAACAAAGCACTATTCAATAACTTTTATATTTTCTATTACTCTCATTCACTAATATCTGAATAAAGTGCTCCAGATTACTGGACAGAGTCTTTTTCCACAAATAAAATCTAACTGGAGTTGGAGTAGGCTATGTTATTGGGGGCAGAGGTAATGCGATCACTCACGTTTGTCTGTCACTCTTAAACTACGACTCACTGACTTTAATGAAACTTGGTAAAAGGGTGAATATAAGCCAAGGAAGAACCCATTAAATGTTGGAGCAGATATACAGTATAAACAAAAACAGAAACTCATTTTTTTGATATAAGTTAATTGAATTAAGGAACTTGGAGGAGTTGTGCGCTGTTCCACCTCTTCCAACCACTACAGCGAAGCCAAAATGCTGCCATACATGGGACTTCAACGATGCGGGAGTCTTTTCAAGTCCTCTGCCAGCTGCTTTTAGCCCCGTTCAAGTGAACGCACACTGTTTAGTCTGTTTTGTCTCACTGCAACTGCACATTGAGTTTTAGAGAGTTATTAGGTATTGCAATTAGTTAAAAAAACGCACAATTTTTATTCAGCTTTGCAACTAATCTGCAGTTCACATGCATGCTGAACCATGGGATGTGATCCGTCTGTTACACCACTAGTTATAATTAATTTAAGATTTGCAGATTTAGATTAAGATTGGAAGTATATGAGTTTCACTCAGGATTAAGTACACACAGTATGCTTTGAATGCAAATCACATGAGCCCCCTTCTTTGGACTTGTCCCTGTAGCACGCTGTTTTGCCAAATGTTAAAACACAGTGAAAAACACACTCCTGAGAAGATTTTGTTAAGCCTCTCACACTGGACAGTTGTAAAGACGTTAGTGACTCTGTCCAAATACCGTCATGTTTTAATATAAGATTTACATTTTTATTACATATAAAATCCACCCAACAGTCCACACTGCCTTGTATGAGTTGAAGCTTTGAGGAATAATGTGCATAGACATAAACTGCACTACTCAAGATCACACACATTTTGTGTATCTAATCTTCTTTACGGTGGCTTTTCTCTGATGCCAGTCCCCAGGGTTTTAAATTATCACAGAAACTGATTATTACTTTGAACCAAAGTTAACTTTTATTCTCCCCCTTTTCATATAGAGTAACAGTTAATTTTGGTAACTTGTTTGCATTTAACAGAAGCATCAATGCATAGTGAAACCCTGTAATTCTTCCCATTTTGTTTCCCTCTTAGTTAATATTTAATTGAACTGGGGATGCATAATAAATTCAGTAAAATAGAATGATCTCCCAGATGAAAGTCGATACCAGGTTGATTTTTCATTTCCCAGTGTGATTTTCTTTAAAGGACATACATTATGTATTTCCTGATTTCTAAAACAAGGCTTCGAGAGGTTCTTTTTTGTTTACTTTCCTGGAATTCAAATTGTATTTGAACTAGTTGGATCCCAACGTGTCATATGTCAAACAGACAGACTTTTGAACAGAGTTCGTCAGTTTAATGAAGCAGCATTCCTTTTTTAACTAAAGTAACTCCGGGGACTAACATATTCTTTCCAATCAAAAATAATTTTAGTTTAGTTTATAATTACTTGAGTGCTCTGCAGGCTAATCTCCCTCATTTACCTTGGATTTCAGTTCCTTTGGGTATTTCATTCAGCCTAGTTTGCATATTACAGAATGGGTATATATCTTCGGTATTTAGGATTGTGAGCTTTTAAAACAGAACTGCGGGTATCAGGATTAGGTCTTTCAATTATTTTTACCATATTTTACTACTTTGACTTTGTCTTATTCTCCAATTTTGAGATGCCAGCACAAGCACTTGAGATAGAGTTTACTGCGTATTTCTGTTTATCTCTCTTCTGTTTATGTCTGTGTTGTTTTTTTTTTTTCCTTTTCAAATCGAAGTAAGCTCTAAAGCTTTGCTTCAGGTGAGAACCAGGAAAGATAAACAGACCTAATGTGGAGTTTAGGGAATGAAAGTGGTTTATCTTTAGAACCAGGTGAAGATTATTTCATTGTGGTAGACAGATAAAGTGATATTCAGTAAACTGTCAAGTCAAAAGGCAAGGTTATGTATGTGTGGATTTGTATATTTATACTGAAATATTTGTGTGTGAATATGTCGACTGCTGTAACTGCTGGCACAGAACAAACAACTTTAATCCTGTACTGTGCATCACATATAATATTATTTACACAACATGTAATCTTCCAGGTACGACGGTTGTTGATTATGAATGTGTTGTAATTACTAATCTGGAGTCAGTGCTTTATTTAGTTGTTGAAAGGCCCAGTAATCTGCATACATTAGCTCAGTGACAGTGGTTATCAGTGGGCTTTTGGCATTCCAATTAAAATTAATTGTTAAACCTACATAAGTGTAACGACCAACCATTGTAGAGAAGTAAGTCATCATGCAGATGTCATCTGTCAACTCCAGCTGCCTCTTAACCTTCAGGTTTTATCTCATCTCTGAAATATACTAGCAATCAATACAATGCGTCTATTGTGTAAAGAAGTGTACTTAGGTGACATTGCACAGCGGTGTTCACCACCACTTGTCAAAATGCAGTGACATCTTAATGAAAAATGTAAAAGCACCGAAACGCCAGCCTCACTTCTCACATCACTCGTCAGTCGTTGTCAAAAAAAAAATAAACCAACTTATGAGAAGCACAAAAATGTTAGCATAAAAACATGTTTTGAAATCCAGAATGGATGAGATACGCCTCAGGAACCCTTCCCTAAATTTAATCAAGTTCAGATAAAGTGAAATCTGATGAATAACAGGAAAATGCAGAAAACTTCTTTTGAGTTCAGGTATTGCATTTCAAGGTAAAATGTTGGGATGTCTTCTAATTTAGTGTTGCTGACAGACCAATACACAGACACTAATTTGTCTGTGTGTGTTTTTTGTGTGTGTGCATGAGCGTTCACTCATGCAAGTTACTGTAAATGATTGTTCACCTAGACTCACATTCACATGTGTGAGCCACACTATGTTAGATGTCCTGCACACTCACAGATGTGTGGCTTCTCACTTGAAGCTGTGTGTTAAGTTCAGCCACTTTATAGATTGGTAATCAGTGCAGCATGTAATTTACCAATTGATCTTCATCAACTCGCATTATTCTACTGAAACAGGAAACATGTTTGTGTTTTCTCAGTATTTGTCAGTGTCTCAAATCTCTTTTAAATCTCTTCGACATATACTGTATTTTCACTGTGTCTCTCGTTGTATTTTCTCTTCAACACATGCACGTTTACACAATTGCTGTTCTTGTTAGATAGAGGTTACATCAATACTAGGGTTTGAGACCTTTTTCACACCTTAAAAGAAAATCAATTACAGCTAGTGACTGACATGTCAGTGTCTGCAGCAGTACAATATTTTGCTCTTGTCCAGAGCTGTGTGAGCGCGTCTGTCTTTTTGTCGACTTGGGTCATTGTCAGATCAACAACCTTTTATTTTAACTTTTTTTTTAAATAATAAATTAAACTGAAAAGATGAGATTAGATGAGAAGTCATATGAGAAGTCATATTTGTATTTTTAACCCTATATAATGTTAACCAAAAATGTAAAATTATCTTGTGTTACTAGATTTCAGTATTGAGGTGTTCATGATTTTTGCACATGCATAGTATCAGACAGACACAGAGCGTCCCCATTACCATGGTGATTAACTCTGCCTCGTCTCCTTATGCGCTGTCACTGTCATCTTTGGCTCTAGGAAGTTATCAAAAAACCAACAAACGACAGTAACATTGCCGTTAACGCCAAACATTCTAACTTTAACGTTAATACTGAGCTTATCTCATTGAGCTGGGTTCATTTCTGCATTACAGCTGCAACTGCCGCTCTCGTGCCGCTGTGCGTTCTGTTGGGTATCTGACAGTCGAAGCAGGTGTGCAACACCGGCGGTGACGCTTGTGTGTGCACGTGTGTCAGATGTTGCTTGTGTGGTTTCATTTCCACCGCCGCTCACTGTAACACCAGCAGCACGTCCCAGATTCGTCCCAAAATGAATTTGCGTCGTTACATGCTTAAGACTCCACTCCACAGTATGTTTGGTTCGTTAAGAGACTATGGCGAAACAAAATACTCCATGGCAGAGCGCCACAGTCTATATAAAACTGATACAGTATTCCACAGTGGCAGCTTTGCTATATACAGTTATCCTGTCACCATAAATATGACCTTTTTAGGTATTTTTCAAAAGCTTTACCATTCCTTCCAAATGTTTTTTAGCAGACAATATCCATCAAATAAGCCATATCAGCCACTCGCATGCAGTAGAAAAGTCAAGCAGCACTGTGACGGAGCCTGTGTAATGTACAGTGTACAATCAGAGTGGTTTTGTACTCCTCAGGGCATCTGGCTGAGTCCCAGGCATCAGACTCCTCTTACATTATGTTGTCATGGATCAGATGGGACCTGGGAAAAGCTGAACAAAAAGTCAGTGCAGCAGGAATTAAGATGTTAATGTCGGTACATGGTATTCAGCTCATCATAATGTATAATAAATTGCCAAAATAAATTCCAGAAAGTGAAATGAAGATGTGATCGTTCTTAATTTTGGCAGAATGTTTAAAGGATACTGTTGTCAGTATGGCTTATGTTCAGTGTCCTTTAAATGACCACAAGCCAAAAGCCCCAAAGTTAATTTGCTTAAAGGGAACAAATTACTGCGTGCAAATTCTTTTTTTAAGTTTATCTGAAATCAGTGCAGGGTTACTGAACCACAAACTTAATCAATTTAATCATCACCGTCATCATTAAAAGTTTTGCTGTCGTGTTTATTTGTTATTATTAGACTGCATTGTATTATGTATTAAAGCCAAGAGTACTTATTGTGGTAATTGTTTGCCTTATTTCTTGGCACTTAATCATTCTAAAACATTGATTACTTTAAACTTTAGCCCAGATTGTAACTGCATAGAACTTAACATTTTGCATGCAGTCAGGGAAATAAATTGTGACTAAAACTGTAACACATTTTGCTGGTGTAAAATGTCCATGACACTTGGTGTACAGTCAGTGCAAGAAATGACCAATTCCCCGCTTGTTCTTAAATGAATGACAGATGAAAAGTGGGTCGGTACATACTGACAAGAGATAATATTGAGTGCAGATAGAAGTCTGTTGTTACCATGAATAACACTAGACATTAATGAACCTCGTTGACCTCCTTGTGTTAAGTGAGATTGACAGAAAGAAGAAGGGATCACAATAAAGATCTGGTGATTCTGTCTGAGAGAAGGGGGACAAAAATAGCAAAAAAGAGGGCGAGAAAAGCATCCTTCTCCTCATTAAGAGGGGTCATAATGTTTTTAACAAGACACATAGACTCTCTGGCTTTTGTATAACTTGCTTGCAGAACAGCCGAATAAAACACAGTGGCCTAAACATCAGGGGAGCTGCTATTTCAGTGTTCTACACCCTCATCTACTGGCGTCTTTTATTTGCCTCTGCCCCGATCTTTCCTGTATTTCCTCTCTTTTTATACCACCATCTCTTCTTCCTTAGCTCCTCTCCCCTCTGCTCTCCTCCTTGGTTCCAGGTCGCCATGGTGACTCAGCTTTTCCGTCGCCAGCGACCAGAATCCCAATCAAGACATGCTGCCCTCACAAACACACATACTTCCACGCACAGCACCAGCGTGGCGGTGCCAGAGGCCTGATGAGAGTAATGACAGATTAACGAGTGTCTACCGGCCACAGCTGACCTCTCCTTGGGCAGCTCATAAACAACTTATCTCTCTGCCTCTTCTGTTTTTTTTTTGGTTTTTTTTTTCTTTCTCGTCTCTGTCTTATTTCATTTCTCTTTTCCCTGCCTTCGCCTCATTTCTTTTGTCTCTTCTATAGTCAGTTGTAATTGGATCTGTACAGTAGGCTTGAGTGCAGTTGCTTATAAGTGGTGTTTTATTGGTCTCGGTCTAGTTCACCTTAGGGTAACCATCTACACTTTCACCGTAGTTTAAGGCACATTAAAAAAATGGCTAGCAGATGTTTGACTCTGGCTGCTGGATAGTGACAGATTATACCAAATTAGAAACCTGTGAGGTCTTTGTACACCACAGTGGCATTATGATCACACACGAAAGCTGTTAGCATTGATCCTTTTTTCTTCTAGACACAGGAAATATACGCGGTTTCCCGATTTCTACAACTCAACAAGTGCAGCGTTCACGGGTTTAGCATCTGATTTATTAAGATTGGTCATGCAAATCAGTTGCTTTTTAATTACACTGCAGGATGCACAACCATAACCTCACATGCTGAAGCACTTTTATCAATGCAACAGACTGGAGACCAGTCTGTGATCTCCCATTGCAGCTGAGTGAGAGGCCAAGTGATGAATGGCTGGCATAATAATTCTAAATCTACGATGGCGTGGCACCTCTTGGGTTCTGTTTCAACAAACGGTTAAACTAATGAAAATTAAATTACTTATGAATAGTAATAATACGTTTCACTTATTATTTTGTTCCAATTTTGTTTAAATTTATTCTAGTGACATTTGAATACCCTCTCGTTTATTTCTTATTATGTAGTCTGTGCCTGTTAAGTCTTTGACTAAATAAAACCACACAAATCACAACAACAAAACTGACATTAACAGTCAGCCAGCCAGTCAGCAATGAACCCGAAGGACCTGAAATTTGTAGTGAAGCTACAGGAAGAACAAACAAAAACAAGACTTTGTCTACAAGCAAGGTATTGTGCTAGTGATGCACTACAAGATTCAAACATGGAATTTAATTGAAAATTTTGAGGTCAAAGTCTGTCTGTTCCAAGACAGCAGCCCTGCAAGTTATAGCAAAAGCTGAACTAAACATCATACCCAAGGAAGCAGCCAAATAGTGGTATAATAAATAATAACTGGAGGAATCCAGTTTCGGTTTAGTTCCATCAGACTCACTCTCCATCACCCGGTTTCAACCCATGTGTTTGCATTAGAGACATGACTTACTGACTCTTTGCATTCATAAACAGTACCTTCTGGGGAGTCATTACCATTGCATTAGTTTTCTTCATGATTGTAAAAATTAAAATTATTCATGAGGCTCACTCCAATCAGCTCCTCAGTAACTATGAGAAGTCTGACAACAACAAAGATAAACACATGTGTAATGACTTAATATGTTTAAGGCTTGCAAAAAATAAACAGATAAGGTAGGATGAAGATTAAATAATTAAAACATCACTGGACGTTTATGCTCAAAAAAACCTTCATTAACACCTAAAAATACCTGCTCTCAAATCCAAATGATAGACAATTTTAAAAGCTTGGTCAACGCAATAATCCTGCTCTTAAAGCCAAAGAATTGTGTAGTTCAGTGAAAGGGTATATTTGGTGTGTTTCCAATGGACTTGAACAAAAAGCTTAATGTAGCTCTTCCTCATGCTTGAAGAAAGCAGAGTATCATCTGGGGACTGTGAATAAAGTCTTCTAAACATGTTCCGTATTTGAGTCATCCGTTCATATCTGTTATTTAGACAAACTCAGTGTTTTAGAGTCAGAATAGGCACAGATTTGAATAAATCTTAACGCATCATCTTAATACCCCGTGCATAGAGGATAGCAACTGAACAAATCAGTATTTCATGTTGAATTTAAGCAATAGGCAGTAGATATTTATTTACATTTAGTAGAGAAATTTGATTTGGAAATACAAAATATCCAGTGTGACTTAAATGGAAAGAAGTCAAATTATAGAATGGCATTGTTGTATGATTTGTACTTCTGTACTTATTTTAAGAAAACTTTTGTATGTTTATCTTTGAAATTTATTTTCAGAAAATAAATGACTTCAATTGTACTGCAGGAATAATCAAAACCCAGCTTAAATAAAGTGGGAGCACACAGGACTGAAGTGTTTTCAGTAACCTTCAGCTCCTTCAAAGACACTTGGTTTTGTATGTGGTTTTGTGTATAGTTTGTTACCCATGTTGCTTTTTTTTTCAGCAAGCTATATTGTCTGTGCACATTTTATATCTATATCACAGCACCTATTGGAAGCACTGCATTAGGTTCCTATTCGTTATGGTCTCAGTTTGGGGTTGAAAATGGTCAATAATATCTTGTTATAACTCAGTTACTGATTTCAAACTTGCTCATTTGTTGACATGAGAGAAAGCAGCTTTTCTCAGCTCCATTGTGTAAGAAGACACCAACAAATTCAAAGGAAGAGATGGATATGGTTTATTGGGGAATAAGAATGAGTTCATGTGAAATGAATATTGATGTTTGAGATGGGTGAGACCAGGCTAGACTGGCTTATTAAATTTTCAGTAAATACTGCTCTGTCATTTGGGATTTCCAGTGACAAAAACCCTGCATACTGACTCTGAAAGTTTAGATCTGCATTTGAGATAATTTATCGCAGCTGTGTTTATCCACAAATCACACAACCTTATTAGTGATTTGAAGCTTTGTTTGACTTTATAAACCTCCAGTTTTTAAATATTCTTGCTAATTCCTGCTAACTGACTTTGTATAATCACTAAGGTAAATCATTTTACGTGTATGTGCAGTGCTGTAAGTTTGAATTGTTTAAGGCTTGTTACTAGAACGACAACATTAATAACAGATGAAAGGTTGTGCTTGGTCTAAATGAAACAACTATTCATCTGAGTCCTACACTAGGTCAGGTAAAAAAAAAAAATATATTCATACGAATTCGCAGATATGAGCTTGAGTAAAAATGAACCATATGTGGGTGAAATAAAAATGAGATAGAGTGTATGAGTGCTGCTGGTACTACAACTACACAGGATTTCCATTGTAGTTTTTTATTTAGCCTGAATGCTGCTAGCATTGATAAGCCAATGAGGGTCTTGAAGTCAGTTGAAAGTGTCTCTGGTAGAGTCAGCAAGGCTTAAATGTGTTTCTTTAGCCCAAACCAGATAAACAGACAA
The DNA here is from genome assembly GCA_037367275.1 of Coranthus polyacanthus. Classification (NCBI taxonomy): domain Eukaryota; kingdom Metazoa; phylum Chordata; class Actinopteri; order Kurtiformes; family Apogonidae; genus Coranthus; species Coranthus polyacanthus. The sequence goes on along the minus strand of JAPQRN010000006.1, from coordinate 14,672,243 downwards.
AAAGATGTTGTTATGTGCCTCCAGAAGGCAGGGCAGAGTATGTGAGTGTACGACAGATACACTAAAAGTGTGCCTTGTCTTCATAGTGTTTTCCCAAAAATAGCTGCTGACAACGATTATTTTATATTACACGTATATAGTAAAACATTAGGGGAGTCAACAGTAGAATACACTTTTAAGTCCTGTGCAGTTTTTGGCACGTAGATTAGGCCTTTAACTTGAATAACCTGAAGCAAAAAGGTGTCACATCAAAAGACCAGGGCACATTGCCTGAAGGAGACACATGTCTGATGTGATCAAACTGTGAAACTATCTGGGGTTAATGCCTTATTACAGCAAGAGGTTCATATACAAAGCAGTTCCTACAATTTGTAAGGTATTGCTTCTACTGTTATTCTCCATGACACTAATAGTTAATGTTGTCTTTATTACAACAAATGTTAGTAAATGGTCATAGGCGGAGACAGCCCACGGTAGTAAAGGCACTGGTGATGCTGCCACACATTTTTGAGCCGAGCTTTTCAGTCACACATTACGCCTCGTTGTTCTTTCACTTGACACCACTTTTCACCATTGTTTTTGGTCCCTGTGAGTCAGTCGTGGCTCACCACTGGCTGCACCAGCAGCAGCATTTGTAAGCCCAAAATATTCTGAACATTACTGAAAAGCCATTTCAGATTCAAATTAGCATGCACTCAGAGGGTCACAGACAGACTGGTGATGTGACTGTGCATTATTTATTTCTGCTATGTTAATGTAAAAGTTGAGTATTTTAGAAAAGTAGGAGAAAGTGATAGCATCTTGGAACAAAAACAAAACATGTCCACTGCACTTAGCCATAGTACACATATTTTGTCTAAAAACTTAATTTTGAAGGAAATATATTTATTTTGTCTTTTCCCTATCTTTGAAAAAGAAACATTATTCCTAAAGAATGCCATCTCCCAGTGTGGCAATAGTTCACTATTTATCAGGCACTACTGTACCTATGAAATGCATTAAGGCTACAAAATAAATTATCTGTAATGGTGTAACTTAAATTGCAGCATGTTGGATTGCGAAGTGCTCACCCACTAGAATTAAAAATGTACTCCAAGTGTATCATTTATTACAAAAATCTAAGCTTTTTATACAAACCATGATGGTCCTTAATGTGCTCTCTTAATGGGTTTCCGATGATGCACTGCCATGGCCATAATTTTTAACCACAAAATGAAAAATGACTGCTTTATGGAATATAATCTTAATCCTTTTAGTATTTTTGACAACCTGAAAAGAGGGGTTATGAAGAAAATTGTCCATTTGTATTCAGCATCACTGCGTGGTTCAAAGCCAAAGTAACACTGAAATGAGCCTGAAACAAATGTTGTATATTTGCTTGTTTAGGGATCATTAACATGCCATGTGACACAGCAGGATTCGCAAACTGTATCCTTGTCAAAATTTAGCTGGTGAAGTTGAACACAAAGACGTGATCTGACTATGACAGAGGTTTGGCTCTTCTGTCCATTATCTATAAAAGACATTGTTACTAACTGTCCCGAAGTTTTCAAACAGAAAATTTTACACCACTTGATCAATATTGCAGGTAGACACATATCACAGATACAGACATCAATGTTTTTAGCTTCAGGCGCTGCTCTTATTGCTTCTGTCTTCTTTTCTTTACACTTTTTGCTCTCAGAGAGGCTATAAATAGCTGTGCTGTGTCACCATCTGGCTCCACAAAGGCTGCTCACCTCTGTGTGTGTTAGCCAGTGTGACTGCTGTGAACTATGTCAGCCTGTTGGCTCAGACACCAAATTACTTTGGCCTCTGGAAAGAAGCAATAGTGTTAAGCCAACTAGTTGGTGGCACAAGATTCAGGATAACCTGCCTCCACTGGACTTGTAGCGGCGCTCAGCTCACTACAGCTGCATTGTTCAAACACTGGTGCTTTTAAATTAAAGTGGAATCTTAAATTGTCTCTTGTTTTGACAGCGGCAATCTCAGCGGTGGGGAAAATAAAATCATGAAGAACTAGACGGGCGCTCAATGAGTGAGAAGAAGAGCTGGCTTCCTCTGCTTTCACTATATTATTAAACTACGAGCAAACCGCAAATTCTGACTTTTTTATCAGTTGGTGCCACTGACCGAAGATGATGTAACCAAAGATTCTAGAACTACAGAATCCCTAGTGTTCCCTAGATTCTTTAGTTCTAGGATCTTTGATGCAACCGAAGTTTCCAGAACTATAGATTCTAGATTCTAGATAATCTTTGATGCAACTAAAGGGGGATTCCATTAGAAGATTCCAAATGTGGCTGTTATATTAGAATAATATTCCCTTGTTAAGGCTGACGTCGTGCGCGTTGTGAAACTCAAACAGTCAACAACCACTGAGTCTGTTACTTCTTTCTTTAGTGGGGTACCAGTCAGGATTCAGAAGGGGCTAAATTTGTTTATTTAACTCAAATATATTCAGTGTTTTACCTACAGTAGATACAGTCAGCAGAATTAGTACTAAAGAAATCGATGAAAATATTCTTAATATAGTGTAAAAACTGATATTGTTAAAGTTAAACTGACATTAATTGTTTTTTTAGTTGATCATTTTGAAGTGTCTAAAATACTGTTCATGCTCCTGGGCTGTTTACAGAAGTCCATCGCTTCACTTGGTGCTCGGCTGTGTCTGTCCCCTGAATGTGGTTATGCTCACATAAAAAGGTTTAGTTTATTTATCTTCCCTTCAGCTGGACAGCACAGAGTAGGACTGACAACTGAAACACAAAGTGTGTACATGTGAAACACCTCATAATAGCTATATTCTTTATCACCACAAAGATCTGATTTGGCATATGCAGTTAGAAATAACATTACTTAGCTAACACACTAACGTTAGCTAGCACCAGACTTTGTTTTTCTTCATCAGAACTGTAACTTTGCATATCAACTTGGACTCAGAGAAACAGTACTGCAGCTTATTTTCTGTGATAAACATGTACAAAAAATTTGAGCACACATGCTACTATACCTCACACATTTACATCCTTCATGGGGACCTTCGGGTCAGTTTGATCTGCATACACAGGGACACACAGAAACATGTCCACACACACACACACACACACACACACACACACACACACACACACACACACACACACACAGATAATGTTACATTGT
>JAPQRN010000006.1:14654046-14666468 GCA_037367275.1 Coranthus polyacanthus | reverse complement strand
CACACACACACACACACACACACACACACACACACACACAGATAATGTTACATTGTTACAATCTAAACACAGAGAAGTTGTTTGATCTCACTCTTTACCCTCTGTCATGTGACCACCTTCAAACGACTTGTTTAGAATGTTATTCCATAACATTCTAAACATTCTAAACATCAAAGATTTTCTCACACTATACGCCTCACACCTGCACATCAAAGGGGTGGGACAAAAGAGACCTTCCACCCTCAGTACAACCCATGGTAGACCAGAGTGTCTCAAAAGTAAAGACAACACAAGGGTTAACAAGCAGAATGATGAAAATGTAACGGCTAACCTGCGGCTAATAAGCTAAAACTTTGGTCACCACCTAGAGCCAACGGTATCAGTTCTCCAACATCATCCAATGTTCTTCTAATGATTACAGCAGTTGTTCTTGTAGTATATCAGAGCATACTTCTTAGCCGTGGTAGTAGAGGTTCCTGATGTGCGTGATTTTAGTTGATTAACAATATAATTGTCTTTTTCTGTTCATTTGTCTGATATGATAATAATTTATTGGCAATGAAAGCTTCAGGAGCTGAAATCAGGAGGAAAAAACACCAGAATTTGAAAATACACACCTTCCCTCTGCAGCTCTCTCCTCTCCGTTCAAATTAAAAGGCTATATGAATAAAGATGACCTGACGCCGTTTCATGCTGCTATGGAAAAGTGAAGCCACAGAGTACAGCAGTAGAGTTGCTCTGACGGAATCTGAACAGCGATGGGCAATTACAGCTGTCAATCACGTATATAACCCCCCTACATGTCTGAAAACACCTATGAGCTGCTAAAACCTCCTGTTGCAGGTTGGTAGGTTTTTTACAGCCTGAAAACAGAGTCGAGAGAATGGGATAGAGTTTCCTTTTCAGACCAATCTGTGTAAATAAACTTGCCTTGCCACTTGAATTACAATATGCTGAAAGGTAATTATGGAATTTTGCCAAATGCAACCTAAAAACTATTAAGAATTGCAGCTTTAACACTGGAACACATACGTTAAATTACATACATGAGGTTGATTTTTAGGCTTTGTAAACAAAAATTGCATAGAACAGATTTGACATAAATAATTTCAAATATACAAAGCCTATTGCTGAAGTAAACAAAGAAATGACTGACAATGAAAATTATATGGAAATAGGTATGGAAATATGACATTTATGTTAGTTTTATCCAGCTGTGTTTATACAGGTGAATGGAGATTATCAATTATCACAATTATGCAAAATAATTGCAATTAGTTCAAATAATTTCAATATGGCGATTATGTAATAATTGCGCCTAACGCCTGTCGCAACACCTCAAGCTGTGACTTGTCTCACAAAATGATTATTCTGTTCATTTTAGATCTCATCAGTTGCTGTCAGAATTTGCTAATCTATGGATAACATGTTAAAGAAAGTCACATGGGTAGTCTGATTTTTTTCAGACTGTCTCTGTGTTTTCATGAGTCACTTCTCCCATAGGACTCCATTCAAACAGAACAGCCTCTGGTCAGCCCAAGGCTGTGATGTGTTTACACCTGAAGTTAAGAATCTTCCCCTCTTTCTTTAGATCATCTTTACACTGACCCCACAAGCTCTGCCCAAAATTTAAAGGGGTGATACCTGTCCCGTGCTTTCTAGTGCTCTATAGTGCTCTATAGTGCTAATGCTCTGATGCATTAGTTTTTTGTGTAATCATGCTGGCAGACGGGCAAACGTATGGTCAGACAGACAGAGAAACAGGAGTGATTCCGTCATCATGTTTCGTATCCAAAATAGAATCTGCATGGCTCTCGAACCACTCATTAACATCTGACATCTGAGCAAGAACACAAGGAAAAAAAAAAACATATCAAGGAATGGAGATGAGTAATAAGTCTGTCCAGTTGAAAGATTCTTGCCGCTTCTGTGCTGAAAGTATCAAATCTGTAGCCATACGACATATTTCATATTCACAGGTCACGTGATCTGTAGTGGAATCACAGCATGGCTTCATCTGGATTAGTCCTTGCCACACTAGGACTAAGTTTAGTGTGTCAGAGAATGTGATGGACACAGGATTAATGCATGAACACACAAGCCAAAAAAAAACAGATACACACACACACTCACAGTAGCAAAACAGGTGGGACGGATGGAGGGATGGACTGAGTAGGGATGGAGAAACAGGAGAGAGAGAGAAGATGAGGGGATTGGGCATTGGGATTAAAGTGACCACAGTCTGGATCCTTCTCTCTCCACTGATCCATCCGTCCATTAATTCAGCATCCAACCAGTCATCCAACCATGCTGCCATTTTTTAAATGCAAAATTTATCAGGTGTGCTGAACAATTTCCACAAGAGTCAATGAAACTCTCAGAATACATTTATAGTCATTTTCCAGGCCGTATTCCTATTTCTTTTCCTTTTGATTGAAGTGGCATGGAAATGACCAGCATCACAAGTATGCATTAAGTGGTGCATTAATAATCAAACGTAAAGTACAAAAAAAAAAAAAAAACGTAGAGATTTCTCTCACTGGCCCTCTTTCAAACAACCAACTGTTTTAAAGAAAGCGCAAGAGACAGAGAAAGGTTGTGGGCAGGAGGACATGAAGAGAGGCAGACAGTAAGACAGACTGAAAGGGAGGCAGAGAGACGGAGAGGCGGCTGGGAGAGACACAAGAAAAGAAAAGAAGGTGGTTGGTATAGCCAGCTGTTACTCCATGATGATCTCTTGTCTTGCCATGCTGTCACAGATACTTAGAAACAGCATTTACAGCTGGAGGAGTACATGCCCAGTTGCAATAAAAAGAAAGTTGCACAGAAATCATACAGATGACCAGAAAACGCCAGTCATGCTGACATTTTCACAATGTGTGAAACACACAAACCTCCTTGTTATGTGATACAACTGTCTGTGTGAGCCTCACTGCTTCTGCAGTTATGCCTCTCTATATCAGTTTCACTGTGTTGCTTTGTCTCTTCCTGTCTTCTGTCTGTCTTTTTCTGTCTGTCATCCCTTTGTTTGCTTTATATTACTCTCTATTCTACCCTAATGTGTGCTCTCAAGGAAGGAGCCAGTTATGGTGGAGCCTGGAGAAAGATCTAATTTTGCCGGTTCTGCTCTGTTTCTCTGCATCTCAGCGGTGCTTTATGTTGTCCTGGGAGTCGTAGAAGAACAGCAACAGCCTGAATTTTCATCACATACACACAGAATAGGGATTTTTTTTTACCACTTTAGGTCAAGACCCAAAATAGGCCATGGACCTGTCCCTTGTGGTTCTCCACATAACAAGTGAAGCAATGTGCTTTAATGAATCTTGTTTTCAAGGAAGGAGACTAAACTTCTTAATTGGTCTCCTATGCTGAAAAAAACTTTTTGGATGTCTAAGTGAAAAAAGAAATAGTTTGAGGTATAAATGAAGGAAAATGTTAGAGAAAAATGTGGAAGTTTAATTTACTCTATTTTGTCAGCTGAGATTTCACAAAAAATCTAAATCATCCATGGTAGCTGAGCATTAAACAAACCTGAGCCTAGGATATAATGAGGTGAGTTGTTTAAAAAGTGTCTTTTTTCCACTTAGACAAATAATGTTCCATTTTTATTAGAATGTATACAGTATGTATGAGATCTTGAGAAAAAAAAGATTTTACTTATCGCTGATTTTAGTTATCACTGAATTTGTCTTATCCAGGGACCACCCTATGTGTGATCAAAACAATGCACATATATACATATATATGTATATATGTATATATATATACTTGTTTCTCACAAGCCTGACCTGCAGGCATCAGTCTAGATGGATCCATAAATTGATAGTATTGTATACATTTTTAACCCTGGTGTCAGATCCAACAAAATCTTGGATTGCAGTAAACATTGTTTCAGATGCTCTCTGCTGAAAGCCACCCGCTTCAACAAGCCTTGAAGCGGGTGTTGTATTTTTTGAGGTCGACACAATTTACAGAGCTGATGTTTTCATTCGGCTGGCCAGCCTGCTTTCTTGAACTTAGTTGAACTGGCTTATTTAATTCCAAATATAATATTATTATAAAAGGTTGGTCATATGTCTGTCAGCAGCAGTGGTTGAGATACTCTAATATTCATTTGAACATCAACTGAACTTTGTGACACTGTTTTCATGGTTTGTACTTATGTTTTATTTATGTTTGTGCAAGCCATTGTCTAGAGATGCTCGGTGCTTGTATATACAGGGGACTGCAGCTGATATAGTACAGGGCATGTGTTGGAGTGTGAGCGTGTGCTATAGAAGCAGAAATAACTAATACATATCCCTAATGGGGGAAGTTTATTCAAACACTGAGGATTTAACTCCTCAAGGAGACTAAGAATCTAACCATTGTTGCTGCATAATTTCTATTCATTTTAGATTTGTTTAATACTGAATAAATTGCAGGAAACCGACAGAGGTAAATCCCTTGTGCCCTTCCTGTGCAAAAGCAGCAAGACGATTTCTGACTTAAATTTTAGAAATCATTTGGTTGCGACTTTGTTTAAATGCACACATTGTGAATATTATTTTTCAGGCCTTGATTTAAGGGATTACCCAAGTGGCTCTATTTTAATGAAACACACGTGCAAACTTGGCATACTGGGTGTGACAAACATGTTTTTGCCTGTTGGTGAACAGTCGAGGTAGCACAGTTTGGCGCAGCTTGGCACAATGTAGTAGAGAGTCTGAATATATGAATTATATCATGATTACTTGTAGTAGTTTCTCACATTTGCATACTTATGCATCTGTTTCAGTGCCATACCATGCAATAGCTATGTATCTTGGCATGTGCAAAGCAAGGATCAAAATAGCTTGGATATGCATGTGTAGATACACTCACGCATACATAGCAGAGTGCTGTTGGAGCTCATCGTAATGGTTTTGGCCATGAATTTGAATCAGGCGGAAGTGTGAAATTTGGCAAAGAAAAATAGAAAAAAAATGTCATATTGCCATCGCCCCGCAGGCTACCACGTGGTTGCTAGGCAGCAATGACATTTCCTGTTCCTCTGAGCAGACTACCTTAGAGAGGAGGGGAGAGAGAGAGAGAGATGTCACATGTGTCTTTACTCAGTGTGATGGCTGGCAGTGCATATTTAAATATCACACCACACGCACATCCATACACACACAAACATTCATGCACAAACCAAAATCCCCTGGTGTGTGATGACAGGCTGCAACTGTCAGCATATCCAGCCGAAACTCTGCACACACTGTCCCTCACTCACTTCTCACACTGTTTCTCTTGCTCTCTCTCTTTCACTTGACTTCCATCCCCCAACTCTTTAAAACCTCTTTTTTCTTTGTCCATTTTTCTTCTTGCTCTCCTATAGGTTTCTTTTTTTTTTCCTGCAGCAGTAAGAAGATGACTCCTCTCTTCACTTCCTCCTGTCCCATCCTTTCTCTCTAAATGCCTCTCCAGCTGTATTATCATGGTTGTGAAAGCTTCTGGAATGACAGTTGTTGCAATGAGACTGTTATGAATATGTCTTTATGTCTTCAGGGAAACGGGTCATTTCATTACCAGCCCTGCTGTGTTAACAGCTGTACTTCAGAAACCCCTGTAAAGGCTTGAAATTTCTATCAAGACCTAAGTAGGCAGAGAACAAGAAAGACAGCAAAAATGCCTAGACTTGTAGTCATTATGAATGAGCCTGAAGCTGATTGCCTGCATGTTTTTTGTGAATAAAGACATGTTATGCACCAGCGAAATGTGTGGTTTGGCAGTAACTGTCACTGTTCACTGTTAAGTTAAAACACACACTACGCCCCATGGGAAGACTGTCAGAGCCTTTCCAGATGAGCAGCAATACACATCAATTTGTGTAAGGTTCTTCTTTAGAGTGTGCCACATTAATATGTCAACAGGCTTGGTGTGTAAATACTAATAGTTAACATTGCTTTTTGCAGCCATGCTCGAAGCAGCAATAAATCAACCCAAAAACTTCACAACCAAGAGAGATGTTAACCCTGCGTGAGGGATTTTTTTTATTTTATAATGGATGAAAACAGATTTCACACACCATTCCTTAATTCATAAGCTACATGCATCAAGATCTAATCATTTCTAGATATACACTCAGTCAATAAAGCTACCAGATTTCATGATCGATACATCTGTTCATGCATTATGCTGGTCACACTCAAGTTGCACCTTGCTCAGAGGCTGTACACCGCTCAGAACCGTTAATTTAACCTTTCTCTGCCATCAGTTCGATTGATATCAAGAGGCTTTGATTGATGCTTCACATGTATTAGACTTTCCTGGTGAAGCTTCTTGTGTACAGGTGAAATGTAGCATCTGGTACTCGTAGCATATTAGATAGAAGCTGTCAACAACATCCCCAGGCCAACAGAGGACGTTAGTGGAGACATGGACTGTGGCACAAATAGAGCTGGTCATTGCATACTGGCAACAAAGGGAATAAATAAAAAGGAGGTTGAAATGTGGACAAAATTCAGCTGAAATTTAAATGATTTGTCATGTAAATACTGCTGTGTCCCAATTCTCCAACCTTCTTTGTGCATGTATTTGTCCACAAAAGAAACTATGCCTGCTTACAAATGCATGTTTCAAAGACCTTTTTAGATGCATCCACATATAAAGTTTGTCCCTTGGTAGGTCCCTTTTATGTTTAAAATATATTTTCTCAGCTATTTCAAGTAAGATTGATTTCTTGTTCTTTTAAATATGTAATAATCCTTATAAATATTAATTTTGGTAACAATAATCTAAAACTATATAGCCCTTAAGTAATTGTACAGAATGCAACACTATACTTACACTAAAGATGAAAAATAGACAATATTTATCATCCAAGTACTTTGGAGAACTGTCTTGTATCTCTTGCAGTCACTCTAAATTTCAACAGGGTGCCTATGCTGCTAAAATATATCATATTCATTCATATCAGTTGCCATAGTTTCTAACAAATTTGTTAATTTAATGCCTGGTAGATAACAATCCTCTTCTGCACTCTATCACCAGATGAATATTGAACATTGAAGCACATTTTACTGACACCCTTAAGGCACAATGAAATGAAAAGAATGGTTCAGAAATTAGCTTACCTTATATAGCACAAAAACACACCACAACACCGACATAAATGACACATCCTACCACATGGCATACATTTATTAAAGCTCTATATGCTGATAGATGATGGTGACATATTCCTCCTATAACAGCTCACTGATCTTCAAAGGCTTTACTACAGCGGGTTCATCATATAAATGATAGCCGCTTACGAAGCAGCAGACTTTAAGCTCTTCCCATCACACTGTAATTTAATGTAATGGCCTATCTCCATATTTAATATTGCATATGTTTGAATCCCTAAACACTATGGGGACTCCATTTACTATGCAACCCCCCCTTTGCATTTATATTGTGACCTACAGTGACTTATCCAACGGTGTCAGCTCTCAATACTGTTAGAAAGACTTAGTAGAGAGCCCATTAACCACACACATATACACACAAAACACACTAGCCATGAGTACGTGCTGTGTAAATGGAAGTGGTTTCATAAGTGATCAGAACGGTTGTAGACACAGGAACTATAAAGTGATGTATTAAATGGACTTAAAAGATATCATCCCTCTCTTCCTCGCTTCTTTCTCTTGGTCCCTACTCACATACACACATTAGTACTCTTGAGGAATTAAAAAAAAAAAACATCAACCCAATATTTCAGTAATTTTTCAATACTTAATAAATCTAGACTAGTGCTGGGCGATCTGGCCAAAAGATCATGTGCCAATAAAGTTAGAATCATGATCCACAATCTCTATCAAACTTTTCTGACTTCTTACAAATTGTTACAAACAAACAATTTCTCCTCTGGTTTCTGGAGGCTTAAGCTGTATGTGATTTTCATATAATTTTGGACCAAATTGACAATAGCTGTTGAAGTAAATACAGGTCCAAATTTCCCTAACTGTACATACATCTGTTACAGCTGCAGTGTTTCCATTGATTACCTGGACTGTGACTGCCTGACTTGTCTGGCTGGAGATTTATAATGAATCAAAAGTGTTTTTACACTAATAAATTTCCAAAGTATCTCTGTGAATCAGACTGCACGCCGGCGTTCAGAAGCCAGACCGGAGACTCGTGGATTTACAGTAATACTTTGGTCTGTCATTTCATCAGTCATTATTTTGTCAGTAGCAACGAAACATCTTTTACAAACTCTGCAAGTTAACTCGGACTAATTCGGTTCCTAAGGGATCTGAGGTTAGCCAATCAGAACGTTTGCTGATGAAAAGTGGGAGGTGACATTATCCTCCCAGTGTAATGTGAGCGGTTTGTGGCATATACACAGAGACACTCTTTAATATACATATATACTTGGTATAGATAGAACTTTAAGTGTTACGGTATGTGACCATTAAATTTGCTTAGCAACATTAATGCTAACAGCTCATGGGGCAACACTTCCAGTAAAATACCACAGCTACATTGATATTATATTATTATACTGTGATTCTCTGAAAAGGAATCATAATAAGATCAATGCTGGGGATGGCTCCGAAAAGCCCTGGCTCCCATAGACTTACATTGAACTTGTCTCTAAAAATACTAAGTCAATAAAGTTTTTTCCAGGAGTCCTTCCCCTTTTCCTCCATAAAAAGATCTCAGATTGAATAAAAGGCTTTGATGTCTGCCAATGGCGTCCTTTGATTGACAGGTCTGCATGACGGGTTAGGGTTAGGGTTAGTCAGATAACCGCTGAGTCAGACTTTCAGAGTTTCTGTTTATTTAATAAACTGCTTCTTTTTCTTGGCAGACAGCTTGACTGTAGTTGCGGTTAAAAGGTCACACTAACATGACTGTAAAATTAGTTTATTACACAGTGCTAGATGAAGTTTACCATTTTACCAAGTCAGTAAGCTAGCATTTTGCATTAGCTCAACCATGACCCCTCAAAGACGGCTCTGACCCCTCGTGCTCCAGCAGCTCCGCCCCTTTTGTTCAATTATCATCACTTCTGGCTCCAAAGAACCGACATGGCGACGGCCAAATTGCAAACTACTGGCTTCAAAACAGCATTTCAGAAACAATGGGCGACGTTCCTCCTGTGACTTTCTTGTCTGATTGTGACGGACTAACTCTGTTAAATGTAAAGTTTAGAAAATGAGCTCACAGTACATTAGCTATTATAAGGAAGGGTTGTAGCACTAGAACCCATATTGCAATGGTTGCTTATGTGTTCAGCATTCATTAGTAAAAATAGGTACGTGGTTTTGTTTGTGTTAAAGTTGATTGAAATCTTGTAATTTAACCAGGAAACCATTGCACGGAGCTATACACAACTGTATCAAGCATGAGCAAATTAAGCTATAATCTTGTTTTTGTTTTGCTGCCTGCTTCCCTTTTCTCTAGTTTGTTATTTTTGTAAAATGGGAAGTGGTATGCATGGTCAGTTCACGGTTTCAGGGGAATACTCAGCCTCTCAAACCAGATGGAATTCATTCTCTTCAAGTAGTTGATTGATAAACGTTAGCAGACAGCAACATGTTGGCATGTTCAGCTTCCTTCTGCTAGAGAAAATGTTGCCTACTCCATGTACAGTTAGGATTAAGTATGTACTTTAAAGATTTTGGACAGATGAAGGGTAAATGCGGCCGCTTGATTGAGTGGCCCATCAGTTCCAGTGTGACCTTGTGCAATGGGAGTTTAGATGAGCAAAGAGGGAGATGGAGTTCGCTGCTTATGTAAGTGGTGTCACATTCTGACTCTGCTCCAAGTTAACTGGGTTGGCAGAGTCTGTAGCCCCATTTTTGTTTGTGCTTGTCTGTCTTACATATGTATGTGTGTGACAGGGAAACAAAGTGAGAAGTCAGGCACACCGGATTTGTATGAATGACGGCATGTGTGAGGAACTGGTGTGTGCTTGATTCATTAATAGCTAGAGATGTGTTTGTCTCATTGTTGTCTCATTTGTATCGTTGAGGTGCCTGCAGACTTGAAGGAACAGAAAAAAGATGTTGAAAAAAGCAAAAGGAGAAGGAAAGGGAGAGACAAATAGAGGAGGATGACAGCTGTTGACGAGTTACAGGCTTCCAATGTGATTTATTTGTGGTTGTGAAATCTTTTCCTCTTACCAACATTTTTCATCCGTATGACCATGCTGAGTTTGTTTTCTAAAATGGCTTTTGGCTGGAGCTGAGTAATGTCAGCAGCTGAGATATGTGTGTCCACAGCTGAGATATGTGTGTGTGTGTGTGTTTTGCTGTGTGTATGTGCTTATAGTTTTTACAGGTGAAGTTGCAGGAAGTTCAATTAAATTATAATTGGATTTTCAACACCTATTACATTTTCTTAAGCATTAATGTGGACAGTTACTGAAGTTCATTAATTAAATGTATACTTCCAAGCAATGTTCAAAGAATGTTACCAAACTTGAGAATGCTCATTAAATATGAATAAGTAAATAAATCCAATTTTAGCACAAGGAGCAATGTTCAACTATCAGAAAGATTACGCCTACAAGGAAGCAGAAAGTAATCAGCAAGTGACTGATGGGACTTGGTTGTAAAAGAAATAAAAGGTTACAAAGGCCAGGCTTTCCAGAACTGTTAAATATTTTTCCATATAATATATAGTATAAATATAATCACTTAAGGTAATTTGCATACATTATTATTTCTTATTCTTATTTCTACTCAAAAAAAAAATGAAAAAGAAAAATGCCGTGTCTTGGTTGTAAGGGCCTGCAAGAACAACAAAATTGGAGGCCGAGCTGCAGATACGAAAGGACAGGTGTTATAGTGTTCGAGAGTATACTGTATTTTAAGGCAGCTTAAAGCACGAAGCAGCACAAAGCTATTTAATTGACTAAATCGGTTGCGAGTTCCCTAGGCCACTGTGTCGACAGGCAGGCTGAGTCAGAGGACTTAATATGCGCTGAATTCCAGTGTGACTGCTGCGTTAGCGCTTACCTATTATATACATTTGTCACAGGCACACATGGCGATTGTGCGTGTGTCTCTGTGTGTGATTTTCATCTCTTTGCCGCCCTATGTGTGACCTACAAATGCATATGCTAAACAGTATTTTATTTAACAAGGAGGCAGTAATGTCATGGGTTGCCATTAGGAGAAAATGTGAGGAGCGGTGAGTTCAGTATGTGGGAGGGATCTGTATTAAAGTCTTAATTATTATTTCCAATATTCTTTGCAGAAAATACATTTATATTATTTTCAACTCTCTCTTTTTTATGTGAAAACTACGATAATGGGTTCTCGCAAGCAAACAGGAGGGTGTGATTTTTTTCTGTCTTAAAAAAAAACTGTTGATAACATTATTCAGCTCTTTATTCATAATAACTTAATCAAATTTTTTTTATATTTCCTTCTTCGTACAGTGATGGAAGTTAGTGAGATATCTTCACAATCATCTGCGTGGTGTTAATTGATGTGATTCACTGCTGCTGAATACTTAGTTTATTTTTGGAAGCTTTGTCGTTGTCATTTATTTAAAAAAAAAAAACAATGCGTTCATTTTAACTTCCATCTCAACTACAGAAATTCTATTTTCCATCTTAGCTCTGCCTTTCAAAAACACAGGCCTGGTAAATTACATTTTAATTATTTAATGGATTGTATAATGGAAAGTTGTGCATGTTTCTAGTGATATCACTGAATGTGTTTAAAAATGCATGTGGCATAGACTTTTATTTCCAATTACCATTCTTCCATTATGTTTATGGACACGCATGCGCACACACACACACACACAGACACACACACAGTATTACATATATTTTAACATACTAATGAGAATATTTTAATAGCATTTGTCATGTAGTATGTTAATTAGATTTAGGCTTATAGTCTATATTCAGTCACAAGTGCTAGTGGATTTATGCAGACCGCTGTTTCTTGTGTCACTGACACCAGTCTCAAAAGAAAGCTGCCATACTAATGATATCTACAGCTCATCGTGACATGTTATGACTTTCCTTCACTTAAGACATGTACTGAACTAGAGAGCTAACAAAGAACCCTTTTCAACACAGGCTATAAATACCGTATGTTCTGTGATTTTTTTCATTTCTGAAGAGGAATCAACCATTGTGGAGCAGATGTCATGGTTACTTGCATTTGCGTGCGCAGACTGGTTGCAGAAAAACAGCAAAAACGAGTGAAAGCTAATGGGCGACATCCACGAAATAAGCAATAAAAATGTCTTGTTGTGCCATTGGTTGTCAGAACAGGAATACAAATAAATGTGACCTTCAGTTTTATAGAATATCGTCATAAAAGACGCCATTTGATGCTAAACGCAGACGGTAAGCCATTAACCAGCCAGAGTGTCGCTACCATTCATTAAAACCACCCCCTCCTTTACAAATGCATTTAGTTAACACTACATATGTACATATT
>JAPQRN010000006.1:14609337-14624376 GCA_037367275.1 Coranthus polyacanthus | reverse complement strand
GTGTGTGTGTGCTGTAGCATCGGTATAGCTCCGTGTTTATGTCATGTTGGTTGGATTGCAAAGCACTGCTGAGCAGATGGGTTTATAATGAGGAAACAGAATGATTTTGATAATGATGACCAGATAATTACATCGCATCTGAAGAAGGGGTGGGTGGAAGTGGTGTGGTGGATTAAAAGGACAGCAAAATGGAGCAAAAAAAAAAAAAAAGTGTGTGTGTATACAACGAGGGGTTAGAAGAGCTAGATTCAGTGTATCATGAGAGATATAGGAGCGGGTGCTGCTTGTAAAAATGTAAAACTCTAAATTCAATATTGTATTTTAATAAAATGTCTACACAGAAGGCCTGAGGTCTGTAAACGTCTTCCTAGAAGTTGTGTAAACATAAATTAACATTACCTTTTCTGTTAAGCTAAACTGAAGGAACTTACGCTGTTACTATTTTTGTTTTCTTTTGTGTTCTTTTCTTATATCTCTTAAATTGGATACACTTTTATTTAGTGAAACTGCTGCCTGCTCAGCATTCACACAGATTTTCAACTCAGCCTCTACTTACGTGAACCATCAGATCTGCTTTAGAGGTAATTTCTGCCTTTTATTACATGCTGACAAGCAGTAACATACTCAAATAGAGTGAAATCAGGTGTAAGGCCCCAGTCTCTGAGTATTGTCTCTGCAAAGCTGAGGTTAGGAGCAGAGACAATAAAGTCCCGTTCCTTACTGCTAACACCGATGTGGATTAACGCTGGCTGAATCCCACAGAGCTATTTTCACTCCCTACGTGGTGAGACCCTTTTCATGCGTGTAGAACTGGAAGTATCACTGTGGGAATTTCAAATAGTGTACGATATTTCAGGTCCTGTGATTCTGACAAATGACTCTATGTGAGCTTTTCAGACAACATTCATAGTGCAAATCTAAACAAAATCAATTCAATCTTCCTGATCTGTTAAGAAATGCAAAATGGTATGTGTGGAATTTTTTTGTACAGTGAACACATGAATATACGTGTTTTTCGGGTGAATGTTCTATCTTCTTGTCTAATGATGGGACAACTTCCCACCACATTGCAATGAGACCTTTCAGCAGACTTGTTGAAAAAATGTAATGTGATTTTCAGTATCAGTAGCAGTCTACAGTCTAGTAATTCAGCTACTGGTGAACTCAGGAAAGTGGTTTAAAAAATGATGCAAAAACATTTGCGTCTTTCTCTTTTGCTAGTGTTTGTTGATGCCAGTATGAGTTCGTTTCGGGACCAAAAGCCCATGTATTGACTGACTCCCATTAAGGCCCCACCTTTGACTCCAGCCTTCTGATTCATTTGAAAGGCCAACCTTGCTCAAAAACCTTTACGGGGGAATATCTCAGCACTGCTGCTGTTTAGTGAGTCATCACAGAAGCTTTTCACACATATCATAACATATAAAAAAAATATGACATACTGCAGCAAGGTGAATTTCTAATAATGTATGCAGACTTTGAATCATACTGTAACAATCTCACCTGCTGTTAGTAATACTGTAAAACCAACTGCATATTGCAAAAGTAATTTCTTTCATATACGTTGTGATACGCACAGAGCTCCAGTGAGAGTCTTCAACTTCAGACGTAGGTACTGTATAACCCCTTAAAGCCAAAGATTAAATCCAGCATTAGGAAAAAGAACAAGAGAAACGTAGAGAATGTTAAGAGAAGGTACAGGAGAGCATGGAAAGGTAAGGAGATGGAAGCTGGGAGGCAAAGACACAAAGTGAGAAAAGGACAGAAGTTCACTGCTTTCTTCATGAAACAAGAAGAAAAAAAACTGGTTAAAAATACAAACACATCAGCGGTTGTGTGTGTGTGTTTGCTCACCCCAAGTGTGTGGTTGGGGTGTGGTATATGATGCTTTACTGTGGGTGCATTTGATGTGTTTATTTTAATCATTTAGACCTCCGAGGTTACTTCTTCACATTACTCTTTGTTTCCTCCACTACTTTTATGTTCAAAGCTAGAGTATCAGGGCGATTGTCAGTCAACACACACACACACACACACACACACACACACACACACACACACACACACACACACTTATACTCCACTGATGCCTTTCCCTCTGTCTTAAGCCCATGCACACATTCTCTCTATCTCCCTCTCTTTTTTTATGTATCCACACGTATACACACACCAGGCTCACTGACAGGTCATTCCACCACAATCTAACATCGCTGAGTGCAGAGAACAGATGCTAAATATAGAGTCAAACTGAGCAGAATACCAATGATGTTGGTGATCATGGAGTGTATATACAAGCTGTTTGATGGTTCAAATCAGGCAATAAGGCTGCATTTTTAGAAGACACGATTTAAGACCTTCAACTTTCTAATATGAGGCTAAAAAGTGCGTCCGAAAAAAGCTGAGTTTAATTGATTAAAACATCATCGGGGGAAACTTTGATAATAACCTTTCAGCATATTGTAATTCAAGTGGTTTCTTGGCTCTGTTTTCAGGTTTTAGAAAATCTAGACTGTGATGGAAGACTCAGGCCAATTACCAGTCTTTTCAGAGAGGGGGATATGAAAACTGGTGACTGACAGCTGTAAGGACTAGTTGCTCCATCCTCCACTACAGACTCCGTGGCTTGTCACAGAAGCAACATGGGATCTCCTCTACCCCTGATATTTTGGTTTCACTTTTTTTAATAGCAGCATGAAACGGCGTCATGTCGTTCATCTTTATATACAGTCTATACTTGGCACAGTTAGAGAAGAAGTGCATTTTTCCTGGTGCACTTGAATCCTTACAATATAGGAAGGGCATCCCAAAATGGATCCACCATTACAGGATGGATAGCACATTACAGGCTTCATAATTGTAACAATTATAATTATATTAATTATAACAACCCTTTCTAATTTGCAAAGGTTGACATCAGTCAGTACAGATTATGACATACATTCATTCCCCCTTAAAAGAAAAAAAAAAATAGAAAACATGATGGAAGCGTCAGAAATCTGTTCCTTAATATGTTCTTTTTGTTTCTTTTCTTGCTAGTTCTAAGGGACTTTCCAAATTCTTGTGTGAAAATTTTATATAATTGATGCGGTCTATCAAAGGTTGCAAAGTTTTGTAATATATATTTTATTGTTTTTCTAAGAGAGAGCTTCTTTTTTTTCTAGTTCCAACTGTTTCATTACATCCTTATTTGAATGTGTTCTGTTTCCAGTTGAGTAGGATCAGCCTTTGTGCGAGTAGTGTGACAAATCATACCATATAATGTTCCACGCTGTGTTTATTGGGTTAGATTTTATAATTTTTACCAATATCAAGGGATCTAAGTTAATAAGTCTATGCAAAATGCTCGATAAGGTCTAAAAAATATTGTTCCAATAACTTGATACCCTCTGGCAACTGATGCAAGCCCACAGCATTCACATAAATTATCTATTTCTGGAAATATCTTATTGAGCTTTTGTTTCGACCAGTGTAAACAGTTTATTATTTTAATTTGTAAAAAGCCATGACTTGCACTGGGGAGCTATGAATCTGTTCTAGGGCTGTCTGCCACTGCTCTTCTTCAATCTCTTTACTCACGGTCAAGCCTGCCAGCCTGATTTCAGGTGTTCACAGTTGTTGTACAAGACAGTTTCAGATGTACAATCACTGGCCACTTTATTAGGTACATCTGTTCAACTGCTTGTTCGCACAAATATCTAGGAGGCCAATCACATGGCAGAAACTCATTTAACCATGTAGACATGGTCAAGACGATCTGCTGAAGTTCAAAACGAGCATCAGAACGGGGAAGAAAGGTGATTTAAGTGAATTTGAATGTGGCATGGTCCAGATGGTCTGGTCTGAGTATTTCAGAAACTGCTGATCTACTGGGATATTAAAGCACAACCACATCTAGGGTTTACAGCGAATGATCCGAAAAAGTACTCTGGGCGAAAATGCCTTGTTGTTGATGCGAGAGGTCAGAGGAGAATGGCCAGACTGGTTGGAGCTGATAGAAAGGCAACAGTAAATCAAATAACCACTCGTTACAACCGAGGTCTGCAGGAGAGCATCTCATGAACGCACAACATGCCGAAGAGCAGAAGACCACACCGGGTGCCACTCAGGTCAGTTAAGAACAGAAAACTGTGGCTACAACTGGCTACTTCCAGCAGGATAACGCACCATGTCACAAAGCTTACATCATCTCAAACTGTTTTTTAAACAGTGAGTTCATTGTACTCAAATGGCCAGATGGCCAATGGCCAGATCTCAATCCAACAGAGCAGGAGTTCCCAACCACCGGGCCCCAGACCAGTACCGGGCCGTGGGTGGGGCCGAACCGGGTCGCGAAAACTTGGCAAAGATAATTGTCTCCGGAAAACAGGCTCAGGGCTCACATTGATGATGAGTTGGTATTGATTTTAGTGTGCTTTGTACAGTGTTTTAAGGTTGAATTTTGCTTTTACAATGACATGACGTTAATAGGAGGTCTGCAGCGCTTGATATATCTTTATTGTGAGGATCTCGCAGAATTCAATTCCACCAAAGACTGGTTTGGGGTATTAGGGTGGATTGTTACGTTTAACAAAGTTTCACAAACGCAAAAATCATGTTATCATGTTTGCAGTTCTGTTTAACATGCTTCATTACCTTAGAGCAGTGGACTGACGCACCATAACTGTACTGGGTCTCTGAGCTATAGATGACGCCAGCGCAGATAAATGTGAATGATGTGATGCTCTGCGTGTGGCTTGAAAATAAAATGGTGTTTGAGAAATATTCAGGGAGCCTCACTGTCACTACTTAGTCCACACAATATGTATGTGTCACATGTAAATATGAAAGAAAAAGAACTTTTGTCGAACTGCTATTTTCATAAATATATCTATAAAACTTTTCCAACTCAATCATCAAACACTGCATTTTGTTGAATGATGGTGCAAAAGAAGGATTTCCAGTAATAGTAATAATAATAATAGTTTTAATTTATATAGCACCTTTCATGAAACCCCAGGATGCTTTACATCGATGGGCAGACCGGGACAGATAAAGTAGACATTGCACAAACAAGAACAGACAGAGGATGGAGAAGGAGGTAGTTGGGGGAACAGAGCTAACAGAGGTTGTAGGCTGCAATAAACAGATGGTGTTTGAGGTGTTTTTTTAACATGACCAGGGGTGAGGTGTTACAGATATCTGCAGGGAGAGCATTTCAGAGGGCCGGGGCAGCAACATTGAAAGATCGATCACCGAAAGTACGGAGTCTGAAGTCGGGGATGGAGAGAAGACCAGTGTCTGAGGTCCGGAGGTTCCTGGATGGGATGTATGGGTGGAGGAGGTCAGAGTGATACTGAGGGGCAAGGCCATGGAGTGATTAGTATGTGAGAAGGAGGATCTTGTATTTGATGTGGAACAGAACTTGGAGCCAGTGGAGAGAAATGAGGGTTGAATTCTGTATGTATTAGAGCCTGTCCAGGGCTTTGCTGGGAACCCCAGACAGGACACCACTGCAGTAGTCTATGTGAGAGGTTATGAAAGCACAGATTAATTAATAAGAGGTCTTTGGAGAGAACCGGTTTGCCCTCCACAACATTTTTGGACCTAAGACCAAATCTTGATTGTGTGATTCTCTAGTGATTCAGCAAAAAGCTGGAAGAGAAGAGGGGAAGCAAAATGCCCTTTCCATGTTTAGTTTCAATGGTAGTTATTGTGTAGCCAGAAATAACCCAAAAAGATGGAAATCTGGCAACCCCATTCCCTCTCCTGATTTGGGTCTTTATAAGGTTGTCTTCCTTATTCTGGGCATTTTCTTATTGCAAATGGACTCTGACATAATTTTATCTTTGCTGTGAATTTTTTTTTTCTTTTTCTTATCTTTATTGGAATATATCGCTGTAAAAATAGAAATTCTGG
The DNA here is from genome assembly GCA_037367275.1 of Coranthus polyacanthus. Classification (NCBI taxonomy): domain Eukaryota; kingdom Metazoa; phylum Chordata; class Actinopteri; order Kurtiformes; family Apogonidae; genus Coranthus; species Coranthus polyacanthus. Next base: position 14,618,481 of record JAPQRN010000006.1, on the reverse strand, counting down.
GAGATTGTTCATTTTAATTAAATTAATGAGATACTATGTCTTAGAGCTAAAAGTAAAAGATAGCCCACTCCTCGGAGAGCCTCCCATTAAGGGAGGACCACCTGAGTTGTACCAGCAGAGAGAGTAGAGGTCTTTTTTTACTTTAGATATCATCCAGTAATTAAAAGCTCAGCTCCGACATCCTGAAGCACTGAATAGTTGTGGCACAGATGGAAATAATATGGGTTGTCTGTGTGAATCGTCAATGTGTTCCGAGAACAATTCAGTGGCCGAAAGTTGTAATTCCGATGAGCAAAGTACGTCCACATTATAAACAATAAATGCAATTTAATCTTAGAACATATTGTATATCGACATAGAAGTCTGACAGTTTATAAAAGCCACTGAAAATTTACTGTGAATCTAAGTGTTTTATTAAAGCCAGCAGCTCATGCCACAAGGGACTTGAACATAGCCTCACCACCAGCAGATCATACCATTTAGTATCCTCTTGTGCATTCTCGTTTTGATGTTAAACGTCAGAACAAAGTGTTGAGCTTAAATGCTCTTAGAAATGGAGGAACAGACAATTAAAGGAAAAATATAATTACCGTAGCGCTTTCAGTTCTTGAAATGATGTGTGTGTAGGCGTGTGTAGGTGTGCATGTGTTTCAAATATATTAGAAGAGAAAATTGTGTTTTACTCTATGAAGATGACCATGATATTAATTGCTTTCGGTCTGTGTGCTTTCACGTATGTACAGAATGTCATGTCTGGTGTCGACATAATGATCAGCTTTCTCACTCTTGTGTCACGTTGCTGCTTCGTGTCTTGGTGATGAGAAGCTTGTGAGGGTCTGATGATTTCCTGATAACGTGCAGCTTGTTAGCTCAGCTGGCTGGAAAACGAACTGCCTAAGTGTCTGCATCGCTTTCATGTGACTGTGTGCATATGTGCGTGTGCGTGTGCAGTTTGTGTACTCTTTACTAAAACACAAAGTATAGACTGTCACTTTCGATTTGATACTACTTTGATCCACGTTGGATGAATTGTTAAAAATATGACATAATTTTTGCATCAGCGCCCACATCCTGAGCTGCCAAATGTATTTTCAGTGTAGGCACTGAACATTTATATTATTTCTAGACTTCTAGGATTCAGCTTGCCATGAACCTAATAAGGGTTTTGATATCTTATTTTAGCTCTTAGATTTGTTTTGCGATAAGTCAAAACAAAGAGAAATTAGGACGGTGCAGCATAGTGCGGTCTTGGCCAACAGGTTCTACTTTACTTTGAGTCATGAGAGGCATGAAATCTGAAAAGGCATGAAAAGGACATCCTCACTTTAGATGAGTGAGTTTAGACAGCTGAGTATCGCAATACATAGAACAAGAGGAAAAATTGCAGGATGAAGACTGATCATTTATTACTTATTTTCCCCCTTCTATTCCCTTACCCACATAATAAGGTCAGCATGAGGTAAGGTAAGCTGAATAACATGTATACAACATGTAGTTTTACCGAACCAACTCCAGTGCTTTAAACCTAGTCCAGTTGGAAATTCCTCCTAAATAAGAGGAAAATCGTTTCATGTGTTTGCTTACTGTGCTCGCTGACATGCTGTCAGAAAAGATGTAACTTTGGCAACTATATATTTGTTCACAGTTCTCGGTACAGCAGTTTAATGGATCACAATGGACCATTTTCAACAGCCGTGCATGGGTTGCAATAAAGAAGTGATTGAATGATTAGATTTTCTGTAGTTAACATCAATCGGTTAGAGGCACACTTTAAGATTTTATTTCTCCTCATTTCTCACTTAACTCTTTTCTTCCTCAGGTCTTTGGATCCATCTCCGCAGGCCATCTCTCTCATCAGTCCATCTGCTCGTCCTGACAATTTATCTTCATGTTGAGTCCCAACAAATCACAGCACACCAGATAGAGGTAGGCAAAGATTCATGCATTGCCATCGGCTGTTTAACTGTTTTTGGCTTGTATGAATTTAAAACTGCACTAACTAAGGGAGGCAAAATGGACTCTACTGGGAACTGTGACAAGGAGCTTGCACAAACAAACTTAAACAGTTATTGCCTATTAGGTTTAATAAAACTTTAATGATCCCCTGTGGGAAATATTTTGTTTTGATGATATTGTATAACTAAAATGCACTCATAAATACTTTCTTTACATTAACCTCCTTGGAATATGTATTGGGGGGATTAAATGCATTCCTCTCATCTGTGAATCAAGCCATTTAAATGTCTCCTATAAATAACATTGAGGTCTATATAATGTGTTCAATATAATGTTAAAAAGTGTGTGAATAAGTATATGCAGCTTTTGCTGCCAGAAAAACAATGCAAATGAGACAAAACTATTGCTTGCAATTCACAAAGACTCTGCAAAGTGTAGAATTCATTGCAAACTGCGCTGCCAAGCAAACTGTGTCTGTGTCATTTGAACGGATGTAAATTAGGGAATATTCATACATTTGACGCAAAATGGGGCCCTTTCTATGCAAATAAGCCTTGTTGCAAAAACTGTCTAATTCACAAAAGACCAGCGCAAAATGTCACAGACATTTAGGATGGTGCAATTATCATCTGCAGAAAGTGTGTATTAACTACACGTAAAGTCACTCTCTTCGTCGCACTCTCTTTCTCTAAATCTTCGAGGTTGTGAAACTTGCATGATATTGAATTCATAATGATGTCAAGGGTGAAATTTCAGATATCGGGGTGGTCAAGTGGGTCTGGGGTTTATCTTGGATTTTCAGACTGCAAAAACAAATGTCCTGACAACGTCTTTATAGTCCTCATAAACACACAACATTAATGGTGTCTGATCCTGACCGAGCTGGTGTTAATGAAGTTACTGCTGCTGTGCCGCCTGCGTAAATGCCCACAGCGTCTCCAGAGACGCACTCATGGTTTCATACGAGTACTAATGTTTCTGTGAAATTCCGGGTATCATTCAGTGACACCTGAACAACATAACTGTAAGGTTCAGACGTTAATTGAACACGTTTCAGACCTCACATTCAGAGTCACATTAATATCTCTAGATTATTTTGAAAGACATTTCAGTAGATTGTGTTATAGAGGGGAAATACTAGAGAAGCAAAAAAATACATGAAAGTTGGTTTGCGATTGTGGAGATCTCTGCGTGTGCACATCTCTCCTAATTAACGACACCGAAGCTGCGGGATTTTGTTCTCTTTAGTTTTCATTATGGACTAATCTGTAAATATAAGAAAAGCCTGAAACACTAGGACCAGCTCTACACATCAATGCCTTTTGTGAATAGGTCCTTAAATCAGAGCAGATAACGGGCGCAAATGCGTCACAATTTGCCACACTGTTAATGGGGGACGGCATTCTTGGTGGATTTAGCCCTAAGTGGGTAAAAATGTATAGATGCGCCCACCTACCTAATGTTCTGTATTTCTACAAGGCTCAGTGCACCTCAGCACATATTCACATGCGTATGTGTTACTTTGCATCTATCCCAGCTTTCCATTTGAGGCTGTGTGCGTCTGTATCTGATGAGAACGATGCTGTGGTGCACTATGCTCTGTTACAGTCACATTAGAAAGGCTGCAAGTGCAGAGAGGTCAGACGGGGTTTCAAGCAGCTAACAGTAATTCCGCTATTAATACTTGATAGATGGATGACTGTAAAATTAAACTGGGATAAATCGAAATTAGAGTGGGAGTTAATTTTTCTAATTTTTCAGATGTTAATGTTTCCCGTCACAGGTTTCCCTTCACTGCACATGTATTTAAAATGATACCTCTGAATACAGCCAATTTTGCTGTCTTACAGATCCAGACAGTCTCGTAAAGGGTGAGACCTGTTTACTCAGCTGTTATCTGCTTCACAGAATGTCATGTTTTCGGTCATTTGTGATGTGTAGTGATAAATATTTCTTTAGGTAAAACCGGTCTGGGTCCAAGGAAGACTCGGGCAGATTGTATAGAGAGGACATTCTGAATGCAGATCACAACGCAGTCTCGGCTCCAGGAGGAAAATGTCAGAAACACAAATATCCCTGACACTGAGGTCAACATGAGTTTTAAACGAATAAAGAATAAAAAATACAGATATTCTGAAAAATTGTAGGACTTTCAATGATCCACTGAAGGTTTTCCTTTTGCTTTGTTTTTTTTTTTTATAAATATAAATAATTGTCTTTGTCTCCTTTGACTGGGGTGTTATATATGGTGGCATACAGTGAGTGTTTAGTCTTCAGAACAGACCATAGGTGCATTTACTGGTAAAAAAGATTTAAAAAAAAAAACCTTTTAGCCTTTTTCATTTCCAGAGTTTTGTATCAGTGGGTTTTCTTTTGAAATATGATCAGAAACGTTGCTCATGACAGCTCTAAGAGTTGCCATAAACTTGACAACTTGACAACTTGAGTCATCTGTTTAAACACTTTTTGTCTTATTCTCTTTCTTATATTTGCTGGCAGTCTAAGTAAGCCTTTTTTTCACAAACTTACCTTATCATTTGATCATGTGTATGTGTATAATGAGGTCTTTAACTCAACTTACATTGTACGTTAAACATGTGCAATCAGAACAACTGATACTCTTTTAAAAGTATCTAAAAGTAAAACAGTACGACTTCTACTTCTTCATGTGAACTTTTGCTATTAAACAACTCAGGTGCTCCTGTCACATTGTGCCTTTATAGTATTCTCGGTCAGCTAGAAGTGTCAGCAATTCCCTTGTTTGCTAATTGAATTTTGTCTGTAGGTAAAACTCTCACAATGGTCTACTGGGTCGTAATTGTAGATCGAGATCTGAGTATCTATGTAGATAAGTCTATTTCTATGGCTCTTACTCTGGTTTTTCTACTGGGGAAATACAGGATATTATAGTTCCACAGTTAAAAGAATGACAGAAATAAACATTTTGTCCTAATGGAAGTGCATTTGGCTGTTTGTAGCAGCGTCAGGGACATGCTTTGTGTATGCCGGACTACAGTAGAGTCAGAAGAGGTCCTATGAAGTGTAATCCTGCAACAGAAGCTTTTTGCAGCCAACCTATTTCAGCATATTAACTCTGGCTTTCACACTATTTCAGAAGTGGTTTGAAAAATGATTTCATTTCAGAGGCTGCAGAACAATTTGTACTACTATCCTGTTTTCTTCTTGCTTGGAGCCTTCTCTGCGTTTCTCACATTGTTTTATTTTGTGCCAGCACCCCGGAGAAACATCTGCCATAAGGAGTTTATTAGAGTGAACTAAATGGCTAAAGAATTTTATATTTCAGTATGTTTGTCTTCACAGAGCAGAATAGCCATTGCAAGAGCTAAAAAAGAAGTACAGGGAACAATAATATACTTCACGTAACTTCAGTTGAAGTAGTTCTAAAAGTGACATGAATGTAGCTTTTGCTATATTTTACAGTGAAACATTGAGTCACACAGCTAACTTCTTATCTGCTTAAATTTCTTCTTATTTCTCATTATCGAGATTACTTATTTTAACTGTGTGATATCTACCAGTGTTACCACAGTTTACTTTTATTTTGCTATCCTTTTGAGAAATCTTCCTAGATTACACATCTAAATCGAATAAAGTATGCAGTGGATATCAGAGAAGTTTCTGCTTATCTGAGATTAGTTATCTCAGAAATTGAAGGCGACTGATGTGGTGAAATTTGATATTTGAAGTCTACGTCTCTGCTGCATACGTTCACAAAGCCTAAAAATATTGGAATAGGCTACACTGACTTATTTACGGGGGTTCGCATGTGTGTGGGTGGTCATTTTACATAAAATATGAGAAAGGACTATACTACATACTATACTGTGGATCTCTGGATGGAACTCACTCAGTTCCATTGTGCATATGCAAGTGTGTGTATTCCCAGTTTAAAGTGTTTGTGTTACCGCTGTTTGGGTGGTGCACGGGAGTTCCTTTTTCATGTGAAAATAGAAGGCTTTGATAATATAATTTGAGTTTAGCTGCGGTCGGTCGCACCTTATCTTGATTCAGCATCGAATGCAGATAATTTGCTCTAGAGAACATATCAGGTCAAGTGATGCTCATTTAACATAATGAGTTTACATATTACCTGTGATGAACTGCTGAATGCACGTTTCATTTAGTCTGATACGCTGCTGTCTATAATTTAGGATCCTGTACACCGGACTTTAGTTATGAAGATGGACTAAATGGGTGCTGCAGTCTGTTTTCTTCGCACATATGCCCAGTCATACTCTGCTGGTTGATCTCATAGGGTCTCAGAAACAACACAACAGAAGACATACATCATTCCTGTATTTAAAAAAGTGACACGAGAACTCAGGAGCATGATTCCTTGTGGGCTTTTAAATCCACCTACTTGTATTCTGTACGCACATATACAGGGGGAGTTTACTACATGCACATATCCATATTTATCCCATGTGTAACTGCCCTATAAACGATCCTGTCATTTTGGCGCACAACACTGTAGTGATGGGCTGTGAATGAAGCATTTTAACATGTCTGCAATTATGCCTTGTCAGCCTGCTCATGGAAAAACGCCAAATGTGGCACTTCTCTCCGTTCACAAACCTGTAATTTTTCATGTGAAAACACAAGGGATTCAATTTTGTTTGGAGTGTGCAGCTGGTCTTCCAGCGCTGTCCATTCCTGCAACTCTGTCTGACGTCAATTACTCTCACAGGTCAAATAATATCAACACTGCAGTTTAGCACAACTGATGAAGCCATTTCATATTCATCGACTATGCAGCAACATTAACTTAGTGTTGTTGCTGCAATTAGACATGGAGCTTAATTGAATGATGTGGATTGTTTTAGATGCTTTTCTGTGCCTAAAGATACAAATTCTATTTATCAAATGTGTGCAACAGCCTGGAGAAGTAGTGCGCTTGTCATCTGAAGTATGCCTCAAATTCCACACCTGAACAGATCTCTTTCACTGACAAATTGTGATTATTGTTGTCTCATTAAACAAAATACGTATTCAAGGCACATTGCTAGAACACACTGTATAAAAGGCACACTTATTATAATTTGGGTCCATAGGCTCCTAGAGATGTAATAAATATTCATTGCTGTGGGTTCGCCGTTTGACATGTTTTCTGCAAAGAGAGACGAAATGTAAATAGGTGTGTACATAGGTGACACGCTTAATTTCACCGCCCACTGCTTCTGTATTAAGTGATAACATGGCAATGTTCTGTTCAAAGAATTAAAATATGTTTAAAAGCCAACTGCACTTATGCATTAGTAATGGAAAAAAAATGTTGTTTTTAATTTTTCGGTTACATTCAGACAACGGTGTGAATACCTCATGCATTTCTGCCTTGCTAAAACAATATTATGACACATCTAGGGGTGCAATGATTTTTTTATTATGTAGCTTTACCTAAAGCAATTGTCAAACAATGCAGTTATTATAACAAGTCAAGATTAATGACTGCACCTTTTAAACCCTTGTAAAACATTTTTCATTCCATATCCGTGAAAAGAAGGAAAAATATGCACATATGTTTACTTTCTTTTCTGCGGCTGTTGCAAGGGCATTGCTTGTCTTACCTTGTTATTCAAATCCTTGTTCTTGATCCAGGACTTGTCGAAGACATAAACATAGTTGATTGTGTTGCCTTTCTGAAACTCAGAAAGCACAGCAGACGTCTGAGTGATGTTTCTGATGCATACTCTATTTTAGATGGTTGAAATTCATTTAAACCTATACTAATGTATTCACTCCTGGGTTTATGTGTGCAAGAATAAATGCGGTTGCTTGTGAGTACGGGTGTTAAAATTGCATATACACAATTCTGTAATAATATCTCTAAAAATGACAGCATGTGGCAAATGTTGTCAAAACAATGTCGTTATTCTGAAAACTGGCATTTTGACAAAAGAAAAGAAACCCTCCAGCAACAGTCATGTTTATACTGTCGTTTTTTCTCCAATAAGGCTTTGGCATTAAGGCACACATTTGGGTTAATAAACCCCAAACAAAAATCCTACAACTTACAGTGTCTATTAATGGCTGTGAAAGCAAGGCAATGAAAAGGAAGATGGATACGTTTATAGCGCCATTCAAAAGGCAAGGTAATTCAAATGGCTTCACATAAAAAAGACATTAGGACAGGGCATAAAAGAAACACGAAAAATCAATAACCAGGTAAAATAGTGAATAAAAGTGTATCATAGCACCTACCGTGCAATAGGTAAGTAAATAATCATCCAAGAAAATAAAAGGTTGGAAACTCGATCCCAGATTTAGTAAATAATGCCTCGATTTAAAAAGACAGTTGTTTCAACATTTGGTTAAGCAACGCCAGAGAGCTTGTCCAGTGATTGTAAATGTTCCTTCTAACTCTCGCCTGTCAGAGTACTGAAATTGAGTCTGGATCCGGATCCTTCTAGATTTTTTTTTTAAGATTCTTCACCATTGGGAGATATCAGGAATTTTTGACATTTTGTCCACACATGCTGCATGACAGTATCTATCAACATGATCGATTTCTTGCTGATCTGGAAGACGATCCAGAACTGAGAGCATATTTTTATTTCTTAATCGGCCATATTTGATGAGTGTTCAAAGTGAGCCAGATAATGGTACGGTACTGACAGTATTGACTTTGAAATCACTTCCACTCCACTACAAGCAACATTGAAACAATTAATAATAGAAACATGAATCCAGTTTCTGGGGAGTATGTTTTAAAGGGTAAGGATTTATGTTTCTTTTAGTGTAGCCACAACTTAGTGGAATTATTCAGCGCGGTGGGTACTAGAGCTGCACGATTTGGTGAAAAAATCATGTTGCAATTATTGTGATATTGCGATTGTCTTGTATGTTATTTCGACACATGATCTTGTGCAGCTAATGCTGAAACCCTGTAAATGGGGACCCCATTCGAATAATTATCAGGTCATAGTTCTTCTTCTTCAAGCGATGGAGGCCGTGATTTCAGTGAAGTGGCTGGGTGATGATAAATCATGAGGCGCAGTCTAGAGGAGTAGTTTGCACCAGAACTTAAGAGTAATCTGTGGTTAAAAGGGACTGCAGACCTTGTTCAACAGAATCATAAAATAAAAAATTAAGCAGCTGCTGCCCAGATCATTTAAGAGTCAAGAAATTCAGTTATGTACAGGTTGTGTAAGGATGCTTGTCGGTATTGGT
>JAPQRN010000006.1:14578877-14598284 GCA_037367275.1 Coranthus polyacanthus | reverse complement strand
TGTACTGTATGGGCAGTTTAGTGGCACATATTTCTGCACATAGTACATTCTCATGTAAATTCTATGAAGCACCTTATATTGAACGAAGCCAAGCACATCTATTTTCTTATATCTTCAGACACTCACAAATTCTAGTAATGTGCTCCCTTTACTCTTGTGCCATTTGTCTCTCACTACCCCTGTTGCTCTTCCTTTTTTTTCTTTCTCTTGTTGGCTTCTATCTTCTGACTTATGCTATTTTCATTGGTTGTTTCTCTCCTGCTGTCTTTCACTCTGCCTCTTTCTCCATGCCTCTTATAACAGTATTATATGTCTATGCAGTGATTTGCATTACTAATTGCTTCAGACAGGCCTGTAATAACATTGTTTTCTTTTTACTTTTAGTTTGTTCAACTGTTAATCCGATTCAGTGTGTCTGACCACTGTTAATTTCTGCTGTTTGATCTCTTAAAGATTAATATAAATGCTTATACATGCTCTAGACAGTCTTGTTTTGTTTTCCAGTATCCTGTAAATGAATTATGTATGCAATGAAATAAAGGAGCTGTAACTGTCTTTAGGGTACTTTGATCTTGTGTTGCTCTTTCCAGTTGAAGAGCACATGTTTAATCAGAGGAAAGTCTGCTTTCATTCAGGATCAAGCTTACCCCTTCTTCAAAATGGGAAAACACTGCAGCCTGCAATATTTATAATAAACACATTAGCAAATACTCCTTCTTATTTCAATTGATTGGCTACGAAACAGTGAAGAAAAATAGACTGGAAGGGGCTGTCTTTAATCTTCCCAGGCAGGGTCGATATGACCTGTGAAGGAGATTTCTTTTCCCTTTAGAAAATGGGTGTGCAGGGTGTTTTTGCAGCGTTTAGGATGTGCTGCTAATTACTGTAACAAAAATGCATAAAACAATGCTGCGGTTTTAATTTCCTCCTAAACAACGGTACCTATAACTGTGTTTGAAGTTTGAGTATCTCTTGCATTTCCCCCACTAATGACCACTGTGTTTCACAGACTATGTTTCAGTTCCTGCATTTTCTACACTTGGAGCAAAGTAGAATTCCAGTTTGCCACAATATCTGCCCTAAACACATTGAAAAATATTCTGCCTGGGAGCAGCTGATTGATTCACAAATGCAAAGCGAAGATCATACTGTCAAGCAAAACAAAGAGACTGTCAGTATGTGTTTGTGCCTTACTTTGCAAAAACATAAAAACATAAACATTTGTCACTGCTGGAGACATACCCAGTGTTGTTCTGCCAGCTTTTACCGTCACTTGTAAAAAATGAATATCAGTGCAGAGCTCTCCTGTGTAATTATGGCAAAAAAAGATGTGGGATGTGTTTCTGTTACCTCGGAATTACAGTCATAGATGTTATAAAAAAAATTTGTCATGTCATCTCTTTGTGCCATTAAAGTGTAATCAGACTTACCTGCTAAGTAGTAGTCAGAAGTTAAACCTACCCTGAAAACATGAGAACTTTATCTTGAGTTGTGTCCATAGACAAACCCTCCGTGACATCACCCATAGGTTTTGAAGCTCATTCATGGAGGCTCTGCCCGTTGGTGTATTGGTTCTGCCTACTAATCCAAAACTAGACTAAAGAGGTGGAGCGTGAGTGGAGCTGAGGCGAGGTGAATGAAACCTGTTGCTGAAACACACCACACTACTACTTAATAAACATTAACACAGTTAAACAGTTGTGTTTGATGACAATAATGTCAAAGTCGTGAAATGTATACACACACTAATTATGGCTACCTTAGCTAATTAGCAAGCTAGCTGGCAGACCATATAATTCAATATGAATTAATGCTAACATCAGCTAATGCATCTAAGTTACGCCGGTTATTGTAATTAAGTACAATTAAGAGCTGCCTCTCAGTGAGAAAAATCAGGTGTGTTCAATAAACAAGAGTCTGAATGTTCAACTCGGCAGCCGAGCTATCGAGCTATCGCTAACTGTTAATCAAAGCTCACACAACACTGCAGACACTGACTGTACTCACCTGTCAGTCACTGAGGCCACTCCCTTAAATATACATAACTTTAAGCCATAATATAATCCAAATGGGTGAGTTGTATAAAAATTCACCAACCCGTACAAAGGGGAATTAACAGGAGACCAAAACTGTTTTTTTGTAACAGGCTGCAAACATGTTTATTTCAGCTGTAAAGTTGGCCATTTTAACATGGGGGTCTATAGGGAATGACAGCCCCCAGTGGACATGAATGTAGTGCAGATTTTGACACTTTCACACTGGCTTCACTTTTCAGCCATGGAGGTGGCTGCCACCAGGTTGTGTGATATTGTGGGTAATTTTCTAGTTTTCTTCATTGAAATGGAACCAAAGAAAAAGTACAGGTAATGAAATTTCTTTTATGTGAAATGCCTGTATACTGTATTTTTACAGTATAATTTAGTGAACTGCAAGTCTATAACGAGAAAATACCTCTGTTAGATGACTTCAGTTTTGAAAATCTAAAAGATGTGTTTGTGATTCATCTTGGCCCACATGTGAATTGAGTGGGTTCTGTTTTGGTTTAATTTGGACCCACTTGGAGAAAACCTGTACATTGATCCCCCATGGGTACGATTTGGGTTTTCAATTGGTGACCTTCCTTGTAAATTCTATCTTAACTTGCATAACATTTTTTATCCCCAACAGAGTAGTTGGTGCTGAGATATTTTCGACTGTTTTACATTTTTTGAGAAAGGCCTGGGTGGTGGGTTCGACTGGATTCTCAGGTTAGAGTTTGAATCTGGCCAACATTTTAATGATATAAATCCTGGGGGACTTCTTGGTTGACTGAAAGATTATTTATCTATTTTGAGTACATTTTTCAACAGTGTTCTCCTTATCATGCAGTGTGAGGCTTTGGAGCATGAGGGTGTGTAAGACAGCCAATCACCATCTCAGCTGTTTCAAACCACGGGTAACTGCACTGAGTTAGGACAGAACTGCCAAGCTCTACTCTGCACCAAATATATCTGAACAGTTAGCTTTTGCAGCACATTAGATTGTCATCCAAATCATTGCCAACAGCTGTAATGGCCCAATATGACTGGTAACAAGGGCAGACAGCTTGGATCTGTTTTCTCTACTGTTATTAACTCCCCATAGCCGATTAAGCAGAGTGGTGAGTAATGGTGGGTGACTGATCGCTATCATCGTCACTGAATTATACAGAAAAACCCAAATGTCCATAATTGAATAGCTTTAAAAACACACATGTCCAGATGATTTTAGTACTAAGAGAGGTGGGTCTAAATGTTTAAAATTGTAGTTATTATGCTGTAGACTCTTATTGTACGCATTCACGCTTGCTGAGTGGGTGAACTGAGTGAATGATATGTGCATTTAAAATCACCAGTGATACCAATTTCTGGAACATAAACACATTAAAGATACACTGCAATAAAACCATCATAAAATCTTGTGGGGCAGGGTGAGGGATGGATGATGGGGAAATATATGAAGTGAGCATGGAGAGCTTGAGAATTGGTTGAGGGAAGAGGGCTGCGAGATAGATGATCGTGTGAAAAGTAAAGGTAGGAATTGGGGGTTGAAGGAGTACTACTATGGTATTAAATTCTCCGCAGGAGGTAGGTGGTACATTATAAATAACAGTTTTAAAGAAGACATGGGAAGGAAGTGCAAGACAGGTACAGCCAGATGTAGATAGAGGACTGTCAATGACAAAAAGTGAAAAGTGGAAGAAAAAGAAGGAAATGAGTTGATGGTGGAAAGAAAATGCATTCGCTACAGAGATTGACAGACATTTTGAGCAAATAATGGAAAATGAAGGGGAGTAGGGGTGAAGAGCCCAGCAGAAAGGAATGTACTGTATATATATATATATATCATAAAAGAAGAATGAGAAATGGAAATGACATGCTATCATTTGCAATATGATGTGTACACATGAGACTGAAAATTGGGATGCTGGTGTGAGTGAAGAGTGAACAGAGATTGGAAGCATTAAGCATAATTGAGAAAACAACAGGTAACTACTCTGGTGTTGGAGAAATGGGATAGGAAGGCACTGCGCAGTGAATATTCAAGGGTAATTGAGACAAATATATTGAATGACAGAAGAACATTTGAGTTAATTATCATTTCTGCTCAGTGTGGGAGGATGGAAAACACAAATTATCAAATTATTCAAATCTATTTGTGAGATTGCCTGCACTTGCTATTGTTTGTATATTTGTTGCATATTTGCCTTATATGATAATATACAGGGAAGACTGAAGTAAATAGAGAAAATAGATGTGTAGATGGTGTTAATTTTGTTATGCATTGTACATTGTCATGCCCTGATAATAACCTTATGTTGGGATTTCAGGACTAGGGGACGGACATAATGCAGGAGTAGTAGACAGGCCACCTGCTGAAAAGAGGTTCAATGCTATTGATTACAGTGGTAGTCAAACTGGAGTGGTTTATATACTGCTGTGTGGTGTGCACACATAACTCACAAAGGGCTAAATCCACAAAGAATGGATTGTGCCCACTAACTGGGCAGGGAATTGCACAGCATTTGTGCCCAGAATCTGTTCAGTGTTAAGGACCTATTCACAAAAGATTATGTGCTAGTGCTGGTGCAAACACGCCCATAAAGTTTTGCACCTGAGTGCAATTTGCCCTTGTTTTGCATCAGAGTTTCTGGTATTTCAGACGTTTTTCAACATTTCAGCACACAGATTGGTTCATAATGAAAACAGCCGAGAGCAAATCGCCTCAAATTGTATGTCTTTAATGTGCAGAGATGCACACAGAGCTTTACACAATCACAAACCAACTTTCATTAATTTTTGGTTCGTTTGCATTTCTAGTATTAATGTAATTTAGGCAGGTCTGAAACGTGTTTGATTAATGTCTGACTCTCAAAACAATGTTATGTATCACTGAATATATCTGGGATTCCGCAGAAACATTAACTACTGATGTTCTCTTCGGTGTCACAGCTGGCTGCGTGTCACAGCATTTCCAAACTCCAAAAGAGGTTGTACGTATTTATGCACAGTGGTAACTTCATTAACACTAAAATCAGTTAGTATTTGAGAATCGCTAATGTTGTGTGTTCTGCAAGTGTTGCACTCTGGGATTCCGGGTTAATAAGGTGAAATGTTTGTAATAACGCAACCTGATCTCCATCAGCGTTTTTTTATGAAGTTGGTGAAACTCCAAGTTAAATCCCAGTCTCACCTGATCTGACTCAATATCTGAGTAAAGATTTTGCATGTGATATCATTAAACATTAATTCAGTATCATTCAAGCCTCACAAAAAGAGAGGCAGACAGAGAGAGAGTTAACAGCTTTCTGCAGGCATTAATTACACCAGTCAAATTGCGTGTGGCAATTTGCGCTGGTCTTCTGTGAATCGGATGGACTTTGAAACGAGGACCATTTGCATAAAAAGCTGATTTTGCGCAGAATATATGAATATTCTTTAATTTATATCCATGCTAATGACACAGGCGTAACATGATGATATCTGCTTGGCAGAGTAGTGAATTCCACCCTTTGCAGGTGTTTTGTGAATTACATGCTGTATTTATGTCTCATGGGAATGATGGACCAATGAGTTTACAGTTGTTTGCTCTACACCAAATCCTGAGGGAAATATTTTGTGGTTAGGTGTTCCACTGTGTTCACCAGCTGGTCTGCCACAGCCGAAAAAACAGCATTATGGGAATAGTGAGAGTGAACCAAAATAGACACAGGACAGCCAAACCTTGTAAAAAATAATTCTTCAGGTGCTTCTTTTGCCAGGTTTCTTTATATGGAATTGGCAGATGTTGAAAAGTGACACAAGGAGACCAGAGATACAGTGCCGTGCAAAAATCTTAAGCGTCCATTAGGTTTGTCGTTTTAGCAGGTTATAATGGCTATCCCTTTCCACTTAGCATGTCTTGAATTCTTTTGTTCAGATAATATTTACAGCACTTATTACTGCACTAATCTTCTGGTGTTTTTTTACATCAGGCGTCAATTTCCTGTATTTTCTTGTGGTACATTCATAAAGAGGCTGAGAAATAAATATGCTCATCACAATCCTGCAAAAACAACACAGCTAAAGGTGACCTAAGACTTTTGCACAGTACTGTGTTACTGTGGGAGTTTAAGTTATGAAAACTGTAAAAAGAAACTTAACATTCTTGTCTGTTAACTCCAAAAAACAGCAATTTCTTAAGCATTCTTAAATGACTTGTGCTTATTTGTGCAACAGTGTAGCTGAATGATGTTTTTCACAAAAAAATATGAGTGTACATATTGTATGATTCGTACCCCCCCCCACCCCACAAACACACACACACACACAAACACACACACACTAACAAACCATTAGAGACCATTATGTGCTCACAGCATTGTGTTATAGTCCAGCTTCTGTACAGTGCCCTGATTTGCTTCTTAAGCCTGTCTTAGCCATATTCTGTCTCTCTTTGTGGAGCTTTTCTTTTTTTTTTTTTTTTATTAAAAGAAGAATTGCATTCATTGTGTAAACCCAAAAAGCAGAAATCACTATGTAATGTGTATCTACAAAAATGTCCTGCACTACTAGTGGTATTGATCTGTTTTGTTGTTAGTCTGGCAGCCTGCTTTGTTAGATGTAAACCACGTAAATATAGGCATGAGAAACAGATATTAACCTCATACACATTTCACTTCTCTATCCTTGCACCTGTCAAAGTTAAAAAGTAAACCTTCAGTTGCCAAATACATCAAGGGACTTTTAAATGTGGCTCCGTATGAAAAGGCAGTGTCACAAAACTATAGAATCGCACACATTACTGATCGTGTTTCTTTGTGGTAAACTTGGCTCTCTGTGCGTATTTTTGTGCATCTAAGACCATAGTTTTGTACCAGCCTACCTTATCTTTTTGACTTCCCTTGTGTAATTTCTAAAGGCAAAATGTGATGGAGATCCTGAAGTTGTGATTCACTTTAGCTACAGTGCTAACAAATTAAGTGTACTACATTTTGCATGGTGGCCCAATTACTCAGATACCAATTTAGCTTTTCTTAAATCTGTTAGATCCTCAGGATTACCAAGGGAAAAGGGGAGTACGGTAATATAGTAGTAAATATGAGGTGACTTCCTAGGGAACCTAGTCAAAAACAACAAACAAAACATAATATAAGCTATAAAACTAAACTCCCAAACAACACAAGAAAGAAAGAAGAAAGGACTGTAACAAACAAAAATAGATACAGCTAAAACCTGGAGTCGATGCTTTGTGTCTTACTAAGCTAACGACGATCTTGGCTGCGTACATCCATGATGAAAGCCTATATAAAAACTGTGTCTAGTGGACTTGGGTCAGATTTTCCGTGAAAATCCTTCAGTCCCCCCCCCCGCTGCTCACTAGATACCGTTAGCTTAGAAATGCTAATATCAACAGACATCTGGCAGCACAACGCACACCCCAACACAAACTTCATGTAATTGAGCATCCTCAAATCTAAATGACTTTATCCCTAACCACAACACCAACAAAATGCACAAGCCAAAAGTATCTCACAAAAATACACAGTGCAAGCTGGACATCAAATAAACAACCAACAGCACTTGAAGTACTGCTCCTCAGTCCTTATATTTTCTGCTGATTGCCAACGATTAGTTTCACAGGCCCAGGTGTTTGCCAGGAGAAGGTTTACGGAGAAGGGGAAACAGCAGGAGCCAGAGTCATGGCAGCAGTACAACACACATCAATGCATTGGCAGTATTCTCCTAAAGGGGGATTTAACACATTTAATAGAAGTTCGCACTTTGCAGCTTCTGATGTCAGTTCACTGTATGTTTTATTAATGCATAGTACCAATGGTTATAGAAAAAAAGGACAAGAAAGGGCTTCTTTAAATGTGATTTTACAGAAGGTTTTACATATCCGTGCTTACTGTACTTATATGCTTAAAGTGTCGGTCATGTTTCTCTCTAGGCCAGTGATTCAACCAAGGTCGTCTCTTCCTGACAGTTGCCCTTTCTTGATCAGAGCCCCTCTCGGTCTCCACTTTAATTCATGACTCATTTCTTTCTGTGTTCCAGTTGCCTTGTTCCAAGTGGAGGATAATGGAAAGGCTGTGGCTCTCTTTGCTGTTGCTCGCAGCGGCATGCAGGGGACAGCCGTGTCCGAAGCGCTGTATGTGCCAGAGCCTTTCTCCGTCGCTCGCCATCCTCTGCTCCAAGACGGGCTTGCTGTTTGTTCCAGCTGCAATTGACCGACGTACTGTGGAGCTACGGCTTCAAGAGAACTTCATTACAGGTAACAGACCAGGCAGTCTGTTTTTATTCTGCACAAACGTTAAACATTAATCACTGCAGGATGTCTCAATCTATCCATACTGTCACGGTCACCACTCCACTCTGGAAATACGATTTGTTGAACATTTGTTAACTTAGATACACTCATTGCCTAGAGCTTAGGGGTGACAATCCCTTTTATTAAACTACCCACATAAATAATTTCTTCAAGACAAAACTAAAGAAATAATTTATGTAGATGTGTTGTTGAAAAAAATGTTATGGTTCTGAGCAGAAAGTCTGGCTCCGGAGCAGTGAAAGAGCAGCATAGGCATAGTGAACAACTGATGCGCTAAATATACAGTACAGCTGCTTTTGGGGGGGGGCACATGTGAGAATGAGTATGTCATATGTCATTGTATTAATGAGCTATTGCAATTTGTTCCAATTATTTCTGTTGTGTGTTGCTGTCAGCTGAAGGGTATGCTTGGATTGGTTATTCACATGGAAACAAACAATGGCTTGTTGATAATTAGCATAATATTAACTTTATTGTAGAACAGTTCATTGCAACTTTGTTTACACCGATAGCAAAGTTAGCATACACCACAACTCTTTTTTTTGTTGGTATCCACGTGGAAATAAGTAATATTCTTCACACGGCTGCGTATGTTTTTTTAAAGTCTTTTTTTCATACTTTCCTACTATTTTTGTTTTGAGGTTCAGTCTAGCAAATCTTATTGATGATTCATCTCCTTCTTATATCAAAGAGCTTACTTTGGTACTTTGAAATATACTTATTTTTAAGAACTGGAGTATTGCTTTATCCTTTTATTATAATCTGGATTCCCATTAGCTCCCGACCAAGGCAGCTGCCTAATCTTTCCCGGGATGACTTTAAAGAATTCTACTGTTCACCAAAACAAAGGACACAGAAGCTAAAAAGACACTTTCTTCAAGGAGTCATCAATCATTTGATGCACTACTAAAAATATCATAGATGTAAATATATAAGCAACATTGTTCACTTCCAAAACAGTTAAGAAATATGCTGTGTATAACTAAAATTTCAGCATCTTACATTAATAGATGTAACATTCTCCCTCCATATTATACATTTTGAAGTTAATTAATAAAAACATATTGGGTATCATATGCTGCAGGCTCTGTCAGGATAGAACCTCATTAAGCATGGAATTGCCAATCTAAATATGAAGGACGGTGGTTTTCGCAGACAGCAAATGTGATTTTCTTTTTTTTTTGCTATGTAATGTATCTAACCATTAATCACTTAGATCCACACTTAACGTAATCATTCTTTGTGTTTATCTCACTTACACCAGCTGTCCGCAGGAAAGACTTTGCTAACATGACCAGCCTGCTACATCTGACCCTGTCCAGAAACACCATCAGTCAGATCCTCCCCTCAGCCTTCAGTGACCTGCGGCGACTGAGAGCACTCCACTTAGACTCCAATAGATTAACTATTATCAAGGTAGGATTGATGGACGGATGGCTGGAAGGATTAATGATAGTAAAGGAAAGGACTTGTATATCACTGGATTGATATACATAATAAGAAGCCTCACAGCCACACAGTTTAAAGTTGAATGCTATGTGTATGATAAATATATTTACAGACAATTAACCAATAGAGCTACAGTGGAACAATGACATATAGTATGTATCAGTGATAGATGCAATCATATAACTGTCATGCTTTTATTTTTTCATACTAGGATGACCATTTCAAAGGCCTCACCAACCTTCGCCACCTCATTCTGGCCAACAACCAGCTCCACTCCATATCTCCCCATGCCTTTGATGACTTCCTGTCCACACTGGAGGACCTGGACCTCAGTTACAATAACCTTGCTCAGGTTCCCTGGGACACAATTGGACGCCTAACCAATGTCAATACTTTAAATATGGATCATAACCTTATAGAAAATGTTCCTCAAGGCGTATTCACCAACCTTCACAAACTGGCGAGGTAATTTTATGTACATTGAATGAGAAATAAATAAGAAGAAATGTGGTTTGTGTAGCTTTAAAGAAATCGCAATGAAATGTAATATAACGAATCAATCAATTACATTTTATTTGTATCTTGTCTGTACCTGTCATACATATTAGTGCAGTTTAATGTACTTCACAGATGATTGATAAGCTGACAATAAGACATAATAGAAAAGAGTGAGATATAATTGATTAAAATTATAAATACATAGAATAAAATGCAGAAAATAGAATAAAACAACATAATATAACAACACAAAAACACTGTTCTCACTCATCTTGTGATGATGCATTGGCGTCCTTCTCTCTTTCCTTTCACAGACTAGACATGACATCCAATAAGTTAAAGAAAATTCCCCCAGACCCATTGTTCCTGAGAATCCCAGTTTATGCCAAGTCCAAAGGCTCCCCCCTCTCATCCCTGGTGTTGAGTTTCGGCGGCAACCCTCTCCACTGTAACTGTGAACTTCTGTGGTTGCGGAGGCTGACAAGGGAGGATGATCTCGAGACGTGCGCCTCTCCCTCTGATCTTAGCGCCAAGTACTTCTGGACCATATCCGAAGAGGTGACGTCTTTTAACATTTAACATGTAGTGGCAGGAAGCAAATAGAGATGTTGCTTCACAACCGTTGAGCTAAGTCAGCTCTTTTACAATCAGATTTGGAAATGTGTTTGCAGTTTGACCTAAGACATTTTGTTTTTCTTTAGGAGTTTATTTGTGACCCACCGGTTCTGACCCGTAAGTCACCTCATACGGTGGCGATGGAAGGCCAGCCTGCCAGCCTGAAGTGCAAAGCGAACGGTGACCCGGAGCCTGAAGTCCACTGGATCAGCCCTGAAGGGCGACTTATATCTAATGGCTCCAGGTACGAACATTATCTCCGTATAGTCCTTGTGCTGCTTGATCTGCAATGTACTACTTTCTTCCAAAGTTTTTATTTAGGGAACATGACTAATGAGAGCAATCCCACATTTAATGTCAGAGACCAGTGACCAGAAACCAGTGGCAGGTGCAAGAAAAGGCTCGTTCATTTATTATTTGCGGTACTACGGTTCAGTGATATGCAACCAAGTCAGAATGAAAGAATGTCTCATATATTCCTTTAGTCTTGGCTATAGTAGGGCGTAGGCAGTGACACATGACCTGTGTGGGCCAACTCTGAAATAGGCTAGGAACATTGTTGTTGAGGTCACATTTCAATCTCTTCACCCTCATCACACTTTTAGAGGCTATCCATCTGGTAACCTAGTTGGCACATATTCATTTGTCAAATATGTGGGTTTCCAATACGCAACATTCCAGAAGCACCCAGTTTCTTGTTTCTATGAGACTTTTTTTTTTGTTTAAAATTGTCTGTTTCCATACAATATATCAATTAAAAAAGCCTAAACTACAGAACAAAATCAGCGTCACGTCTTTGGCAGTTACTGTCTGGTGCAAAGGCCTTTTATGAGAATGAGGCCATTAAAAACCTCAACGCTCAGCTTGGTTCTACTGTACATTGAATCTGGATTGATTCTTGATGCTGGTGGTGAATGGTACCATCGTAATAATAACTGGGTTAATAACGAGACCACTGATGAGCTGTCAGGTTTTGAGTCGGTGAGAGAAAATGACATGACTTGCACTGGGCAGTATCGCTAAAATGTAGTTTGGTTTAACTTTGATCTGCAAAACGGTGAACCTGACTCTGAAATACCTGTCACAGCAGAAGTATTCATTATTTATATTATTTTATATTGTCATCTTTGTTTTTTATCATGTGTTATATCTATATAAGAGCGCCAACAACTGACATAGTGAGACTGCTGGGACTGGAAATTGATATCTATTCATAGACACAATTCTGCCCACATTATTTTTGCCGCAGCATGTGAGTAATTTCTCTCAGCCAATTTGGTCTAACCACAACTCACTTGTTTGTGCGCTGTGAACAAGGACTGAATTGTCTCAAAAAACAGATAATAGCGGCATCATATTGCCTGGTGTGATTAAAAGGAAAAAAATACAGTAAATAAAAGATGAGGGAAAAAGCTAAAATGAAGCCACTGAATATATTCAGTACTTGTTCAATGATCTAATTAAATCTTATTTAACATTAATTACTGTTTCTTTCAGAACACTGGTATTCCCTAATGGAAGCCTGGAAATTAATGTCACGTCCCTGAAGGATTCAGGAAACTTCACCTGCATTGCTTCCAACGCTGCAGGTGAATCCACAGGAAGGGTGGAGCTCGTTGTCACGGCAATGCCCCATTTGGCAAACAGCACGAGCCGCAGTCGAGATCCTTCCTCTGAACCTGCTCCTTCTGACATCCTAACCTCGTCTAAGGTCGCTTTGCCAAACAACGAGACGAGAGTAGCTGATAGAAGAGTTTCACTGGTGGAACTGACAGGAAATTCTGCCCTCATTAGATGGAGCAGTCAAACTCCTACATCTGGAGTCAGGATGTTCCAGGTCCAGTACAACAGCTCTGGGGATGACACACTGGTATACAGGTCTGTATGTCCACTGTACATGTTATGCTGCCTGCCTGCATATTTAATTTTCTCTCTACACTCTCTGCTGTTACTTCCATGCATCCTTTTCATGGAAAGGATGTTGGCGAGTGTGTATGGGTGCATTTGTGTATGCAAATCAGAAGACATCAGCTGCTGCTACGAGGACGAGAGCAGATGATAAATGATACAAGTGGAGATTAGCCAGTCATCCAGTCGTAAAAGTCTAATCAACTGAAATGATAAAGACATCTGTAGTGGCACAGATCTTTTGTCGGGTTAGCTGAATGCAGAAAAAGCTGAAGCCAAATGAGAACAGAAAACATTTTAACGCTGTTCTGTCTGCTTCATTACCATGCGGACATTGTTGCTATGTGTGATTTCTTTTATAGAAAGTTATATAGTTATAGTTTTTCTAGAAAGAAATAATCTCTCTATGTTATTTAACAGATCCCCGATCTGTTAAACATTTTTTTCTGATGCCTCTGCTGCACTTGCTTCCGGACGTGCAGCATCTGTTTAAATTGAATTTATATGGGAACAGATGCAATTGGTTTAGGTTGTCATTTAAGGTGATATATACTGTGACGTTAAAACCACATATTTTTCTTCAATTTCATAGAGCTTTTTACAATACAAACTCAAAGTATGTCTTCCATTTGTATGTTGTGTTGATGATGGGATTCTTAGGATTCTTTCCGATGTACGATGTTTGTCGTGTCCTCCATTGTACATTTTGACATTGGGGGACACGTCAAGCCCATTTAATTTCTATAGTTCAATATCACTTAGCCTCAAAGGGCTCTTTTTCTTTCTGCACTGCTTTGCTTTCCTGAAGTCGTGAGCATAAAAAAGACATATATGCTCCAGTAGCTTTACGTTCCTTCTAAATCTTTATGTTCTTGAGGAATTTGCACATCTACTGTGCAAAACCTAAATCACTTCCACCAGTATTTCCTAAATGTCTCTGAAAACCTGGGAAAGCCCTGTTTATTTTCAGTTCATAGTAATTCTCACATGTTGCAGAGTTGTCATAGCAACAGTTTGGGAAAGTCTTCGATAAGTCTTACATCTTGTTACTGACTGACTGGCATGTTGCTTTAATACTGTCACAGACATGTACTGTTTTAGATTTATTTTCATTCATTTATTGTTTGTTACGCATTTTCAGAGGTCCAAATGAAATGACCTGAAACACCGGTCTGTCTTGTGTGGATAACAGTAAATCAAAACTGTCACTTTCCTACAGAATTTTCTTAGAAACAACAGAGCTTTTCTGGGCTTTTTACTGTTCAACAGCTGAAATCGTGTCCCAGGGAAAGCCAACTCTCAAAAGAACCTGTAATTGAATATGTTAAATCCACCCTCGTTGACAGGAGACCCAGACAGCTCCTCTTTATTTGTAAGAATCGACACTTGTGAGCTATGGAAATGGAAGTCTCCACCGAAGACTGATTATGCTGTTGTTTCTAACTAAGAGACGACACTTGTTTATTCAGACACTCGAGCTAACTGTGGGAGACAAGCAGCTTTTTCAAATTCAGAGCATGGCAACTGTTCTTCTGCTTAGCAACCATCCACCCGCACCTGCCTGCTCAAGGTTGGATGCAGTTCAGTGGGCACAGTCACCCCGCAGGTACAAAACACGCCTTATGGGTCGGGTGTAGGTGTGTGTCTGCGCTTGTGCAGGTGTCTGCAACTTTTACTTTGAGCTTCATGTTAATGTGACTTGGGTTGTCTAGACATTTGCAGGACTAACTAGGCTGTGTTTCTCGGATGCTGTATCCCTACCTCACAGAGAAAGCAATGTAGCAAGACCCAGAACAGTCTTGATGTTTTGTACAAAATAACACATACCAGCCACATTTCAACCCATTTAACTCCGTATAGGCGGCGGATTGAAGGTAAAAAAAAAAAAAAAAGTACAGATTTGTAAAATACATGTAGGGCCTTTCATCCATTAAAATTACCATAATTTGTACAAACAACAGTTAAATATGAGCAATGCTTGTCATCTAATGAAAACAAATCATGTCTAAAATATGCTGTGTTGCAATAGCTGGTAATAAGTTCATTATGATACCATAAAATGATATCAGGAGATATAAATCCATTAGGAGGCCTCACCTTTGTACCAGCTCAGTTCTAAGTAGAAAAAATACGGAATAAAAACAGGCCTGAGTGAGCCGGCGGATACTGTATGTCTGCACTGTATATCTCCTCCCTTCTGTCTTTCTTTGGTCAATATCCATTAGGAGGGGGGTGAGGCACAATGCCATGGAGAGAGACGGGGGTGTGGGGGGGGATGAGTGGGTACAGACAGCTGAATAGAAGAGGAAACCAAAACAACATAACGGTGCCACATTTAGACTATTTGGACATAACCATTTTATTTAGCTCTACTGGTTATTTCATTGCTTTTTGTTAATGCTGATCACAGTCTTAGAATCTCCATTCATTAATGCTGCAGATTCTAATGGATAGAGTTGAGTGTTTTTACGCTATTTATAATCAGAAAGTGGTTTTAAATTTTCCATTTCTAAGTTAAAGCTTCTAAAGTGAATAGGTTGCTGTTATTGCAGTGGATGCTACCTCAAGGATGAATATAGGACTGAGGAGCCATTGGCTGGCGACTGCATCACGTTTCCTCTTTGTTTCTTAGGTAATTACCTTAGGTAGAGTATCTAGTTTGTTACATCTTGTGATCTAGTCACTGCCTATGTCACTGTCTATTTTATGTAACTTTTATTTAAGCAGCAGCTTAATTTAGAATCATTTCCACTTTAGAAAGACCACCAATAGCCCAGAGATTCCCAAGGAGTTCAGAGCATAAAGAGGGCTCTCTGATGCAGTCTCAAAACCCCCTGGCTACTTACAATCAATGCCATTATAACACCAAGTGTGTGTGTGAACTTGTGTAGATCTGCATTTGTGTGTGTGTGTACATGGAAAAAAATGGCTGGTAGTGCATTAGTTAACCCAGTGCCTGAAACATGGTCTTCAAACCCTCTGACTAATATAATCAGTGCCTATTCAAGTATGCGTGGCGTGCATGCGTGCACATGTATGTGATGTGTGTGCACACGGGCCACACTGGCAGCGGTGTATTAGCCATCCAATGTCAGTTTCACTGTTATCAGAGGCATCACATAGCAGGAGGAGGTTTGTTGTTGTCGATGCAACTCCCATTGTGTTTGTATGTATTTGTGTCTTCTCCACTTTTGTATAGAGCTTCAAAAGGTTGGTCTTTCGAGTTAAAATCCATATAAAGTACAGCAACGTCACAGTGTTATAGTCAAATCTAAAGATGTAGTTGAAGCACTGAGATTTATTTTACATTTATTTTTGTTTATTATCGATACAGTTGCATCGCCAGATTAATAATTTTTTGTAAATGTTAATACGGGCATGTTCAGTATTTAGTAATATATTCATTAAACTGTAATAATATAAAGATTTGAGGACGGTTATTGATAGAGGCAGATGAGCTTTCTCTCTCTTTGTCTCGCTTTTTTCTCTGTGTAGAATTTAATTGAATTCATCCTCTGCTCATTTGCAGAGTCTCAGGTATTTTCAACCTTGATGTAAGTCATTAAGGTTCTGTGATAGTCTTGTAAGAGTAAAAAATCGTATGAATCATGGTGGGACAGGATGAAAAGAGCTCTGTGTGTATAAAGTTTGCAGTTGTCTAGGCACGCTGATGGTGATGCTCAATACAGATCAAAGATGGTCTCTGTAGCGCTGAAAGATGTTTTAACTCACGTTTTGATTGTAATATAATAAGAACATACAGTATTTCAGGTGCTTTTTTCTTACTTTTTAGTAACACGTTTTATACATACAGTATGTCTTATTTGTCACCCTTTTAATTATTGTAGTCCCCATGAGAAAAAAATAACATTGATACCTTAAAGAAGTTGCCAGCTACTAATTATGTTAAGTGAAGTTCTGGCACAAGCTGTGTAACTAAATCAACTAAATCCTGAGATCAGATCTTTCAGCCTTTGTGACATCTAAGACATTTTCGATACAGGCTACTGTATTTGTGATTTCCAGGCCAAGTACAGTGCAGTACAGTAACTACTCCAATGCCTAACAAAGCAGGAGACCTGCAATTGCATCATTACTAAGAAAATTAAGATGCTAAATATTTCTTTCTCTTCTGAACTGTGGCATAAAGCCCTCAGACTTAGTCGCCTACTCCATGAAGCTCACGCTTTAATCCTGGTGTGGGAGCATGACTGCTTTGGAAGGTGCATTTACAGTACATTAACCTTCTGCCATCAATGCAAAGCATCATGATACACGCTTAAGCACTGGCACGCACACAAACACTTCCTGTAAATAGATATCTCTTCAAAACCTTGGCCACTTTAAAGCTCACACCTTTGGTTCTTTCTAAATTCAAACCACTTTGTCTGTCTGGTGTAGGTACTGAATGAGTGCTTACATTGTTGAGAGTATGTGGGATAAGAGTTTTGAGTATGTCCATGTGGCTTGGTATGCGTGTGTTTGTGTCCAGGATAATTTTGCTTACCACGTACGGGCAGAAAGAAGTCGTTGCGATGCTTTTTTCAGTCACATAACATATACACACACATGCACACTTATGGACACTGCAGACAGCAACCAAGACATGAGTCCAGCTGCCTCTGACCCATCTCTCTCTTTCTCTCTCTGTGTTTCTCTACATTTTATACACTGTCCATGGTTCGTAGTTATTTGTATAACGGAGTCAAAGACACATAAAATCTGCCCTGACCAGGATTCTTAGGATATAGTGACTGGAAACATCCATCAATACCTCTCAAATAGTACAGAAGATGGGTGCGTGTCTGATTAACAATTAAGTGTCATCATACCTGCTGTAGCTCTCATAGGAAAGAGTATTTTTGCCATAACTCGAGAAAGGTGATTAAAAGGGAAAGGTTTTGTTTTTTTTAATCCTTTATGTTTCCTTGCCCGCTCGAGGACGTAAGCAGACACTGTACGATACATGCAACCCAATAGAGTGCTCGATATGAATTCAGTAGTAAATTGTCATTAACTAAAATATGAATGAACTGAACTCAGTGCTCATGTGTGTAACGAGAGTGTTTTAATATATGCATCGGTGGGATGTTATAGGGTGGGGAGGTAATTGCATTGGAGCAGGTGGTGGAGCATCTGGAGTGAAGCAGGGTGGGCTGAAGTGTGCCTGCATGTGGCCGACTGTGTCAGGCTGTCTTCAGGCTGAAAAGGGACAAGGATCAGGGTCAGCTGTGAACCAGACCTGATGTTTGGGAGGGATATGACCCGTGGCCACGGAAGCGTAAACAGTTCTCGTGTGAAGCGGTGAGGTGGCTTTGGTGTCATGTACTGGGAGCTGATCTGGCATTGCCTGCTGGACACAGCTCCGATGGACACTGCACCGCTTTGGTGTGACGCACTGAAGACCTAAACTGATCAAAGTCGGGATGTACGAGGGTCAGAAACAGGCTGGAGCGACGTTGTGTAAACAGGCGAGGGTCTGAAATCAGGGGCAGGGTAGGAAAAAAAAAGAGTTCATGACGCAGGCACAATTGGGGAAGGAGATTGGCTATTATATATTAATAGTACTAACCAATCTAATGTATAACATTAGAACCAGGTTTCTATCATTGCAGATAATGCCTCTTTCCTTTATCTTTTCTCTTATCTTTTTTTCCAGTGCCGTTTACATGGAAATAGACTCATTTACTCAGCTAAAAAACAAATGAAAAATAAATGAGTAAAAAGAAAATGATAAACTCAAATATTGCAATAAATGAAGCAAAAAGACACCAGACGTGTCCCCATGCAATATGCATACTTACATCCCTTCCTTAATCAAAAACCTCACCTGCTGAGACTAATTTTAGTGTCTTATACAGTAGTTGATTAGCTATTACATTATCTATTTTTTAACAAAATGTAATTTCTTCGCTAATTATAGGTAAATAAAGGTTTTATGAATAGGTTTAAGCTTTTACCGAGCAGATATTTAAATGTAGTGTTTCAAGTGGAATTGCAAGTTTTACTTACTTAACTCTAAATCAGTGAATTGACCGGAAGAGCCCCCTAACCCTAACCGATTTTTACCTGCCCCCTCAGACGCTTCATCCTCTGGCCTGACGTCGTTGGAATACATTAATTAATACCACACTTATTTATTTGCATTACAAAAGATCATTGTGAAGTTTAACTATTTCAACTGTAATCAATTCAGGTTTACGCCTCATTGTAATTAACCACTGTAATATGCATCAGATTCACGGTTAGTGCTTTGTGACCTCGAACTAACCACGTCATACTTTGGACATGCACAGCAGCAAAGATACGTAATAGAGAGTCATATAGCCTATACATCATACTATCGCAAAAAACAAACTAATCTGTCCAATCCTATTTGGCACACAAATGAATGAACACTCACACGCACATCACCACATTCACTGGTGGAAATGAGCAGTCAGTTTGCTGCTGGTCTTTGTCATTTAATTGAATGATTCACTATGTATGTACTAATGAGTTTAAGGGCCTAATGACAAATGACTGTCCTCACACACACACACACACACACACACACACACTTGAACCAGTACCTCCTGTTTTGTACAACTTAAACGCAGAACTAAT
>JAPQRN010000006.1:14544300-14567089 GCA_037367275.1 Coranthus polyacanthus | reverse complement strand
CACCCCTTTTCACACACACAAACACACAGTTTGGTTGAATAATGGCCCAGTGAGTGGTGTGCCTATGGGGAAAGCTGTCAGTTTAATTGAATCCAGTATTCTCCATTCTCCCTGCCTGCTAATTGATTCTGTCAGGCTCTTCTGCTTGACAAAGAGACTGACATTTTCCCCTGCGTGGTTATGACTGTCACAGTGTGAGTGACTGTGTGTGTGTTGGGGGGGTTTGTCCTTGCACATTATTTACCGAGGAACCTGTGTTTCTTGAGCAGATTATTAGCTGTGGTCCAGTTGGGAAAGTGTGTGAATGTGCATCCGTGTTATGTATCCATGCTTCAATGCATATTTAATAACAACATATGCCATAACATTGCTAACATTTCAATACATGCTGTAATGATACAAAAATACACCATATTGTTTATTGAAGGTACTTGTATGTACCTTTAAAGGACATTTTTGTCATGTCATATTTTGGTATTATAACTTCTTAGAAGAATGTTAGAAAAAAGGTTTTTTGAAACTTTTCACAGATTTGAGCATAGTGTGTCACGCATTTTGAAAACAGGTTAAATAACACACATTACACACCAAAATGCGCCATGCAATTGCTTCAAAATTATAAATCAAGATCAGTGACAGAACCAAAGCAGTGTAGCTCATTTTGTAGTTTCTGGGTTTGATAAGTTTCACATAACAATATGGTGCTCTACACAGAATATATATCACGGCCACCCACACAGTCAGGCTTCCTGGTGCAACCCGTCTCGAAGCCACATCTTTAACCGTCTTCAAAAAGTTTTAATGAAAAAAAAAAAAAACAGCCCATAATGCAAAGACTTGAAGCACTGTAATTTGCAGCCAGTGATGAGTGCAAGGATGGCAAGGAGTCAGAGTTAGTTATTAGCTTTGATAGGTTTTCTGAAGGGGAAGGGCATTTATGTTTAAAAAAAAAAAAAAATAGACAATAGTTAGACACAGTTGCATTATACCGAATATGTTGCCAGAAGCGTTGAAGTTTTGTCTGTTAGTTGACAATAAGTTTGGGTTGTTGGTTCCACAAGTTAAAAAAGACTGTAACGCTTGAGATCAATAAAATAATAATGAATTCACTCTTCCAGTTGGTTAAAAAAAATGTGCTGTTTAATTCATCTTTCTCTTCACCTAACTTTGAGTGGTTTGTGTCGCTGCCTGTCACTATAGTCCGGGGAGCGTTTCACCAAAGTGTCAGCAGTAAATACATCATTTTTATTTCATTACATGTCAGCAGTTGATGTATTGCATTCACTTCGGACCAGACACTCTGGGCCCTCTTTGCTGCCCCTTTCAAATAATGTGAGATTGGCGGGGGGAGAAAAGACACACGAACGTGTAGTAGCAAAAAAAAAAAAAAGGCTTTGACCATTATGCAACGTGGAAATGTCAGTTTGACAGTTATTGCAAAAGGAGGGGCTTAAACAATGGCCAGAACTTTGGCCGAAAAACGAGTGCGTCCCCGTCTCAGAGTACAGGATTCAATTCACCGAGTTCTCTAAAATTAAACTTCCCACTTACCAGGGAAAGCAAAACTGCCCTTATACTTACACTAAATCAAAGAAAGATCAAAAAGGAAAAATACACACCACATGAAATATTAAATCACCGAGAAAAAGTCTGTCTTTTATGTCAGCGGTGCGACTCGGTTTAATCAAAAGCAAAAGAGTGCTCCCTGCTTTGCTTGTTGGTGTGGATGCTGCCAGATTCAGGACATCTGACACTGGCTTACAGTACCATCGTAGATATCCGGTACAGTAAAACAACAAACTTCATTAAATATGCAAAACATTTATCATATGGCTTTTGCTTTTTAGAGAAATGTTTACTAACAGGAGAGCAGAAGCTGAAAGGTCAGTGAGCGTTACGCATTTCTATTTAATGGTTTAGAAACTGGCTTTTAAAGCATGACAAGGTGAACTATTCAGGTCACACACGGTAAAAATAACAAGCCAAGTTGCAGCCTTTCATTTATGTTTAAACTGCCAGCCAACTTGACAACCCTTCATCCTTATTTGGACAGGGCCCTATGCCATTGTCTGTCATCGTGCCTTCCTGTCCATATATTTTTTGTTCTTTTCTGTATCTTTTGATGTTTGACTGTGGATCAGGCCACCTGTCTCTTTATCTCCCTTTAGCCTCATGCCTGTATTTGTTCATCATTCCCTCCATTCATCATCTGCCTATGTGTCAACCATGAACCTAGCCCTCCCCACAGAGTACGTACACACAACATACAGTAGACACAACTAATCTCGCAATAATCTCCACACAGATTATCTCTTCCTGTTGGCTGGAGTGATGGAATGGGAGGCAGCATGGAGCTAGAGAGGAAGTGAAAGAGATTAGAGCGGGGGTCACTAACTTTTCATCCCATATTCAGACATGTCTTATGAAACAACAGCAGCTTCGAGAGTTTGACAGAACGTTAAAACTGTATTATTATAATGGGTCAGTCAGAGGGTTGTTGAGAGTTGCGCAGCTCTTTATTTAAGAAAAGTGTTAGAATTGCACTACAATTGCACTGCAATTACTGAGTCATTATGTCGCGGAATGTTGGAAGAGAGTTTCTTAGAATAGTGTATGTTGAGCTTGCAAGCCTACAGCTACATTTATTTTAGAAAATAAATGATGTTTTAAAAAAGTGTTAGAAATAGCACATTGCTTGGAGAGTAGAGGAAAAACAAGTGTTTGTTTGTACCTCAGTGTATAAGCACGTTGCAAACTAGATCTTTTACTCTTTTACATTAAATATAGACTGATTACACTGATTACAGATCAGTATCTAATAAAGTCAATGACTGTTAAATTCTAGCAGCTTTGATTTATTTATTTTTTCAGGGAAGAGGGAGGGTGGGGTGATATTTGGCTTTTTCCTGCTCCAAAATACCACCGTCTAGTATCGGTCGACCTCTACTTTACACCATCACGTTTAATTGTGATGTATTGATTGTAAATGTACAGCTAGCTTTCTGTGCCCAGGCGCCAAAACCGAACATTGTTAATATTTAATTGAAAAAAACGCAGATTTGAGTTTTTGGTGCATTTAAGAAAATGATCCGACTTTTCTGGAAATGGGTTTTGTAAATAACTAAATAACAAATGAGATGAAATACATAAATAAATAGAAGTCTGGCATATGAATCTAGAATAAACACATAAACACAAATACAAATCGAGGCATGCATATGAATTTTCTATTATGTGCTTTCCCAATGTCAAGATTTTCTTAGGACTGTGGCTGTTTTTGATTTGTTTTTAAAATGTTAATATCTGGGATGTAAATGAAATGCTTACATAACATCCTTGATATGACACTGGCTGAGAAAGTTTGACTATGAATGGCTAATTAGTGTTAATTTGTATATTAAGAATAAAAAATATAGGTTTCATATGCAAAGATACTACAATATATATGAATAAGTCATGTTTAATAGACAGCGTTAACTTATTACTGAAGAGTAAGGTAAATACAGTACACAGTAGATCGTGTCTAATAGGTGGAAAACACCTAAATCTGTTAAAAAAAATGTTCTTATTTAGCATCTGTCAAGAAAATGCGGTCATGCTCTTATAACACATAATATCATCATATTTTCCTCCGCTGTTCTCAGGGGTGAGGATTAAAGCAGGCTTGGAGTTAACATGCAGACATAGAGTGTGATGTTACCACACAGGCCATTACTAAAGTACAGTATTAATATAAAAAGATGAAACAATGTCATGTATTTATCTGACAAAGGTCAACCATTGTCCTCAAACGTGGAGATTAGGTCAAAGCACTGAGTTAAAGATCATTACTGTAGAGCAGCAGCAGAGGAGATTACTCTGGTACTCGTCACATGGAGAATTATCTTCTACCTTCACATAAAATGGCTAGGAAATATTTAACTTTTTTTTTCTGGTCCTTACTGTATGTCCTTCATACAGTCATATTTAAATGGCCTTTTTCCTGGGAACATCAGGGATAAAGAGGCCACCGCGGGACACTGGTGTTTAACAGACGGCGATGATACCGCATGTCCTTTATCAAGACGCTTCCTGCCAGACTTAGCCATGAATTCTGATGTCTGTGTGGAGGGAACGCATGTTGAGAGGCTATTTCCCTGCGAAAATCGATAAAAAGATTTCACTATTATTGGCATAAGAAGTGTTACGGCACATTGTTAAGAAGCACTGCTGTTGGACTGCAAATTACAAATATAGCACAAATGACTGTTATTATGTTTGCTGTCTTATTATTGTTATATTATACAGCGTGATGAAAGTCAGTGTATGATGAAAGTCACGGTTAGAATGACACACAAAAGTTACAAAAATCAAAAATGAACTAGAGAAAGGGATAACAACAGAAATATGTGACTTAGATATAAGTAAACATTTCTGTCTTCAGTAATTATTTGATAACATTCCTGCAAATGATTTCATGTTATATCTCCATGAATTCTGCCATAAATTCATTCCAGCGCTTTTTGCTGAGTGTTAATTCTGAAAATCACATTTGAGGTTTATTAGAAATGACTTTGTCTCTCCTCAATCGTGGGGGTTATTCCCAAGGTAAATCTTCTATATCTGTAATACTACACAGATTACTTCTATATTTATCTTTTGCAGGACATCTGCGAACAAAGGGTTACGGTTAGCAGACTGCAATACATGCAGTGTTTCAATTGAATGAAGAGTCGCAGCTTGTCGGAGACAACAGTAACATCGAGGATTAGCTCTTACTTTATCTCGTATTTGTTATCCTCCGCCCTCTGACTCAGTGAGAGTGAAGGCCGTGCATCCCTCAGTATTAAATCATATGTCGGCTACAGCGTAATATTGATTCATTTCATGTTTGAGGGCACGGTGTTAATAGTGATGATTAGCTTTGTTTAAGCACAAAACACAGTGACAGTATCAAGGTACAGGCAGGTGTCGGAGATTTAATAAAACTTTGGGTGAAGAGCGGCATTAATTCAACTGACCTACTTAAAGCAGCGCTCTATAGTGCCATTCGTAGCGCCCATCCACATACCTGATCTACCACTGGGCATGGACTTCACGTCAGTCATGTCTCCCACAAGGAAGACAGTTCCAGTGCAATTTACCTTCCCTCCCGCATTGTGCATCCCACTAACAACCCGCCCCCCCTCAGGTTTGTTCCATACTGAGCAGCAGCATGTCATGTTCGACCTCTGCCTAACACCGAGGGATGTCATTTACTTGATGCAGTCACATTATATTTAAGTCATACCGTAACTACATTCACTTTCCTGGATGAAGTAAGTGTATTCAGCTACATGTACACTCTGCACTGTGTCCAGAGATGTGTTTGTTCTCTTCACGAAGACCGTTTTAACATTTCTTTTTCTCCCTGATACATCATTGTAATTTAGGGGTTACAGTGCAGTTCTTGTGTGAAAGAAGAGATAGGCTATACTATAGGGACTTTAGTTACTGCCTGCAGAATGGGCCTTTACATTCACATCAACAGTTTGGAAAATCTTTATTGTTTCATGAAAACAGTCAGGCGACATCGGTCATGTGGGAAAACGTCCACATGAGAACAGAAAATAGGAACAGCTAAAGAGAGTTTGAGCAAATTGAGCTGAGCAAGCACTTTCATTTTACACTCATCACAATATTTATTGCTTTGCTCAGACACTGCAGTTAAAATTTCATGACAGCCATCTTAGTTGTGGTAAGAGAGTTACCTGGAAGCCTCAACCACAGTAAATAAATGATTCAACTGTAGATCAAGGGAAACAAAAAAAAACATCTGCTGTTCTTGGCTCTTCTGTTTTAACCAGTCACTGGTCATGTTAAATCTTGGAGTGAAGCCAAAATCTTTTTTTTTTTTTTTTTTACTCAAAATAAAATATATTAATATGTGTTTTTTATTTATATACTGAAATTAACAGTACTCTCAGAGCAGCGTATTCTCTTTCTTCACAGTAAGTCATCCTCGTTCCTTCAGGGGTATCCCAGTGAGTGTTCATGCCAGCTGGAAGCCCCTCCAGCATGCCTCACCAGCATGTTCTGGGCCAACCCTGGGCTGTCCTTTCAGTCAGCCATGGCTGGTATACATTCAAAGGGATGCACATGAGGGGCTGGACTCCCTGCCAGGTGCCAGAGAACCTCAACTGGCTCCTCTGAATGCAGACTAACTCTCAGGCTTTTTGTACTGTGCCTGGCTCTACACTTTGTCATGGATATGAAACCCAGTTAGTATGTGGATAAATGTCATTTTGGCTACCTTAAACCATAATGAGATTCCTTTGGGCAATACCCATATCTCTCGATGGCGAAGGGTAAAATAAAGACGTACCGTGCCTGAGCACTGCGCCGCCACCACGGCCCAATACAGCACCTATTGATGCAGCTGCTTCATCTACCCATTGGATCATCACATGACCTTTTTTTGAGGAAAAAATAAAAGAAAGAGCTTGACTCTGATATTGTCTAAAATTCAGCAGCATAACACTTCACTGCGCAGAAGTAACCACAGTCTGTTAAGCAAAGGAAGGACATCATTTGCGAACAGAAATGCCATCATAATGTCACAGAACTGGACACGCTCAGACTTCAGCTGTGCTTTGATTTCCTGTCCATATCTGGTGCCCACTGTGAAAGAGAGTATAAAGACCACTTGTCTCCCCACAAAGTCCGCGACAACTCGTCTAACCAACACTTCTTGGAAAAATGCCCTCCAGCACGAATGATACAGTGGCTTCAACTCAAACATTACAATGAGAACGAGAGAGAGATGAGTAGTTCTATTTCAATAGGTTACGTGGACAAAAGAAGAGTGACCCTACTGCATGCACAAACCCCTTTCCTAACGACGTTTGAAACTGAGCGAGATGCGAACAAATTAACAAGATGGTCTCAAGCGATATGTAGCCATCCTCAAACAATAAACAGTCTGTGATATAATCTTTTCTATTAGTTCAAAGAATGTGATGTTGATGTAACTTTTGTACATAGTGAAAAAAAATAAATAAATCTAAGCCTCTTAAACAGAATCAGCAGAAAGAAGAGTTTGATCACATGCTGTAATAGGGATTAATCTGTGGCATTTCATTCTAAAGAGCACCACAATAACGCAGCATTCGGCATCTTGACTTTTGTGCAGTTTTAGTCTCGTTGCTATGCCTGATTTCTGCTGTTACTATGGTTACAAATATAATTCTTATAAAGTGAGCTTGGTTGAAAAGGTGTTTTTTTTATGTTGCATCATGCATGATATACTGAATGAAATCATTATTAGCAGGGTTTGTTAATATTTTCTTCATCATTTTCTCTTATTTTCCATCAACCCTGACTTAATCAATAATACTCCTATTCTAAAAAAAAACATAAAGAACATATTTGATTGATTTGAAAAGAGCATGTGGAGCGCAAAACAAATGGGAAAGCCTCTTGCCTCTGTAAGGATCTATAATTTGAATTTTGTTTTCATCATTCTTTGCTCTTTGTAATTGATCCAGCTCTATATTGGCTTGTTCTCTATAGATTCAGTCCATGGGACAGCTGGAGTTCACGCTTATCAATGCAACCTCTTCAATTATGGCTGCACTGTACTCTCTTGTACTTTTGTTTGGACCTCGCTCTGCGGCCTTGCATCCAATTTAAAATGTTCTCATCTGAACTACACCGCTTGCACGGTTTTGTACATTAGCTGCATTATTTTTTGCTCTTGACTATTGACGTTTCTAATATCGACGTTGGCAACATAAGGAAGGAGAAATGCTTACGTTTCTCTTCTCACTGTCATAAAGAGCAATTTCCTCACTGCACTGCCTCATCACTTGACATTCACACCTTGGACTGAAACAAGATAAACTCCTTCTCTGATTTTCAAACTGATTAACTAAGTGCCTCAACCCAATCCTGTCTCCCAGAAATTACATTCGTATGTAACTGAATTGCAACTCCAATCATGTTTTGTTCGCAGACGACATACTGTATTTTGTTTGTTTGTTTTGCCAACAGAACCAACTTGATTTACAATATCTTCCAGTCGTGGCAGAAGCATTAATTAACCGTTTATGGACAGATTTAGGCACTAGTAGCATTGGGTTAGGAGAGGTAGGGGAAGCACGTACATATAGTACAACAACATTACAACATATTTATTATTTATATTTAATCCAAACCTAACCACAATGCTTTTGCTGCCTAAAGTGGGAGTCAGAATGAGAACTCTGCTCTCACATGTCAACGTCTTTGATTTCGCGTATAAAATAAGACACCGTTTATGTTTGTAACACAATACAATGAAGGTGTCATTACGTTTTGATGAAATGCAACTGCAATTTAGTTCATTTCCGGAAGACTGGGTTGCTCAACACAAAGGGAAATAAGAAAACATTTATTTTCATGTCTGTGTAAAGGTTTTCCTCAATAGAAACTCAGGCCGGAATGTTTGTATAAATGCTTGACAACCTTGAGAAAAATATGTCGAATAATGTGCTTTGTCTGTACAAGAAGTCAGAGGCGGGCAGAATAGTGGGAGAAGATGAGTTAAAGTGAGGACTTAAATTCCCGTTTCAGTTCGATGCATACAGATTGCTATAAGACTCTCTCGCCAACTGAAACAAATGTAGTATCTCTATTCTCCTTTACCAAATAAGGGCTAAAATTAGCTCACGGGATAGGGTGTGAGAGAATTAACTCATTTTTATTTTACAGTCCATGGACTAATGTCTCTCTGAAAGTGGGCTCACACATTTATTTACATATATCAAATTACACTCATTCCAAAAGCAGTCAAGCTGCCAGCCTAACAGGTTGCTTAATGACCCTTTGGCTTATCACCTACTCACACTACAATTTGGTGTATTTTGTAAAAATGGGCCATCTGTAAGAGGAATCGTTGCATAGGAGCAGGGTGGGACTAATATAAAACTGAACTATGATAAAATACGCACAACATTGTATGCGTACACCATGGACGATCAAAAAACACATTCTTCCTCAGATGAATGCTTTAATGGAAACATCTTTTTACAATTAATCCAATGAGTCGATTGAGTCCAGAGATATTTTATCATTATATCAGGAACGTTTAACTAGCACAGCTTGCCATAAATAACATAGTAGCCACAAGTAAAACTGAATCATCACTCTTCATTTAATTGCTTGGCTACTTCCAAAAATGAAATTATATTTGATTTTGATGAGAAAAAAAATAAATGTTTCAGTGATAAGCAGAATCACAGCTTTTCTAAGTTCATCTTATGATAAGAAAATAATTTCTAAAAGTGAATATTTTTTAAAGGATAAGTTAACAGAAGGCAAGTGAAAGTGTACATATAAATAAGTTTGCACCATGCATCGCTCTGACACAGTATTTAAACTATGCTAGTATATTAAATAATGTATTGGTAACTGTCATTATCAGTAGTAGGAAATGCATCCGATGATTTTACCACTATTTACATGTGCTGTAAACATGATGCAAATGTGCAAATGTTCTCACAAAGTTGTCAAAAGAGACAAATAGTAGAAGTGATACAGACAGAGTAATTGGAGATTATGGGAGAAATTATGCAGGAAACGGCTGAAATGGGAAGTGAAAGTAAAGGAACAGGAAAAGATTTAAAGACACCGTGCTGCGGAAGACAGACATAGAAAAATACAAAATAAAAAGGAAAGACAGAGGGAGGAAAATTCTATGCAGGGGCCGAGAGAGAGAGAGAGGCTGTGATAAAATGGAAGAGAAGAGATATGTCAAAACACTGCAGGAGTGAATATTTAACAGATCCAGCCACTCAGTGGAACCTTAAAAATACTGACTCAGTTCCCCAAGGGGAGATGAAAGGAGATGGCTCACCTCCTAAGAGGGGGCAGCAGGACCAGGCCCTGAGCTCACAAGGTCCCAAAGGGGAAGTCCACACAGAATGATTCATTATTTGGCAATTATTTTTATAATTATAAAGCTTGTAACATCAAATTTGGTCCCTTGGGTCCTGTGAATAACAAACGGCTACCCTGTCCTGTAAAATATGACAAGCTCTTAAAGTGATTCCATTAAATGTTCAGAGTTCCCCTTTTTTTAATAAGAAATTATTTCCAAAAAAAGAAAAAAAATGGCAGATATCCACGCTAGGTTTGAGGGATCCTATATGAAATGGGAGTGTTGATATCGGCCATTTTTCCAGTTTTTGTGTTCCTGTTGGTCCTCACATCCATGTGTTTAACATCAGTTCATCCTTTCGTGTTCAGTCCAGTGGCACATTTTTTTTGTCTTTTTTTTTTTTTTTTTTTTTGCACTGTCTAGCAGGACTGACAAGATATGTGTGCTGGAGGAACTTTGCTGTCAACCCTTTGGCCTGCTCTGTTCTGTACTGCTTGCACTGGAGGAATAATTGGCACATTAAATTATTTAAAAACAGCCAGGGCACATTATCATAAATATTCACTTGACGTTCTGCTTAGATCAACAGTCAGAACCCAGGGCTCTAAATGTGAATTCATGACATCTTGTGTATGTGTGTGTGTGTGTGTGTGTGTGTGTGTGTGTGTGTGTGTGTGTGTGTGTGTGTGTGTGTGTGTGTGTGTGTGTGTGCTTGTGTGAATGCATGTCAATGTGTGCATTTTGAGTGCCCAACGGCTGATTGATGGACAGTATTTACAAACAAAACGTTCTCCCGTCAGTCAACATAACTGAATGCAGACAGCATGAAAATGTCAGGCTCATGCACAAAACAGTTGTGCGCGTGAGTACACACATCACTGGGCATGCAAATGTCAGCCACACTACATAGAATAGACACACTCACACATGGATATCCACTAGTCTCAGCAGTGCATCACCCCTAGTTAGGCTGTTGTTGGAACAAGTGTGCCTAACAAGTCTGTCAATGTACTCTCTTGAGACAACAAAATAATGACATGCTAACAAAGTAGAGTTGCTGATAACAGGTCTATTAGTGTCTATTAATGCAATTTGTGACTACAAACAGTGAGGTCAGCTTCAAGCTGCTCCTCTGCTCTGTACAGATACAATGCCATCAAATGTCGGGTCCTAACCCACGAGCTAACCCTATAACAATTGTGTAAAAGTCACATTCAAACAGTATTTTCTTTGCACTTCAGTCAAAGAAAAGTATGCAAATTCCTTTTATTCTCACTGGGATTTCCTTAGCAGTTACGAAGCAGTTAGATGGTGAATTGTACAGTTAGGTTGGGCTTTGCTGCACAGAAGCAAGGAATAACCTGGGGAAATGACAGCAATCTACAGTAATTACCAGTCTTCGAACGGAATGGTTTTGAAAGCAGCTGAGAGATGAAAAGCCAAGAAAAGGAAGCCGATGGGTGGGGTCGGGGGGGGGTACCATGTCAATATAAATTCTGTGTTTAAATATAGAGATACATGAGTAAATGGTTGGTTTTAGAAAATGGTTTCAAAACACTCTGACAGAAGAATGAAGGCAATGTAGAAAAAAATAGCAACATTACCACAGCGATTTAGTAATCATTGAAATACATGTGCTGTGACAGACTGCACTCTGTCAGAGCACATGGGGAGCACACTCCCCACTCCCAACTGGTCAATGTGAAATCTTTTTCATGCAACACTGGGATTAAAAATAGGCTGATCAGGGGGGTGCGGAAGATTTCACTTTGCAAGGACGGTGTATGGAAACCATGGCACTGAACGTAGATCTTAAATTAAAATGAGAAAAAAGTTATAGTAATAAAAAATAATGCAAACAAACGACCGGGCTTTCAAATAAAAAAAAAACCAAAAAACCAATGAAATCCCACCACTTTAAATGGCTCCATTAAGCAACGTTTTTGATGATTGGGTCACTATTTTGTCTGTATCAGGTGCTCTATTCTATTTTTGAGGTTATTTGAAACAGTTGTTATGGTATTTAGTATGCTATTTATACTGATTATGGGTGTATTTACTGAAGTGTGTGCAGGGTTTGTTCAGCTCATAACAGAGGTAGAAAATAACAGCACTGATTGTTTCACTTTAAATCTGCAGCCACCAACAGCAGTATAAGGGTGTTCATGTTGTTGTAGTTCTGCATATGGGGGACGTTACGCATTGTTCTACATCGTGGCTTTTAGCCTCCTTACTTTTTACATCACATTGTATATATTTAGTGAACATAGTGAATGTAATGTGGTGAATAACGTTACACATAAAATCTGATCAACCAGTCTTTTTTTTTTTTTCTCGTGGTTTTGGTTACAGGTGTTTAAAAGGTCAGAAGCAATGGAGTTAAACTAGTCTGCACTTTCAGAGAAGCAGCACATCAGCGGCGTTGTGTTGTGCATTCCTTTCTCAAAGTTCGGTGTCGCGGATCCCGCTACAGGAAGACAATGGCTCAAACCAACGCAAAGCCTCTGCTAGTGATCATGTGTAGTCAGACTTAGTCGTGTTAAAGAAATAAATACACTTGGGGAAAAATAGGATTATTTTGCGTACTTGTCAGCTTACGCAAACAGTTAAACACATTAATCAGGCTGTTGTCATGCTTGCCATATTTTTGTGCATGTGTACACAGAGCAAGATCACATGGAATGCACTAATCTGTTCAATTCAAACAGTGAAATGGTTTATCTGTTTGTGTATTTGAATAGGTTTTGCAGTATTTTTGCTCCGTGTGGGCGAACGTTCATGTACTGTATGTTTATATTTGTGTATGTGGGTGTGAGTATAAAGTGAGTAGTGACAATACATACAGAAGCTGACTCTTGGTCTGTTTGTATGGTGTGTGAGAGAGCAGCAGAGTTGTACAAACTGTTATACCGTAGCGTTATATCTTTGTGTGTGTGTGTTTGAATTGTGCAGGAATGGAATGCATTATGCTGTTTAACTCTCTCTGAGTTTATATTGGTGGTTGAAACCATTATCTGAATAAACTATCCACTATGACTGTGGTGCCAAATGAGATTGCTGAAGCATTTCTGCCTTGCCCAGCAGTCCCTGTCTCTTTTTAAAGTCATGACACATGCAAGACTCAAAACACCAAGCTGCGGTTAATTATTGATCTGCTGGAAATCAATCAATCCTCACACATCTGTAGGACTGCGGAGGGACAAAACACGAACAGATGCAGGCCACTGAGCAAATTAAGTGCCATATGTTTATTTCAGTTGATATAATTGAAGTTGCTGAAATAATTTTACATAATTTTACATCTGGCAACTGCGGAAAGTGGTGAATAAATAAAAGCTGCCCTTCAAGGGGACCCAGTTTTACACTACTGTGTCAGCAAACATCATGATAAAATGCCCTTGAACAAGTTATTATTGGTCCTGGGGTGTTTTGTGACCATTTTTAAAGGTAAGAAATGCATCTGCAGGAGAAAGGGACAAACATACAAGCGCCAGAGACAGCACTGAATTGTGTTCAGAAAATTGCGAAGTTTTACAAATTCGTGACAAAGTTTGTAAGTCTTAGTAAGGGGCCGCAGGACAGCTTCAATCAGCCTTGGCAGAGCCGGCCCAAAGCCTTTATGGGGCTCTAAGGAGGATTTGATTTGGGTGCCCCTCGCTGCCTTAGCTCCACCAATACGATTGACTGCTGTGAATCCATGAATTATATGTCAATTTTTTTGCTAATTGCAATCGGCAAACAGGCGAGGACCGTAACCTAATACCAGTCTGACTGATTGTGCTGGCATCAAAATGCAGTTAACTTCTATTACAGTGCACATATGCATGGATCTGACACCAGCTTTGACGGCGGGAGCTGATTAAACCAGATGTAATAGCTAACCAGCCTGTTAAAATAGTTTATTCCACAAGATATTCCCTCATGGGTGTTTTGATGATGATGGTGGAGAGTGCAGTTGGTTGCAAATCTCCTATAGTTTAAATCTGGGGATTGTGAATGCCATAGCATATGACTCACATATGACATTTTCCAATTCATTAAACCATTCAGTGACTCCTTGTGCACTACGGACGCAGGGGCGGTCATTCTGGAAGAGACCACTCCCATCAGGTTTATCCTTTAATATGTCACCAGTCTGCTTTTTATCAAAGCATGGTTTATGGTGTTTTAGATTTAAGAGACACCCCACTGTTGAGTTGTATCAACACCATCTCATCCACTCAGTTCTCAGGTCATGTGCAGTTACCTTTTAGCCAAGCCTCAGGCCAGTGGAAGTTTTGTGGTTTGATTCCTGTTAAGAACAGAGCACTTAGGCAGAAGACACACCAAGAGATTTTCCAGCTGATCCCCACCAGATTTGCCCTTCTTGACAAGCAGAGGAGAAATTGTATTTGAAGGCGACACTGATGGTTAAGAAAGATTATCTGGAAATTGCGAGAGGTTCATAGATTTAGTCACAGCCCGTCTGGTTGGATATGATTGATCTGAACCATATCTGTGATAACATAATTGATATTTATGACCTGCCATCTGCACTGGTCCTCATCAAGTTCAGTGGCATGCAGGGTTTGCAGATTTACTCAAGCCATTGGGACCAAGGCAGTAGGGTGAAGTATAACTAACGATGAATGTTCATAAAATATACCTTTTTTCAGAACTTACATATACTATCCCCTTTACCTGCATCATCGCTAGTTATGTAATTCATCTATATTCAGCATACGGTATTTTACATTTTTGCATGTGGGAGTGATTTCCAGATTGATTTATTTGCATTGCACATGAAAATCCACACTTATTTTGATCACACACCTACATTTTGTTTTAGCTGTTTGGTGTCATACATTTTTTATGCCTCCACTTCAGTGCGCAACAGCTGAGGCAGGAGGGATTATGTTTTCGGGTTGTTTGTCCATGAACTTTTCAAGAACACAGTGTCTCAAGAATGCCTTGAAGGATTTTGGCCATGACTCAAGAACTGATTTGCTACAAAATTTCACACAAACCTATAAAATGATAAAATGGAGCAATGGCATTTTATATCCAAGAGGTCAAAGGTCAATGTTCTGCAAGGGTAGGGTAATGCAGGGTAATGTTCTGCAAAAACACTATTCTGGCCAGTGTTAGGAGTCAGTCCGGACGACAACCAGGTCGCAGAGCTTCCAGTTCCTCCACCGCAAGCTCATTGGCTTTGCTGATATTGAGCTTCATGTGGTTGCCATCGCACCACGTGACTCTCTATCAGTCCCTTCTAAAAACAGCTTGTAATTGAAATTTTTTTAGCCAAAGAATAGACATATTACCTTTTATTAACATTCTTCTAAGCCTTCATTTCATATATTATATGACACTGGAGAGACGTGGGTGTAAAGTGCAACTTGGTTGTCTGCAGGTTCTTTTTGTTTCATGTGTATATTTGTGTTTGTTCACAGAAGGCTGTATCTGTCATCTTTGGTTCAATAAATAATGAAATTAATATGCAAAGGGCCTCACTGAAACAAAACTCAAACAAATCACAATGGCAAATGTCAAGGGCCAGCTAACTAGTTTGAATAATCTATTATTGTTTGAAAGTATAAAAAACATGTACAGACTATTAACTAACCCAATGTGTGAAGCTATTTGTTTTTGACAGTATTATCCCATCCTTATTGCTAATTTGTCATGCTAAATCCACCAAAAATGAAAAATGTGTCCACCATAGTGAAATGTACTTGTAAAACTTT
Organism: Coranthus polyacanthus; assembly: GCA_037367275.1. Classification (NCBI taxonomy): domain Eukaryota; kingdom Metazoa; phylum Chordata; class Actinopteri; order Kurtiformes; family Apogonidae; genus Coranthus; species Coranthus polyacanthus. The sequence continues at coordinate 14,551,486 of JAPQRN010000006.1, read as the reverse complement.
ATAAATACCTTAATTAGAATAAATAATCACATGCACATTCTGAAAAGGGATTCATTTGGCAGCATGCTTCCTTCTGTCTCCATAACAGTTTAATCATCATCAATCGTGATTTGTGTATCAGATTATTTTGCTTTAAAGTGCACTTTGACACGCATTTGAAATGGTGAAAAATCACAGCTCATGTATTTGCAAATTACCTACTAAAGTAAAAAGCAGTTTGTGAGGCTGCATATATTAGATTAGCCCACATGTGTTTTGTGTTTTTTTGCTGAAAGATGCCATCAGTTCGGGTTTCCTAGTGATTTCCCAAACGTTTCTGCTCTAATAAACTCTGATTTAGTTTACCTTAATATGCATATGTGAAGGTTGGAAAATAGTTTTTTTGACCACCAGGCCTGCAGTTTGTTTTAAAGTTTAATAAGATGGACAGACCAGCTTTACAGATCAGATCATGCTGTTACTCAGGGAATTTAAAATTTCCATGTTCGATTCATATAAAGAACTCAGTCCAGGATCCTTTCACACTATGCTTCCCAAACACACCAGGTCACCCACATACATCTTTGTGGATGCACTGAAACACACACACACAGAAATACACTTCAGAGCTTTCTGCCAAGATATACTTCCTGGTGGAGGTTCAATGCCATCGATAAGCTTGGCACTGAGACTTGAGACTGGGCCAGCCAATACCCTGCTGCCCACTGCTTCTCACAAACACACAGACGTACTAGCTTCCCATCAGTTCTATTTCACTCTGAATTACTGCAAGCCTGCCTGTCTCCATGCATGCAGAGGTGGAAATATATTTATGGGAGCGCAATGGGCAGAGAGACTTAGAGTACGAAAGGGAAAAAATGAATGAAATTGAAAGCAAATGTAATACAGATGAAATCTAGCAATTGTAGATGGGTGGTTGACAGCTCTACAGGAGACAGAAGACATACAGAGGAAGCAAAACAAATATAACTATAGAAAAAAGAAATGCTCCTGTTTACCTGGATGATTTTCCCCTTAATTTCCCACAGGAAAGATGTGGCAAGGAAAAATATAGAGCTTCGGCGTCTACCTTGCAAGACTGAGATAGAAAGTTAAGAGTCAGGAATATGTTTAATCAGAGACTGGTGATTTCTGCATCTGCATCTGTATCTGTATCTGGATATTTGTGAAAGTGTGTCAGATCACTGGCTTATGAATTCGTTTTCTGTGGGGAAATAAGGACAATAAGGAGGCTGTTGGGCTGTAGGCTACACCACAGGAAAATACATAGCCATAATGCATATTTCATCACCGTACCTTTCATATAATAGAAGACAATACAACAGAGCAATACAAGCACATAAGTATAAGCATCATATGTCATTTTGGGAAAGGACTTGTTATGTGACATCTCCCTGCTTGTCTGTTGGTACAGTGTTGTGGTGCATGGACAGACAGAGCTGCACAGGCAGAGGTTTGTGTTGGCAGGAGTTGTGGCTTTTCTGATTCAGCTCCATAGCAATATGGCTTCTGTGCCAGTTGATGAGAGCAGCCCCACTGTGCAATGTCACTGAGAGCATTGTTACAAGATATTATGACATCCAGTAGTTTCAAACCATAATTCAAACGACAGTATGAGACGGAGGACGAGCGTTGCAACGGTCTGAATGTAATGTGTGATTTATACAGGAAGCAAGGGGAATGGAAACGGCTGTTACTTTCATCTAAGGTGATGTTTCCATTTACTGTCCATCAAACAATGTTTTCAGATGGTCAGAGGGCTCAAAAAGAAATAACCCGATCAAGTATTTTTTTTTATGGAGCATATTTTTAAAACAACCAAATTATTATGAAAGATCTTCAGTGGTATCTCAAACCTAAGGTCTTGACCTTCAAAGTAACAGCTTTTTTTTTTAAATCAATTTACTTCTTTTGACACTTTCAGCCTCATGATCTGGCCTTCATCTGCAAATTGAGTTTGACAGCTGACATAAAAATGGTTTTAAGTAAGGGCACAGGTTTGGTCTCAACATTGGTAGGAACATAACCCATAAAATTATTGCATTCTTGCATTTATATAACTTACATTGAAGTTAAAATTAAAATAGGTACACTATGATTACATTACATGTACTGTATGATGGCAACGTACAGTTCTTTTACATTATGGCAACTGTAATTGTATATTAACATGAAGCACTGATAAATAACATATGTGGCCTATATATAAACATGTGACTAATATGGTCACATATATTTTTGTTGATATAGACCCATTTATTTTTAGATCACTTTTAAATATCGAGTAAAGATCTTGGTCTGATGTTTCTTTACAGTCTATGTTCTGATACAAGATATTTTTTTCAAAATAGACTCAAGACCAAATACTTTTACTTTAAAAGGTTAAATTAGCTGAACATCCTAATGCAGATCCAACTTTAATGCAGATGCTCCTCTATAATTCTCTCCATAATGATCAACCTCACCTGAAACCCTGAAGATGTTCAGTCTGCTTTTTTCATCATCTTGCTCTGCTTCTCTGATCTGCTGCTGTTTCCTGCATAGTAAACAAAATAGTCAATTAATGATGGCATCTTCGTGAGTTTTATAGACTGAAATTCATCTCATAGTTTGATATATCCACCCATAAATGTTTACTCTTGCTGACAACCACAAACAAAGAGAAGCCTGGGTCATTTTGGTAGCAAAACACAAGCTGAATAAAATAACATCAGTTGACATTTTCCACAGTTAAAGCTGATGTTTTGTGGCTTCTGACTCATTAGTTTATTACGTGTTAGTGACACTCTGGGTCGTGAAAATACTCCTGTTGTTGCTGATCTTTTTTAGTGGTGGCATGACAAAGTACAATACATGTTGACATGGAACATTTTATGTTATGTGTGCTGCTGTGCAAAACACACATGAGTAAAATAGTAGTTATTGTAACCCCAGTTCTGTGAGTACGTGCATGGCAGGCTAACAGGCTATCTGAAAAGATAAGATAATACAAACAAGTGATAGCAAATGTTAACAGGGATGATTCTGTCCCTCCAAAATATTGGTCCATATGCAAATCCACACCCTTCCTTTCAAGGAAGCTATTCACATGATGCTGATGACTACTACAGCTAAATTCTATACTTAGTTCATGTAATAAAACCATTTTCCCGACAGTAACAAACTGTACAGGATGTTGCTAATACCCACAGCAAGTAAAAACCAAGTTATAACCACGTTATACAGTACATGTCTTATTCTATATGATCTACAGCTTGTTTTCTGTTTGATGATTGTTGAATTGTTTTAAGTCGTTCAGCTGTCTGATACTGATCTCTTCCTTTTTGTGTTTGTCCTCATTTCAACAGGATGATTCCATCCACCAGCAATGATTTCTTGGTTCGTGACCTCGCCGCTGGGCGGAGCTACGATCTATGCGTCTTGGCTGTTTTTGATGACGTCATCACATCGCTGACTGCAACGCGTCCTTTGGGTTGTCTTTCATTCACCACAGACACTGAGTTCAGCCAGTGCCAAGCATTACATAGCCACTTCCTCGGCGGTACAATGATCATCATCATTGGCGGGATTATTGTTGCCTCTGTACTGGTTTTTATTATCATCCTAATGATACGATACAAGGTTTATAGCCACCAAGGGACAGGCCACGGAAAAACAGCCCTTTCCACGACTGCACCAAGGCCACAGAGCAATGGACAAGGAGGAGGCGGGCAGGTCCAAGTCCTCCCTCGTTCTGCCTCAAAAATGACTGACAGCCAGGACGACCAAGCACTAGGGCCATCCAGGGCCATGTCGCCTAGCAACACCCTGAGAGACACTGTTGCATTGGTAGAGGAGGAGGGCAGTGGACAAAGCATAATGACGAGGACTGACTCTTTGGCCAATGAGGAGTTGCTCTCGCCTACCAAGTCCCGCTTCTCCTCCAGAGTCGCCATTGAGATGAAAAGCAGACCGCCATCTGTCGCCAAAGAGCCCGCCTCCCCCAAGGATCTGGCAGGTAGTGCAAACATACAGAGTGAGAAAGAAAGAGACATTAGGGAAGCAAGACGCAGAGTTAAGGAAGAAGCATTTCAGAGAGGTGGGAAGAAAGAAAAAAAAAGGAAGTGAAGAGGGAAGCACAGGGAGAGACATTAGGAAGTGAGAACAAAAAGCAGAATCAAACAGACAGAGATGGAAGATAATGTGCAATTGAGGGTGTGAAATGGAGTGAGATAATAATGGGGAGCGGGGTGTGAATGTGAACGAGTATGAAAAGAGAGAAAGAATAAAAAAGATGCCACCCTTGTGGACTCCAAAGATTAAGAGAAATGTGAGGTGTGTGTTCACTTACTGTTAAATCAAAGTTAAAATTAAACTGTTTTCTTTTCTACACAGTGCCTTCTCTTACTTTTCATGAAGCAGGTTATTAAGGTGTTTTCCAAATAAAAGATCAAATATATTGAATGAGTTAGACAAGTTGCATAACATCCTCCACCCACATTGATTTCTGAACTTTTCAGACCTCTCCCGTTGCATAGGTAGTATACAGACAGAATCAGCGGTGAAAGACAATTCTGTGGCTTAGCGTTAGTTGTGAGGGATTTTAAAAATGTAGGTGAGATCACGCATCAAACTGCAGCAAGTGTGTTCTTTCCGCATCCTCCATTAAAGTGCTGGGAACTATTTGGCTTTAGGCAGCCTGAGAAAGCTTGTTAGCTATTAAGAATGACACAACCCGACTGCTTAAGTGTGAAGAAGGAAAGTTACTTCAGTACAAAATTAAACCTGCTGAAGGTTGGAAGAAAATCAAAACCCAATTTTAACATTACAAAAAGTCGAAATGGAAGTTAAGAAACTGCAAACCTTTAGCACTTTTTTTTTGTAAAACTCATCATGTCTTCTTTGCAACAAGTTTACACATAGTTTGAACGCCTCTAGATGGACACAATTAGCCATAAAATGTAAATAGAGCAAACGTTAAAAACGGCGCATTATAATGCCAGCGTAAGCTTCAGGCATAAAAATATTGTCGATGAACTAAAACCTTTGTGTATGATTGTTGATACAGCTGTGTAAACTAACAGTTTCGATGCCCCCAGGGTCTCCTCAATGTCAATCCAAGCGGCTTCCTTTAGATTCAGCAGGATTGTAATTGAACCCCTCCAGGGTAAGAAAGCAGAATCCAGCTGACACATATAATTTAAATGAAATACCCTGTACATAATACACACATAAGGCAAGACACGCAAGTCACAGCTATTATTAATGTATAGCGGCGTGAGGAAGTGGAGGTGGAAGATATGAGAGATTATGAGCACAACTAGTAAACACAGTGCGGTGGGTGCGAGATGCGCACCAGTATAGCTGCAGGCGTCGAGGCGCAGGAAGTAGTTTACTTATGCAGTACCTTTCAGTAAGCACTTCCAGATAATTAGCAATGTTGAGATCCACACACCAAACACTAAGAGATAGCTCAGAAATGAGGTTATGTGACGAGATAGTGAAGTCCTCACTAACAGAAGGCTGAACGATCTCGGACAGCGCAGCCAAAATTTGAGATGAAGTCTTGCCTCTCTGACACATGGAAATTAGAAAGCTCCAGTCTGTAGTGTCGTGAAAAACACATTTCTTAAGACGCTCCTGTGAGTGTAAATGACAGGCCAAAGTTGAACACTGTTACAACCCAATTCGCCACGAAACTTGTTTAATTTCCAAGCTTGAGAACCGTTAGTGCTGCTTGAGATTTAAGCTTCCATTTACTGGCTCCTGATCTGTTTTTTTTTTTCTATCTTCTGTGCCCTGTCACGGATCAACCTCTAGTGCCAGTTTGAATGAAATTTTTTTTTCTTTTAGTTTCTTCACTAGTGGTGACTGGTTTACTGAGAGAAAATAGCTGTCAGAAAGCTGGTGGACAGTAGGTGTGTGGAAGTTACTAACAGTGACATAAATGGTGAGAGATAAATTCCACTGATTTATTTTTAAGGGTATTGTGTATTCACGGTATTATTATAGTCAAGAAACATAGCCATATTACGAGAACAATGATGCACACTTCTAATATTATGATCAATTATTATGTCCCATGCTGATTAAAAGTAGTTTTTCTCAGTCATTGTCAGCAAAGTTTGTTAGATAAAACTTACTTTTTTTAATATAATTAGGCCCTTGTTCCCTCAATTTTAACTTCTTGTATGTGCTCACAAAGACAGCTTGAAATCCTCAATAGCGTAGAAATAACAGAAATCCACGAGAGCATGTGAATTTTCTTTTTGGGTAGATTTTCCCTGCATTAAGCCCACTTCAGTGCACTTCCCCTTTAACACTAATCCACTCAGGAAATGGGGGATCCATTAGAACGAATAAATGGAGACACCATTTCACACGAGTGGCTTAAACAGCTGAGTTGAAATACTTTATCAGTGGCTGATATGTCATTCAATTGGCCTTTCTGAATGGGTTGAAATTAGGTGCCATTGAGCCTAACGTTGATAACGGGGAGGAGACGAGAGATCTGTGCAGAGCCCAGCAGCTTAGCCGGCAGGTTCAGGGAAAGTTTTCACCTTCATGAACTCTGCAGGATCGGTCGTCGGACTGACATTTCTAGTACAATTAAATGCGCTCAGACAGCGATGTATCAAAGAAGAGTTGTAAAGATTTTTGATTTTTTTCTACACCAAGTAAAAGGTGACCCTGGATATTAATTGGCTGTTGAATTCAATCCGGGCTCTTTAACTAATAATTCATGTTATTTTCTAGTTGTTCTTGTCACCTTTGAAGCCATATGTATATGTTCTTAACAAATGCATTAGACCACCACCCAGTGTAAGGTTCATGCCACAGCTGCCATAAATTAACATCATTGGTAATTACCAAAAACATTTTTTTATGTTTCTTTAATGGTTAATACATCAGTATGTAGTTATTTTTAATGCTGAAATATAGTTAGAATAGTAAAGCACATTATTATTTCTTGATTTAGATGTCAAATTATAGCCTGAACATAGCCTGAATGTTTCCTGAACAGAAACATTAGTTTTAGTGGTTGAATGTTGTGCTTGATTGGTTTCTGACTTCTCAGAGAAACCCAGTGAGTGGCTCAAATTTGGTTATAAAAAGGTGAATTCAATTTGAAATTCCTCATTCCTGTTCAAAATGGTAAAAAAAAAGCTCAGCATTAAAGAGTCGGTATTAAAGCACTTTATGATAC
>JAPQRN010000006.1:14513123-14528971 GCA_037367275.1 Coranthus polyacanthus | reverse complement strand
AGTGACAACGTTAAAACGTCTCTCAGCTATAGAGTGACTTTGAATTGGAACTTTCCCATTTATGTCTCTTTTCCCATTTCCTTCTGCAGACATAGAGAAAATGAGACTGGTGTTGGATTAAAATCTATTGCAGGTCTAAGGTTTTAGCTTCAGACTGATCCTTTGGCATTTGTAAGCTTTAGACCAAAACTGTTGATGCAGTTTATTTGTATTGGGTCAGTATAAGATGATAGTGCGATCATGCTCAGTGTGCTGAATTTGGCGATTGCAGTCTTTTAGATGTTATAAATTGTACTTCAGAGCTCTGTTGGCTTATCGGCAGATTGAACGCTTTACGCACATAATGGTGTCGGAAGTAACAGAGTGAAGTTTAGTATTGTGAGCTAGGGTTTTGTATTAAAATGTCAGGCTGGACAAAGCCCCGGAGTTAGTGGATTTTGGTAGCGTTCTGTTGCTGCTAAATGTATTGTATTTTCGTACTTTTTCTTCCAGACATTTTAAACAAGTTAACCTTTTAAGCGCCTTCCTTTTCATGGAACATTAACTTGCTGTTACAGTTAGGCTTACAACGGAAGAACCTAAAAGCCAAAATGCATGTGTTAGACTGAACTTGAAAGGGAACATCTTCTGCTTTCTGTGCTTAACATGTGGCTAAAACACACTCTAGACTACATCAGTTCAAACATGGCTCAAATGGCTCGCTGGTGATGTGGTGGATGTTAAAAGGCTGATATTTAGTCATTTTGTTGTGTCTGACACATAATCCCATCTTTCTGGCTCTAAATGGTTGTTTCATTTTAAATAACCATATAAAGAAGATGTTATGTGATATTTTCCTCATGTCCTTGGGAAAGTAACATTAACATAAAACCTTAAAACAGAGTTAATTGTATTTATACAATCAGTGATAGAAGATTAATGCATGACTTAATACAACAATCCTCCACAGCTGTTTGTTTATTGTGTTGCATCAGCTTCTTCCCTTCCCAGTGATAATCTATGAATATATGTAGCCATAGAAGAGCAGGGATATTGACAGTGAGTTAGTTATTCTGAGTTATTAAGTACCAATAACTCAGAATAAGTATATTTAATGTGAACCAGATCATTATGAAGAGCTTTGCGTCGTTTGTAATGTTTTCACGTGAACACATTTCATGTAAATATACCCAAACCAACTGAATAAAACAAGCGCATAGATATTATTGTCATCTAAAATGCTTAATTCTTAGAGTTTTAGCGTCTCCTAAAACATAAATCCACCTTGGGGACTCTCAGTCACCTCTAGAGGAGTTATTTTCTCTGAGAAAACTCTATGAGATAAATTATCCATAACAAAATTAGAAAAGAACCTGCATTATAAGTGCACCCTAGTTGTGTCACACCGACTGTTTTCTTAGATAATTCACTGAAATTATCTTTTTTTTTCTGTATGTCTTTCGCAACAAGCAACAAAAGTACAAGAGACTGCAGCTATAGGTTCAGACCATTTGTCAAAGTGTTGCTTTTGTGCCGACTTATGAGAGCTTTAAGGGGAACGAGAGGAGCTGATTCGATTGACCATTACTGCACGGTTCCCCTCTAGATGCCTTCGATGCTCATATTGATGTATAACACTGTGTTCATTGCTGTAGAAGCATTAGTGGTGTCCTTTGCCAAAGTGTCCATGATAATCAAGTTAGTGGATGACACCCCACTGGTGCATTTTGAAATAGTTTACACTGTTCAATCAGTACAGTTGTTTCTGGACACTGACTGTCCAATTTACCATTTATATATTGTTGCTTGTTATGTTCTCCTGCTGTAACTAATTCTGCAAAGTTGTTCCTATTACATCAAAAGTTAATTAATATATATTTGTAAATTGACATTTTGTTTGCTATTGGGTTACAGCTTGAAACTTCTTGATTTATGGGTTTTTTTAGCCGATAACTGTAATTTGTTTCTGCCATCGACTGAATTAGCAATTTGGGAATAGCATCAGGTTTCCTCCAAGAGGACAACCTACAGTGTGACAACTAATCATTTAGCATGTTCGTATTATGCTACTAATGAGGCCAGCAGTCAGAGATTTGTTGGAGTTTAACAAGCAGAAGGATGGTGGGCCGGCTAATTGTTTTCCATCACATTTTCCCTTAAATCCATAGTTACTTAGCAAATTGCATTTATTAATTTGTTTTACGGAGACATTGACAACCACTGGTATAACTGGACTTTTAATCGCTAACACTTTTCCCATACACTGTGCATATTATAAAGATGATGTAAACTTGTTAAAGGTTGGAGAGAATTGTAAAAAAAAAAAATCAGGTCAAACACTTTTAACAAGTGAAACTGACCCTTGTTAAAAGCATCGGCAGTGAAAACAACCCCAAGGCAATTTGTCTGCCTCGGGGTTGACTGTCCTATCTTAGTCCAAATAGGGAACAAAATTTATTACTAAATTATGTGGGCTGAAGATACAGAGTTGTCCAGAAACTATGCCATGGCCGTCCCTTGGCAGTGGAAGGTGGATGACATGCGCTTGATAATTTTTGTAATCCGCTGCTGATTCTGGCCGGATCTGAACGACAGAGATGAAACTAAGAGAGAAAAAAGATACTCTTTGGCTTTTTTTCAACAAAGAAATCTCACACACACACACGCAAAAGAAAAAACTGCTCTGCCTGTGACACACAAAGCATGAATTTTAAGCAGATAAGCAACACGTTCCTTCCAGCTATATTTTTTTGCCTGAGGCAGAAAACATGGTACTTAACTGGTGTTATGTTTTTTTTTCAAACTGCAAATCTCCAGATATACTGTATTATTACTTACTCAGATATTCAATGCATAATTACAACTTTTGTCTCAGGACCTGTGTCTTAATCCATGCCCTCATAAGTTGTTACCAGTGATTTGCATGACAGTAAACATCAGAGGTTGAAGAATTTTACAATAAAACGTAATCAGACTAATTTATTTCTCTCTTCTTCTTCTTCTTCTTCTTCTTCTTCTTCTTCTTCTTCTTCTTCTTCTTCTTCTTCTTCTCTTGTTTCAGACCCAGTGATGAAGAGGAAAGGTACTTGTCTGAAGTCAAGAAAAAAAAAAATCAACAGATACAAGGGAGTAAAATAAAGTAGCAGGGTGTAAGGCAGCCAAATTATGTCAGTTTTAAATTGTCATCTTCAATGATATCATCTATCACTTGCAGCAGACTTATCTTCACCATTATCATCATCACTGTCATCACTGGATACTGGATTTCTACATTGAAAATCTGAATATTTTGATGTGAAGAGAAATGCTGTATGACTATATTTGAATGCGCCACCTTCAGTTTTACCATCTTGGTTGGAGTCACGTGGCTTTCTTCACGTCATCACTTAATTTGTAATCACTACGGAGTGCTAATTACGTGCACACATCATGATTGATAGCAGGTCATATCTCACACTCACGTTCTATTTCTAACCAGCTACATTTCCAAAATTGTCTGACAGATATCCCTTTATATTAATACTGAGAATATAACTACTTTCACCGTCATGCTCTGATTGGAACATCATACAGGTTACTTAAAGGTGACATCTTAGATATAAACTGAATATGTGTGGGTGTGTGCACGTAATTTTGCTCCCTGTCATTCCCTGGAGCCACTGTTGACATCATCGTCATCGTTGTGTTTCCCTGCAGAGTTGTAAGTTAGAAGAACAAAAAGACAGAGAACCTTAAACCTTTTGACTCATCCCAGAAGTAACACCCCCTCCTAAAATGCTTGGTCTCTCACTTTCCCTACTGTGTTCCCTTCACTTTTTCTTTGGGCTTTATCTTTTGTATCTGTACATAAAGCAATTTGAAATCTTATAGTTTTGTACATGTAATTTTTATGGTGTGTGGGTATTTTCTAATAAAATAAAACAAAAATGGATGACTTTCTCTGCAGCGTCCTGCTTTTTTTCCCTTTTTTTTTTAATCCCTTTTTCCGTGTGTAATTATACTGTAAGTTTTCTCTCAGAAAGCGTATAATTACACAAAAGTCACAAAATTCGGTAGTCTGTGTTACTAAATGAGTGATGCGCACGACTGCACTGGATGGTAGGAGATAGAAAATGTACAAAATCAAAATGAGAGCTATGTTTACATCCATTTATGTCTGACAGGACAGGAGAATGAAACTAGCAAACGTGTTTCTGATGGCAGGGGAACCTGGAGGAAATCTAAAGGAGCACCGTGAGAACATGGGGAGACTCCACGCTGCTCTGACTGGGAATCAAAGACAAGGACCCAGGACCTTCCTGCCTTTTGCTGTGAGGTGGCAGTGCTAACCACATCTGCCCTCATAAGCAGGCACAGCAGAGGTGTTACGGATAACATTTACGATGGCTCTTTTCCATTTAGTTGCCTCAGGAGGCCATTCCAATGACCCAGCATGCGCGGTTCCAAGTCCTTAAACCGATGAACCTAAATGCGATGCGGCCGATTACACGTGTCTGTTTTCTGCCTTAACAAGTCAGAATGTGTGCTGTGAAAAAGGACTATTACACCAGATACTATAAGTCACACACCCTGCCTTTCAGGAAACACTTTCAGGACCAACTAAATATTTTGCGTAGCTGTCTAATTTCATCACTGGAACAAAATTAAACCAGGGAAAGATTCATTGTAAAAATTTTAGGGGGTTGATTCACCCTATTGGGCATCCCCACATAAAACCATTACTGATATGCAAGTCGATTATGGCCTTTAAAGGAGGGTAATAGCTTGCAAAATGTAATGTCTTGTGTTGTCTCTGGTTTTGACTTGCTAAAACTTCCTGTGAACATAACCTAAATCTGTCTGAATCCTCTCCTCCCCCCTCTCTTAGTATCTCATCTTATCACTTCTCCTCCCCTTTTCTATTCCCATCAGTCCCTTCTGCTTTTCTCTTTCATACTCTCCTCTCCTAACCTCCAATCCCCTCATCTTTTACTTGTACTGTTTTTTCCCTCTCAACTTTAATACCCAATCTGCTCTACACAACTCCATTCTGCTCCCCAGCTCTACTTCATTCCTTAGTTCTCTGCTCCTCAGTTCTTGGCAGGCAGCCAGCACCAGATCAGCTCCCTACCATTTCTGTCTCCTCTTTCGCCTTTATTCTCATCACCACCTGTTAACGCTATTTCTTCTCCCTTCTATCCATTTTTTCTACATACATGCACATGAAGCAGAAAGAATTCAAATGGGGCATAATGAAACTGAAAGTAAAAATATATCTTTGACAACAAAGGCAGAAAAGGGAATGAGTAGTCTAACATTACCGCAGCACCATCAAATAGAGAAAAGGGAATGGAAAGAGGATAAATAGGATGAACACAATCATCCCATGAGCTATCAGCAGCTGTAGAAAATGTGGCACCTGGGGTCTCATTTTGAGAAACATCCTAATATTAAAATTTGATACATGTTTCACTCCTGGAGCTCTATAGCAGGGAATGAATATGATTATTATGGGAAATCAACAAAGAGAGTGGAGTAGAAAACAAGTAAAATAACATCCTGATGAGTTATTATTATCATTAAGAGCTGATTATTAAATGGTCACCTTTGCATGTGTTCACACTTAAAAGTTTTGCTCAAATGGGTATGAATAAAACAAGACTCATTTAAGGTACCTACAATCCCACCATAATCACCATGATGCTTGATATTAAACATAATCAGTTATGCTACTGAATTCATTAATTAAGGCAAATATTTATGTCAACATGCTTTTCAAGGTCTTAATGTGAAATCTGTTACGAGTTACAGTATGCTACTTTTAGAGAAAATTATTTTCTCATTTGCATGTAAATATATGCATCAAGGTGCACCCAATTTAATCAAGACTTTCTTATCTACAGGGCCAACTACATGCATATTGAATTTCTGTCAGGCACTCTTCCAGTGTTAGAGTTCACAGAAATATGCCTACACATCAACATAATGGACATACAAACATATTTTCCTTAAAAAAAGGAAGACAGAATACAAAAAGCACAAAAACGTTTTTCAGTGTCCTTGGCTGTTGTGATCGTGGAGTGATTTTTTTCTTTCTCCTACTTGTGAAAAGCACATCTTAAAGGCAAAAAAAAAAATTAATTGAGTCGGAGATTAACTACAAGGCCACAGAACTCACGCCCGATTGGTCAGAGATAAAGGCAACCATTGTTTATTAATTTTATGTAAGAAACCTTAACCTTGCGAGCGAAACCTTCCACACCCTCTGCCTTTCTCCCATACAACACACGGCAAAGGGTTGAGGATGAAAAGCATTAAGAAACAACTTTTACAGTCAAAGAAAGTGATGAAGTGATAAAAAACAGAAGCTCTGCCATTGGTTTCACCACTGGACACGGGTCTAAAGTAAAAGAACGATGCTGAAACTGCAGCCTTTCTTCTACACTGGTGAGTTTGATTGTGAAGCTTATGAAGGTATAAAGTTACTATGTTATGTTGTTATGCTAAGTTCGCCATTTGTTGGTCTATGGTTCAGACTAAACTGTGACAGTTCTGACCTTGTTTGGACAATTCAAAAGAGATCTGTAGTGCAGCTATTGACAACGAACGGAAAATGGAGGTGATTTGTGGTTTTACTGTGGCTGTTTGCTGTCTAAATACAGAGCTAATCTAACAGAGCTATAATGTAAACTATCGGCTGTCGCAGTAACCCACGTGAAGATTACAAGCCTGCAGTGTTACTTTGACTGATTGAGTTTTTCCATCCTTAATATTGATGTGAGTGAACAATGAGTTTCAGACTTTATTCAGTGAGTGATACTGTCTGTGGAGACTGTGGAGCATTAATTCACTGGTGGGTTTTGTAGCCGTGAGTGTGTTCTGGAACACAATTTCCCCCTGCCGTTGATAGTTTATCAGTAATATCAATACTACACATAACCCCCTTTTTTAAGATTTTCTTCCCTTCTAGGTAAAGTCTCAGTGGACATGATGCAGGATAAGATGGTAGACATGTGGCCAACATCCTAAAATAGATTTAAACCCAGTCCATGAGCTAAATCTCATTTATAAATGTTTAATATCCCCTTCTCATTCACACACTTGGGGGAGTCCATCACCACTCCCAGATGTGTTATGCCTTTGAGGACTTACTTCTCTCTGATGTTGTCTACTCAGGTGAAGGCGAGCCAGATTCATTTGTATTAAGCCTACTTGCAATTTTAACGTGTCTGGTAAAATAATCTGCAAATTTGAACTCTTCTCATCTGACTTTATCCAAAGTCTTGAGGTAAAAAGGACAGACCAGAGATCCGAAGAAATCACTTCTTAAGATATAGATCAGGCTATGAGCCGGTGGTAAAACAAATATGAATAGAAAAAGTGAATAATGTGAAGGTATCACTTATACTGTATAAACATACCATTTCTCCTTCTAGAAATGTACTGACCCATTAAGAAAGGTTTAAATTCTTATAAGTTAGGTCATTTGATTGCCTCCCATTCAGGTTTTATTTATGAATTTGTGTTGTGACTGTGACAACACTCCTGTATATATGTGTATATTATATAACAGAAGATTAAATGGTGAGGGGGTTACAATTTACTCCCCATATTTGCCTCACAGTGCCAGTGTTCTCTCTACATGAGGAATATCACCTGTCACAGAGGAGTGACATTAAAATAAGATTCAGCTAATGTCGTTCTGCACATGCCTGAGCCACCAGTGTCCTAATGACACCATGTGTGCCATAACAAGTGTAACTCACAGAGAGAAGAAATGACTCAGTTTTGAAACTATTTATTTATTTATTTTCTAACTACCTGCCTACATTTCACCCGAGTCTCATGGTTTGTTCACTTCACAGATTTGTGGCTTCCTTCTGTCGTAGTTGTGTATAAAGGATTCATTTTCTGCTCTTTTACAACTGATCGCTATAGGATAGCTACCGTTAAATCATCAGGGGCTTTTTAAATGATTAACAGCTGCTACCTTAATGTTCCACCCACAGCAGACACATTAGTATAATGTTCCATCATTGGTACAAAGCTGAATGGACTTATAAGAGATGTGCCTCTTGTTAAGCAAAGGGAGAGGGGCTGATGAAGGCAATTGTTTGTAATAAGCAGAGCTCAGTATTTATAATAAGGGCAACTCATGGTGTTTTTCACTTAATCTTCTGCAGACAACCATCAGATGTGTTTTAATGAGGACAGCTCACAGTGAGAGATAAATGAAAAACTCTGCTCTCCCCTGGTTTTATCTTAGGTTGGATGCACACCACAAGATCTCATCAAGTTTAGTCCAACTAATTAAACCCAAAGTTACCATCCTCTCCCAGCCCAAATTTTCCAGATGAGGGAACCGCTGTGAGAAAGTCACAAAGGAAAAACATTGTGATGGTTGGATTTTGGAAATTATTGTGAATTTGTATGCAAAGAACTGCCTAATTGGGGCCAAATCTTGTCAAAGCATGTAGAATTTGTCCACACTTGGCAGAAAGTAGCAGGGGGCTGCAGTCATCTAGAGGAACAGCGTGGAAATCTGTCCAACCAGTGCAACATGCTGATTCATGTCATATTACTGTGTACATATTGCTAATTGTGCTGCATTTATAAATATTACTTTTCATATCACGCTTGCACAACAGGACATCACACAAACGCTAACACATCACTAACATGGGCTGTACATCATCTTCGGATGCTGCTTGTGGTTAGAGAAGTTTGTTCACTTAATTTATTGTCTGCATCTGTTTGCAATTTCTTTTGGTGTGTAGGTTAATGATAGATCTTATGAGCAACCCAACGACTCACTTATCAAAACAGATGGTTTCCTCTCAGTGGTCCAGGTTTCCTGTTGTGCAAAGACACAGATTAAGGGAACTGACGGATTCAGATTTTCACAACGGTATGTCAGTCTGTTTATTGATCATCCCAGACACAGACTCGTGTCAAAGGCATGTCCTTTTGTCCTTTTGAGTTTGGGAAATTTGCAATTTGATGCATCTGAGCTCAGTCAGAAACTGGCCAGGTAGGTAACGTTTTGACTGCACGTCCAAGAGTGATAGACTTGAGGCTTATTGTCTGCCTTTATGCAGCTGTTTGTTGTCTGGATACACATACACTTGACTTGCCATGGGTGGCTTACACAGAGAGCACTATATAAATAGAATTCCTTAGCACAACAGCGAACAAGTTTGTTTGCAGAGTGCGTTATTATTTGACAAGTAACGCACTGTAAAATCCATTTGTTAAATTACATGCAGTAAAACAAATGCCACTTGCTATTCTTAAAAATAGTATTTCAGTAATAGATTCTATAGCAGATATGTATACGATAAATGACCCATAAACCCAGTTTAACCAAGAAAAACTGAAAAAAAGTCAAATATGAGTTATTTATACATCACAGCATGCTTCCTTTGCTCATCTCAGGTAGAGTTGCTGATGTTTGTCTTTGGCTCCAGTTGCTTTTGACAGTAAGAGGCCAGGTTTCGTGAATGTTAAGGGTAGAAAGAGGCCACAGCCTTGAAAAGTATTTTGAATCTGACACAATCCTGTGCAAGAGTGCAGTCAAGCAGAAACACATTTTAGTTTATCCTTGCTGTTGAGGAATTGCAGTGTTGCTTGAAAATCAGTAATGTATTAGTTTCTGAATGTTATTTCTCAGGTCATCATGTGCTTTACCTTGCTGTCTATTAAATTCTGCTAATATAATAATATAGTGAGCAGTGCTGACAGTGTATGTGAGGACATGAAAAGATAAAAGCAGAGAAAGAGGACAGCTTTATCAAAATGATCCTATCATAGATAAATAGTCAGACAATCACAGTAAAGATTAGACTTGGTGGAGAGACTTGATTGTAATGTTTCCGTCTGTGACTGAAGTCATCTCAGTGAGTGATACTGTTGGGGTGGTATGTTGTGGTGTGTATGTGCAAGCCATCAATTTGTATCAGCCATCGCATCTCACCCTGATCTTTCTATCTTTATATAAAAGAACCATCTGCCGGCTGCCATCCATATATCAATCTCAATGCTTCACTGGATTTCCAACCATGAAGAGGCTATTTCCTAAGATCTTTGAAGCAAAGCCCCTAATTTTAAGGAATAAAGTATATTTGATTTTAAAATGTTGAATAAGTTGTTAAATTATGTGTGAACTTCTTTCCTTTGAAGGTCTCATTATAGTATATTGGTTTAAATTTTGTATTTTTTTTTTTATACAGCACGTGCCAGTTATCAAGAAGCAAAGGCTTCACACAAGTGTAAAATGGGTTGAACTTTTACTGGAGGGGCAGTTAAGAAAATTGAACAAGAAAACTTTTGGAATTAATAATATCTGTTGATTTTGAGATATGCAGAGATGTTACTCTTTGAATTTATAACACTTATTTTTCTTTCTTCTCTCTTATAAATATATATATTTTATATATATATAGTTTTCTATTTTCTTGCTATTTTCTGTGTCTCTGAAACAAACAACCAATAACAAATAGCATACAGTACATTTCCAATCTGTTTCAGTACAATACAACTCAACTACAATACTATTTTACAGTGTCTGTTGTATATGGTTGTATTGTATTGACATTGGATTTCTAAAATGCAGTACACAGTTTATGGTCAGTATTTGAAAGGCTTGTCTGATGAAGGACTTTTTTTTATTCCGTGCTCCCCAGTTAACTGTGCCTTCTGCTATGTCTGCTCTCTATTTTATTTCATTTCTTTTACATTGCTCAAGTCTAATGTTGTTAGACCCAAAAAAGTCTAGTCCACACCCAAAATGAGAATCCTATTTCTAATGAACCCTTTCACAGTTTCTCTCCTGCACGTATTTGCTTATAGCTGTTGATTTGCTGGTATGTGAAAATTTGCAAATTGCATGTAACGCCATTTATTTAATGCGTACTGTAATATTAACTATTTACTTTGACTGCTGTGTGTCACGGACAGCTTCATTATTTACTGAGCTGCATGAATAATTCCTTTGATAAGCAGCACCTTCAAAAATTATTTCCATCAGCAATACCATTTACAAATTGGAGAATTTTACGCATTTGTGTCGGCCTTGATTTTCTGGGCTGTTGCTCTCTGCTCTGTGCCCAGACACTCGACATGGAACCTGACAACACACACATGACCAGCATTTTCAGAAAAGCCTTCAGCTCCATCTGTCCTCACAGGGTACATCTAATTACATGTCACACCATTTAACCAGTGTTTATGTGATTTTGTTGATTGGAATAAAAAAAAAAAAAAAACACACACACACAGCAGCCCAGATATATAGATACTAAATAAATGACATAATATACATTTGGAGAACATCTTAGTTTTAAAGATTTAAAGTTGTAGCAGAGCTTAAGAAAAGGTTTGAAAAGACATCCATAGTACTAATTTGGATGCACACCCTCCCATGTTAGGGGTATTTTCCACCTTTTGCTGCTGCTCTGTCTGGGTCAGCTTCCATCAAAAGCGTTGAATTTCCTTAAGGTTTGTGGTGTATGGTAGATTGATTTCAATTATTCAGTATCTCTAAACGTGTGCTGGCAACTTGTTGAACCTAAATCTATACTGACGAGTAATAACACACTTCTATCAGCTTCAGTTATATTTCAATCAGGAGAGACTTAATGAGGAGAAATGGAGAGTATGTATTTTGAAATATCATGAACAAGAACTGACACTTAGAGCCTGGCAGGAAGATGACCATGCAAAGCAATCGTATGAATTAGGTGTTACGCTTACGCAGAAAACTGCCCTGCAGTCTTGACACTGGTGGTGGTGATGAAGATGGATCAAGCTGAAGATGAAGATGACGCCTTTGGAGAGTTACGCCTGGGACACACTGCCTTCGTCACCTCTGCGTGGTGTCCGCTTCGCTGCTGCATGTTGCGCACGTGTGCATGTTCACGCCGCTACTTCCCTCTACTTTCTGCAATGAGTTTCTAATTGATTTGCTACCATGAATTTAGTGTCTTAGAAAAGTTTGGAGTTAAGCAGTCACATGATTTTCATTCAACCTCACAGCAGCAAAGACAGAGACATGTCTGTGACACCTTCTAATGTTGTCTAGACTTTAAAAGTGTCAGTTATGTAAAATATTGCCGATATGATGTTAATTTGACTATCAATAGGGCTTGTCACTGTCTATTTTTGCCATGAGCCGCATGCCTCATGCATGAAAAATAGGCATCTGTTCTATTTCATAAATGAACGCCCCTGACACACACCTCTCTCGCAAGTGGCTGTTCTAATCTGTTAACATGGGTGTTGAAATGAAAATCAACAGGTAACGCGACCACAGGAAGTAACCAGTGTGTCCCAGGCATTAAACTAGGACCCAACAACAGAACCGAGGTGGTGAAGGGGTAGGGGAGGGTTGCAACACAGAATTGACAGCAGGCTGACAGCAGAGTGAGGGAAGACAAGTTTGACAGCTCACATGAAATTGGCTAACATGGAGGGTATCAGGTTGTGACTGGATGAAGATGGAAAACAGCTGATTCATCTTAGAGATACTGGGAAACCGTGCTTGTGACTTAAAAAAGCCTGCATAGGGAGGCAGTCTTCCTGACTGAACTCTTGCTATGCTGCATTTTTGTTAAATTCATAGAGACTGGAATCCTTGAATTATCCCACCAGCCTATGCAAATTTTAATATTATTTTGATCTAGTATGAATGTATGTAGTATGTATAGATTAGCTTTAAACAGAGAGACAGATAGAAGTGACCTTGACTAACATTAATACCTGAAACATGCGTAAATCATAAACATGAAAATAACGTCAAAATCTGCAAGTATTGAATACACCTATAATTGTCTATTTTTCCACCTGGAAACTTCATTTAGACTCAGTCAAAAAAAAATATTTTGTCTTGCATGGTTATATGTACAAAATCAAATATATTGTGACAATATCTGAAATGTAGGGGACGTATAGGTTTGCAAAAAAGTGAAGGCTGCTAGTACAAAGAAAATCTGAAAACTAAGAAGAGAAATAGTGAGAAACGGAGAGACAAAATACAAGGATTTGTAGACAATGAGACACAATTTCTTTTATTTGAGAATGGTTGGGACAAATTGCAAGAGCAGAGCTAAGTTGTTATCAGAGAGATAGAGGAGAATTGGGAGAAGAAGAAAAAAGAGAGTTGAAGAATATAGGGGCCAGGAAATCACAGAGTGAAACATAAAGTCATTGATTCTACCTTAACTTCAAGGACATTTAGACAGATTGAATAGAAGAAAAAAGAAGAAAGAGAGAAAAAGTTCACACTGATGAAAAATGATCTGCCTTGATGATTGAATAACTATCCTCATACAGAAAGATTTACAAACAAGTGAAAAATACATTGACCAGTGCCTCCACAACTACAATACCATGCACTATTACCATTATAGGCCATACAAAATACATTTACATGCACATACAGTGTTTAATTTCATATTTAAAGTAAGTCTTCATGAGCTCAACAATTTTGTGGCTGAATGGTTGTGTTGCTGGACGGCCGTGTGCGAACCTGGAGCTTGATGAGTAGCATTTGTATTTTTTTATGAATTTGCAGTCACAAAATTAGGACACATGACCTGTTTCCTTTTTAACACAGTTAGACATATGGACATTTGATATTCATCTGAACAACACTGAGAGATCAAGGTAATATAATTAAACAAATAAAACTGAAGGAATGATTTGCAAAATGTAATTGATCGAAAAGCAGTTTCTTTCTCAGACACCCCCGCATTTATTACTAAAATACTTCAAATGTTTAAATCTAGATTGCGGTGGAAATGATTAGAACATTGTTATTGATCATTTTGGAGGAGTCTGTCTTATTTAAACCTCAGAGATAGTTTGGTTTGCTCTTAATTGTGGTAAGTAGTATCCCCATGGTGAGATTCAAAGAGCTCTCTGAGGCATTCAGAAAGAAGATTGTGGAAAGCATATGAGTCTGGGAAGAGATGTATAAAGATCTCCAATTTGAAATCAGCCATTCTACTGTCTGGAAAATAATTTACAAACGAACAACAAGTAAAACAACTGATCGCAGACTGCAAGATGCTTAAAAATGTCTCTAAAAATCCCAAAATGTCATCATGGGACCTACAGGAAGCCCTGGCCGCAGAGGATGTCAAAGTGGATGGATGGCATGGATCTACTATCAGAAAGAGACTGCACCAATTGGATTTTCAACAGAGGTGTACAATCTTTGTAAAAAACAAACCAAAAAAAACCCATCACGGCAAGACTGAAGTTTGCCACAGAACACCTAGACAAAGACCAGGACTTCTGGAACAATGTGCTTTGGACAGATTAATTTAAAATTGAATTATTTGGACACAGTAAGAGAGGACATGTTTGCCATAAATCCAAAGACAGCATTTGAGCTGAAGAACCTCATACTAACTGTGAATCATGGGGAAATGTCATGGTTTGGGGCTTCTTTGCTGCAGCAGGGCCTGGTCAGCTCACCATCGTAGAATCTACTACGACTTCTTCATCGTATCAGAGGAAAATGTGAGACCACCTGTCCAACAACTGAAGCTGAAGCAGACGTGGACCGTGAAACATGACAACGACCCGAAACTTTCCAGTAAACCCACCAAGGAATGAGTTCTGGAGAGGCCAAGTCAAATCTTATTAATCTTGTTGAGATGCTGTGGGGTGACTTGAAAAGGGCTGAGCAAGCAAAAAAAAAAAACCCTCAAACATCACACAACTGAAAGAAAGTGGGGAAAACTTTGTGCCAGTCCATATTCTGACAGAGAATACATCTCACTGAGGTTAGGGCATAGGATGTTCTAACTATTTCCTCAGTAGGAATTGACATCTTTGTTCATTTCTTTTGTTAAATAAGTGATGAAATGAATTTGTGGTTGTTTTTGCAAATGTGATGGAATTACATCACCTTTATCTATAGATATAATATAATATAATATTGATGACTATTATTATTCGATTTGAATTATTTCATTTGATTATCAAATATCAAAAAACTAGATATTTAATGCGATGTGCTATTTTTTTTTTTTAGGACTGTATATAACCCATACAAAATAAATAAATATACAGCTCTATAAGTACATGAAGTACCATTGATGGTCACTAGATGCTGGCACAGACTTGGAATATACTGTCAATTCCTAAACTATATTTATCTTCATCTAATTTTGAATGGTAAAGAGTGGCTCTGGGTTTGGTGAAAACCTGTTATGTGAGCCTTTATTATCACCTTGTGAAAAGGAAAGTAGAGCCCTTCTAATTATTGAGAGGTATGTTCTCCTACATCTTCTTACTGGTTGACACAGCAACAATAGGAGATTAGTAATCATGAACCAAGTAAACATCTACGGGCCAAACTAAATTACAAATATTAATGCCCCACACTTTATTTAAAGCCCTTTCATGTGTTTACTTACAGTATAGTACTTTGACTTTCCAGAGGAATAAAGAGGTCAGATCCCGCACGTATTCAAATCAAAACACATCGCATTAAAATGTTAATTATTATGTAAGTTTAGTGGTGACACGTATCACTGGAGACAACCTTTTACATAAATCATATTTGTTTTGAGTGTTTTCTAATCTCAAAAAAACATTCATTATAAAATATCACACCTTAGCTACAAGATTGCACCACCCACTTCTTCCTGTACTTAAAAATAATTTTCACTACTAATGTGGGAGGAGAGCTGAATTTAATCCTGGAAAGGTAAAGATAAAGTGAAGACAACACAACACGTTTTAGTGACTGTTGAGGACTTTTTTGTTATCTTAACCCTTGTGTTTGAGGTACTCTGGTCTACATTGGGTCATAAATGTGTCGTACTGAGGGTGTTAGATTGTGTACTGTGATGTAGACGTATTGATCTCTTTGATGTGCA
>JAPQRN010000006.1:14460520-14491616 GCA_037367275.1 Coranthus polyacanthus | reverse complement strand
TCCTGCTGTGCCCCTGTTCACTAATCTTGTCATTACACACTAAAAACACCTTTTATCAGAGGAGACTTCAAATAACACATCACCGCATGCTGCGCGCACACACATATTAACAACATGCATATGCCACATGCAAATAAGGCACACACTGTCTAGCTCACCTGGATGATGTACAGACTGGTACCAAATTAAAGGAAAAACCTGATGTGGATAACAACGCTCCTATCCATAGGGCCCGGCGGTTCATTGAATAGTTTGATGAGTATGACAGTGATTTGAATAATACACTCTGGCCTTCATAGTCACTCAACTTAACTCAACTGAACATCTATGGGAGAAGGAAAGGAGGAGAGGAAAACCTTCCTTTACAGAAGAACCTGTAGAGAGAACTGGGCTCCGGTTAGCCGGCCATCTGCCTTGGGGTGAACCGAGAGCGGAGAGAGAAAAGAAAACAACAACAACAACACAGGCACTGGACAGGTTGGAGTCTAATAAATGCACATCAGGAACATACAGCTCAGGATCTAGAGGGACCTGCAGAAAGTCTGAAACCTCTCCTGGACCACAGATCACACCAAACAACCAAACCTTTGACCACTGTGAAGAGGTGGTCGTAGGTCTTAGGTGGTCGTAGACTTATGGACCAATTATAGGAAGTTACAAAAGGCTATCATCAACCATGTAACAAAAAAACACTAAAAAGAACAGGAAGAAGGAAAAATGAACCAGGTTAGCACATGGGGAGAGAATACAGAATTAAATAGAAAATCCTGTGGTCCTACCTAGTAATAAAGATTCGACTTGAAAGAACACATAAAAATGCAGAAACATTTAATGGATTTTCTGAGAGGATGAGAGAGAGGATATGAGGGAACGGGTCATACATTTTTCTCTATTCAAACGAGACAGGCCACCGACATGAACAAATGCCGGCGTCAGACACCCAATTGTCTACAGACCAATCAGTGTCAAGTACAGGTGACGGCATGACCTAGCACACAGGTATTTCATGCAATATTCCTCAAAGTAACTGGATCAAATAGATGCAAAGTAATAAAAACATAAACTTTGGTTTAGACTTTCAGGTGCGAAAAGGATCAAAGGTTTTTCCTTTAATTGGTTGCCTATTCATGACTGCACTGGGATCAAAAAGAGTACAAAAAAGAAAATCCACAGCTGACGTTGTCAAAAAACTGCAGTGCGCCAACACATACATGCAGCAAATTGTGTTCCATACTTTCTACTGTGTGTTATATCTCAAGTCAATACTGGAAGAGCTGACATGGATGGAATTCAATGTTTTTCTGAAGGACACTTGAGCAGGATAGATGATTGCTGTCATATGGGATTTAAGAAGATTCTTCCAGCTAGATGACGGTTTCCCAAGTGCACTACAGCTCATCACCCTGTCCTGTCCGTGGGCATCCAGTTGTGTGTCAGTGGAGCATAGCCATGAGTGACAGCAGAGATACATGGAAAAAGAGGGCGTCAGACAGGTGGGAAAGATTGAGAAATTGACACAATGCAAGTCTAGATGGTGCCCTACATCCCACATCCAATGGGGTTATACAGACAGTATACACAACAACCACCTACGTATATCTGTCATTTATTTATTTATCAATTTGATGTTTGATATTCGTAATATCAGAAGCTTAGTTTCATTCATCAAATTAATACAATTATGTTTCATTTGCACTGGCAGCGCAGAGGCATGCGTCCAACAATTATTGACTGTAGATGTCTATATTCAAGTTATTTGCTCTGGGACCACAGCTCAGAAACAAGGTCTCCAATGTCTGTATTTCTAGGTGTGTGTCCCATTGCTCACACTGCTTTCTGTTTGTTAATCTCATTATTCTCAATCTTCCTGGCTTTGTTGGCAGATTAACTCAGGAATAGGATCAGGCTGGATTTAGTTTCCTTTTTAGGATACAGAGAACAGGTTCTTTCCTCAATTTGTCATTTTTCTTCACTTGCCTTACGTTACCCTCCTTTTCCTCGGTTGTCTGCCTCATTTTTTCTCCCCATCTCTGTGATGATCATTTTCTGTCTCATCATCTTTCTCAATATTCATCACACTCAGCACTCCTTTCTTCTCCTCCCATCACTCCCTTCCTCGCTTGTCCAGTCCAATATCTCTGCTCTTACTGATTAAAAGCATTTTATAAATGAGACGGAGAGGATGTGGCCTCATCATTTACTGCTGTTTACATATATTAGATGATCTCCCCTGGTTATGTGTTTAAACAGAGGTTAAATTGTTTTGGTTTTTTTGTACTGTTTTTGAACCTGTCTGTGCTTTACAAAATGCTGACAGGAATTTGCATAAGGCAATTTGTGTTACAGAGACACCAGCATAGGTGCATGAAAGAAAAAAAAAAGATTCAGTGTTTCCGTTTTGATATCTTGAGTTTTATATTTCTTCTATTCGTGGTTTTCATTTTGTTTATGCTCGTGACAAACGGACTTTTTTTTTCCCCCCACATGACAAGCGTACTGTGAGCACACGCATTTCACTTTTTCTCATTCAATCTCTTTTCCCTCTGTCTCTTCGCCTGTCTTTTTTTCACTTCAGCTTTTGCAGTCTAACTCACTTTGCTTTTTGTCTGCGTGTGTGAGCGCGGAGCTCCTGATGAGGTTAAGCACATGATTAATGGGTCTATCTAACAGCGTTTACACTGCACTCATCTCCACTTATGTAACTACACACACACAAGCACACGCACTCTCAACAACACACACACACACACACACCAGACTCTCCTCCACCTCGTCGCCCAGGGTAACGGTATGTAAATGATATGCAGATGACAGGAAGTCAATTAGGAGACCAGAGAGCCATGACTCTGCAGAACTCCATTAGTGAAGCACTGATCAGCTCTCACACTGACTGTATCTGGTTTTCTCTCCCTGTCTCTCTACCCGACGCTATCTGTCTGTGTGTATCTGTGTTTGTGTGTTCCTGAGTCTTCTATCCTGGTGGGGACATCGGCCTCAATGCACACTGACCCGCGGAGGCTTTTGTCACCGTGGGGCCATCGAATTTTGTCCACATATGTAGAGCTCGCTTTTTTAGGTCTAAGACTTGGTTTGAGGGTCACGGTTAGAATTAGGTTAAGGTTAGGGTTGGGTTGTGATGTTAGGGTTAGAGAGAGAGAGAGAGAGAGAGAGAGAGAGAGAAAGTAGAAATCCATTAGCTGAGCACAGATCAGCTTGCAGACAAAGCTGGCTGGTTGTATCACACAGTTATTCCCTAGGTATCACTGTCTGGTCCTTTTTGTGTGAGCCTTATCTCACAACATTGAATCAAGTTAACATAAAGTCTTAAAATTATACAGTTACTTATTTAGATACGTGCACAAAGAGTGACAAAAGCAAAAGTTCCCACAAGAAAAACACATGTTAAATTTCAAATCCTGATGTTTGCCTGCTTGTTCTAATTCTGTTTTGTCCCGTTAAGCAAACACACAAAGAGAAACAAACTCAAACCAAGGACAAATATAAGAACCTGGATGCCCCAAGTGTGACTGCAGATAACTTTCTGTCCATATACTTTGACAGAACTTTTAAGCTTAAATGGCTGACTTTAATCTGAAAATATGGCCCTTTATTCATACCTGTCTGAACTCTCTTTCTTGACTTATTCTTTCTCTACATTCTACCATGACAAATGTGTACTATCCATTTTATGAATCACAAGGGGAACAAATGCACAGTTTCCAACTGCTGCCCAGTGTCCCGTCCCTTTCAAACCTCCAACCTTTTTCTAAAAACATCCCATCTTAAATGATGCATGACTGCACCTTCACCACTCACAGTCTGTGAAAATGGGTTGAAGGGTTGACGCACACCTGGGACTGCTCCATTTTTCTTCCCCCTCTTTAATCTTTCCATTCTGTCCTGTCTTTTAGTGTTTGGTAATGAAGTTAACCAAAGTGCTCCCTTCCTTTACACTGTTGTATCGGCGTTACATTTACAGAGTTCTTCCTTTTTCCTCCTTTCTTCCTCCTGGCTTCCACCCATCCTTTCCCTATCTTGTATCTGTGTCCAGTCATGCAGTTAACAACAAACCTGTTCTGGTCTCTGATTCCTTTCTTTCATCTTGTCTGTCTCTCTGCCTCTATATTTCTCTCTTCTTTATTTTTACCTGTCTGTCCCCCTCTCCTCTTCTCATTTCTTTCTCTGTGCCTCAGTGTGACTGGTCATGCGGTTAACAACAAAGGCAGGTAGCTGCTGCACACAAGGTTGATTCACATGGTACACTGAGTCTCTGACTTGACCCAACTCAGCAGAGATGCACATGGGCATAACCGACTCTCAGAGACCTTCCCCTCTCATCCCATGGACTGCAATTAGACACTCTAGGATATCAACAGTCAAACATGGGGAGCAGGGATCCCTTAGTTGTGAAACCTTGGCTGAGATATAGCTTGCCTTTTACGCAATTATTACAGCTATTTACGGCAATTAACTGTGTTTATAGTCATAAACCAAGTCACACTTGTAGCTCCAGGGAAGGTTGTTTGATGTTTGATATGATGAGTTTTTCTTTACCTTAGTGCATCCATTTCCAAAGACTGGGTCATGACCCGAAGATGGGTTGCAGGAAAATGTGTTTGGTTTGCCAGATAAATTTGCATTTCAAACATTTCAAAAAGCCTGTTGCCCTTACTTAAATGTAGCCGTCTTATTTGGTCTCATTCATAAATTAAATAAATGTCCATACTGTTTTACCGATGAGAGGAAACAAAAACAACGAGATAGCGTGTTACCTCTGCCTAAATGCATTCATTTGGTCTCATTTATAAAGTGTTGAACATGTGTTTTCAATAACACACACAAAAATGAAGTTATCATTTAACAAACATGTATCTCTTTGAAATTATTCAAGATAATATTGTATGGTGATTGTAAGGTGATTTGGAAATTGCAATAAAAATGATTTTTAAAAAATGCTAATTTTAATTTATGCACAACTCGTGGTTTTTAGATATAGGACTATTGTCAATTAGGTCATGATAGGTTTGTTATTTTTAAAAAGTGGTGCATATTGACCAACCTTGTCTCTGAAGATGTTTATGTTAACGGAATGTTTAGCTATTATCATAGTAAGTAGAAGTTGTTCATTTACATAATACATCATTTGCGAGAGGTAAAAATTCTGATCCTGAAAGACTGAATTGCCCATAAATAATTCCCTGTGTTTTCACCAACAAGTCCACTAAACCATTGTTATTCTGCAGTATATTTTCTTTTTTCATAAGGTTTACATATACTGTACTTGAAGACATGTGCAGCCTACACAATACATTTCAATTTTTGACTTTCTTTCTAGGTACCATTAAAATCCCTATGAGATATTGTATGTAAGTGGAGGAAGCATTCAGATTCTCTTGACAGATAAGAATAAGCAACATCTCAACATACAACAAGCACACGTGCATAAAAAAAGGAAACTTCAGTCCTTGCCATAACATGCGGCACGGCACACGTTCAGCAAACACGCACCTCAAGGAATGTTTGCTGAAAACAAAATGTTGTTGTTCCCCCGGTGCAGCTGTGTGGGCTGCAAAATGTGTTATCACCATCAGAACAGTTTGAGTTCCAGATAATTGAAAGGAGCTGAGGAATCTGTCTCTCTCTATCAACACACACACACACACACACACACGTATACAAGAAATACCACACATTGTACAAGAACAGCTTCAGTCACTTCTTGTTTCCTCATTTTCTACAGCCTTTTTACTGTATCAAAACAGACTGTAATGAACTGCAAAATATTATAAACGAACAGTTGTTTAATTTGACAAGACACTGTTATGTACTTGTCAAAAATACACAAAGATCTGAGACTTCTGGTTTTGGTTTAGACACATGAAATACTTGTAGAAATAGAGACATTTAGGATTTTCAACACTTTTGAACATGTGAAGAAAACTGTAGCCTTCGGCTTTTTCCATTGTCATTTTCAGAGTTTATCTGTTATATCTGCAGCTGTCTGTTGAGAGGTGTTGCCTCCTCCGTTTCCTTCTGTTTCTGTCTCTTTACTTCGATTGTATCTCTTTCAGGGCTGACACTATCTGAGTGTTGTCATTCAACCACTGTTCTCAAGTACTTGCTTTCGTGTTTTCCTCTGTAGCATTTGCCTAAATTGTGCTTCCAAAATGTGGTTGAAAAACTATTTGGACTCTGTTGAGTCTGTCTGTGACTAAATTAACACGCCAGATGCTGACTCTTCCAGAGCTTTCTCTGTGGGCTTCACTACGTTTTCCTTGAATTGAAGAAAGTAAACAAACGAGGTGAAGAAAAAGTAGAGACGTTTGCAACTGCATCAGTCATACTGAAAACGCCGAAAATATAAATTTGAAGCAGAATACCTCAAACATACATTTGCCAATTAAGATTTTCACAATCAGTGTGGCACAAAATTGGGGTGTCTGGACTTCACAGTGCTTTTTTTCTTTTTGTAGAGGCTATGTTTTACAGTGATTTTAAAACAGCTAAGAGGCATTTGTACACAGTAAGAAATCCATTCACTTTTATTTAAAATGGCCTCACGTGTATTATGGCTTTGAAAAAAGGTTACACATTATAATGCAACAATTACACATATTCAATTCATCTTGTATCCTTTTAATCGCTGACAATGAAATGTAATTAACTTGCTGTGCCACTGCCTGCCAGTACTGCCTTAGAAAATGTCCATTTTGTGAGAACACATCCACTCATGTAGACTTAAACGACTTGCATTTGTAAATCCACTTTTTGTTTTGTTGAGTGTTTTAATATTTGTCTTCCCTTCAGACCTGTCTTGCCGGTTGTTAGTTTTCAGTCTGAGCCTAGACTGAACACATACAAGGATTTGGACCAAAATCACGGGGAATTTCATTGCCTTTCGATTTCTGAGCACCAGATTTGCCAAACAAAGTCAGACTCACCCCAAATGGTCCTGTCAGTTTTCCATTTGGCAACTATTTTAGTAAAACAAAGGCCTTACTCTCCCTCGCTTCTCTCCATCTGCCCTTCCTTTTCTACCTCTCTCCTTTAACCTCATATCAAAGAGTGTATGTAACGATGGACGTTGCGAGAGTACTCCAAATTGGAAGCCATAATGTCTTGATCTCCCCCTGGTGGCTGACTGCAGTATAGGTTATAAATACCGCCCCCTCCATGTTATTCAATGAGACTTCGGCCAAACTAGAAACTTGTCACGTACACATCAGGAACACATCCAATGAATTTTTCCAAAGGTGATCCCAGACTTTCTATTGAGATTTCATCAGGTACAGGTTTGTGTTCAACTCATCATCTTTCTGATCAGTTTGTTTTTTAATAAGTTAAATAATCGGATGGAAACCGATCAGGTAGCAGCAGACCCTCTCACACGGGCAACATGGCAGCTCCCATGACTTGTACATCCTAGGATTTTGGCTTCATTTTTACACGGTGGGAGGAAATGGCACTGCAAAGACCATCTTTATACAGTCTGTGCCTCGTACTGTGCTTTTATGAAGTCCACCAAGGAGGTTATGTTTTTACCAGCGTTTGTCTGATTGTTTGTTTGTTAGCAGTCTATAGTGTCAATAGATTTGGACAATTTTGTTTTGTTTTTTTCGCGTGTGAGATCTTGATGACAGTGATTACAGATGACTCAATTCTGGTTCGAGGTCGAAGGTAAAGGTCAGGAAAAATGTGTTAACGTGGGGCATGGGGCAATCATATCCCGGTCAAAAAATGTACCATAGACATGCTCTAGTGCCTCAAAAACCTTTGACCTTGAAGGGTGAAAGTTTAAGTTTACAGAAGATAATTTTTTTTTTAAATCATATTTTGCCACAAACATTTTGAAAACAGATCTCTTTAAAATTTTAACTGAGGAATCTTGAGTGAATTACTTGGATACTCAGGATCAATAGGTGCAAGTGCTAAGAATTAGAGTTAGGGTTGCATATGGGGACTGAGCATAAATTGTTGTGAATCATTATGTCCGTGAAGCCAATGCGACTGGCGGGGATGGAATTCAGCTGCCTTGCCTTTGTTTTTTTGTTGATTATTTTTGGACACATTTCAGTCTTCAGTGCACTTGTTTTATTTTGATGTAACATTAAGACTCCAAACTGAAACTGGGCTTCTATTTGTGATTGAGCTCACCAAAATATAGTTTTTCTACTGTTACTACAAAAAAAAAACTAAACCCATGGGAAAAGGATGAGGGAGGAAATAAATGCAACTTTGTGTTTAGTCATATGTGTGTGACAGCAGACAGCAGCTGGACAAAGGGATGGAAATAAATAATAAATGGAAGACATCTTAGACTCCCCATGGAGAGTCTACGGAAGGGTTTGGAGAGCAAGGGGATGAATAAAGGCAGAAATAGAAGGAAGGAGATGGAGCTATTGTGTGCATCCATCTTAAATTTTTAGATTGCATAGAGACGGGGACTTAAAAACAGGAGGGCGGGGTGATCAAAATTGTTTGACCATTTGTGAGTAAGTGACTGATATAAATGGAGGCAGGTATAAAGGACAGAGAGATCAGATGTCGAAAAATAATGAATGACAAAAATCTGAGTGAAAATCACAGGGATAGAGAAAGCCTGAGGCAGATTTACAGAAGAATGTACCTCAGGGCCTAGTTATCATTTACAACACTTCTTTATCTTGGACGTTGTGAAAACTGATGCTGATCAGTCTTTGCGCAATGAATAAAACTCTTCTCTGCTGTTGCACATATTTACTATAAATTTAACACCATGCTTATTTAAGAGTGACTCAGATGACTTTATTCTGCTTCATGTTTTCCTTAACAATGCCTCTGAGCTCTTAGGCTTGTTGCTTAATTAAACTTCTTCAAGTCATAAATTCAGTAGCTTAGTTTCATCTTGGGACACATGGTCAATTAAACATATTGGGACCTGTACTCAGAGGGCACTTAGTTTAATTTGCTTGGAGGTCCATAAATGAAAAATAATTGTTTTTGACTAGCTTAAACAGCTTAGTGAATTAAACAGTTTTTGTCAAGGTGACCATCATCAAATATTTGTTGCTACATTTAAATTCATGTTTTCTGCAGGCTACTGGCATTTTGTTTTTTATGGTCACATGTTTTGTTTCCCCAATAATAGCTACGGTATTTAATGGATATCAAAGTGCCTTATTTTTAGACTCTGCATTAAGACAAAGAACTTCACTGGTGGCCCAGAGTTTGGGTCACTTGGCATATACTGTATATGTTTTTTTGCCTGTTTGCAAATATTAAAGCAGGCATTTTAGCTTTGACATCTAAAACTCCCCGCTAAACCGGTATGATATGCCTGGCCTTGGGGAGCTGCTTGACGGCATTTCCCTGACAGCCCCACCCAGCTTTTTAAACCACTCTGAGTCCACTTGTGTAGTCTGTGATGGCACAGGATAAATAATGCAGTGCAGCTAATACCGTAGTGTTCATGCTCTTGTTGCTTCTCAAGTTCTACAGTAGTGCTTAATACAGTCTGAATGTTACTTTACACTCCTCTTTTGACAAAACGAAACAAAAAATGCAAGAAGACAGGACTACATAAAGATAGGGGTAAAGATCAGCTCAGAGTTAAAAAAAAAGATGTCTGTATTTAGCACCTCTCTTAGTGTGGAAAAGACTCGGGCTGAGACTTTTTGATCTGAGGAGGCCTGTAGGTCGGTGTCTAGGCAGTTATAACAATATTTGGCTTTTGGGAAATCAATGCCACTCCTATCCAGACTCTTTTAACTACAAATGTCTGAAGAACCACTTTGATGTAGCCCACAGATTCAAGGTTGTTTGCATCAGAGTCCACCGTTTCACTGTTTAAAAACCAAAAGTCATGAGATGTCAGGTTTCAGAGTGAGACCGGTCATGCTCTCGCCCGCTGACAGTTTGCACAGTTTACTTGCATGCTGTCTCCTGTGCAGTTGATCCGGTCTCTGGTTTGTTGTATTGTTACAGTTTGTTTGGGTAAATCTGAACAGAGCAATTGTTCTCCAGCAATTGTACGCCAAAAAGCATTTGGAAGAGGTAGTTTCATTCCTCTCAAACAAACTGTGGAAAGGATTGTGTGTGGTAAAAAAAAAAACATGATCTGAAATCAAACCAAAACAAGAGTAAAATGCACCATTTTTACAACTGCTCCATGGTTTTAGACCAAACAAAACAATCCCTACCTTTGAAATTAAAATTAAGTAGTGAAGAAAGCATTCCTCATAAAATGTAGCCACTTGTTTCTGCACGTCAGTTATTACTATACTTTGTGATCCCAGCACAGTAGAAGACAAGACCTTCTCCTCAGGGTGTACAGGATTAATTTAGTGTATTTCCTGTAATACAGTTTGTTAATTGGCTTAAAATAGAGAATATTAGCACATATTCTGAGAGATAACAGTGCTGATGGATCTTACAAATACCTTGTAAGACTTTGATAACTTTAATAACTGTAATGGCAGAAATACTGGTGGAAGAATGGTACATGTGGAACAACCTTCTCCCATGGATATTCAGCACTACACAGAGAAAAGCACATATTGCGGTTATTTATGTCTAATTAATCTCTATACATGAATTTCTAAATCCCTACAATAAAACAGGAAAGAAAGACAGTCATCAAAAATGTCTATTTCTTGAAGGTTCACCGTGGAGTGTTGGTGTCAGGTTGTAATAATTCATGATATAAATGTACTTGGAACGTGGCTTTGGCTTTAAAGGGGGATTTTCAAAACAATCCAGCCCACAACCCATGTTCTCCCTCCTGTCTTATCCAGACACTCAGGCTGTGATAAGTGTAATGAACACATCGGTACTCTTGTCATGTTTAAAAGCGCTATGGGTGCTGGAGAAAGCCCTGGACTAAAACATATTGGAAAATCATCTACAGTGGGCCTGTTTAGCACAGGGAGAGACTGGCCCCCATAGGTGGTCTGGTTCCCAACTGGTTAACAAAAATACTAACTGATGAAAAATAGCATGTGGCAAATTGATCTATGTACCGTAACTAATGTGCTTTTGTGTTACCCTAACTTGTTTCAATAACTATAATCTTCATGTTCAAATTGGCAATCTATGGACTACTTCAGCAACAGGCTAAGACCAACGGCGGACATATGTACCCCCTGTAGGGTAACAAAATATTCATACTGCATTCGCACTTTCATGAATTTCATGCACTGTCACGGTTATGCCAAGCATTGAAACAACATGCGTATTCTCCAGACAGCATATCTGAGTGAGGCTAGCCTTTGATAAAATGTTCTTCACCTACTTAGAAAAGAGAAAAACAGCTAAAGCAGAATCACTTGCAAGTGCTTTTTGGAGCTGTCACAGCCTCTATTTCTCAAACAGAGACCCAGTGATGATTTGATTTCAAGATGACCTGCTTCTGCTCTACAGAGTGCATTTTTCATCAGAAGCCATTTCTTTATCTGGTTAAATTTCCCCTGTTAGTTTTAATAAAGGATAACAAAAACATCTAAATAATTATCTCTAATACTTCCACGAGGAAAGACAAAGCACAAGAGTGGGGAAGTTACATGTGTGGTCATTACTAGTATGTCGAATGATTAACGTGAGAGTCCAACTAAAGTGAATCTGAGCAAACCAGAACAAAAGTAAATTATTTGTGCACTTAGTGTCAATTCCAACTTTAATATAGCCTCAATTACAATATTTAAGTTCGGAGTACAGTAACCCCAATGAATTACAGCAGTGATTACATATTTTGCTTGGGTTAGAAATCAATGGTATTTTCCCTCAGTTAGGTTTCTACCACACAAAGCTGTGTACATTACAATGTTTAAAATCAACATATGGCTTAGCTGCTAATCTCAGGCAGGTCAGCTCCACATAGTGCAGAAGAAAAAGACCACCATTGAGTGTTTAATAATGCATGGAGCAGTGTTAAAGAGATTATGAGTAATGTAGTAACGCTGACAGTACAACATGCTCCTGGCAGCAATATTAACTACGAGCCAACAGGCTGGATTACTATGGGGACAGCCTGATAGTCTGAAGAGGGTTATATAAAAGCACCAAAGGAGATATGACTAATGCAGAGATATGAAAAAGGAGATAAGACTAATGCACTTCCCAACAGGCAACAAGCCACTGGCCAGGATATAAATCCAATGGACCCGTGTTCACCAATCACCTTTATTTATTTTTAGCAAGCGTCCAACTAAATATTTTTTATCTTCCAGAACTTGACACTCACAGTGCTAAAACACTTGCAGATTCCTCTGTGCTGTCAACACCTCTTCCCCGTGAGAGTAGGAGAATGAAAATGAAAGAAGTTGTCCTCCGGGAAAACATTTCTTTAGCCTAAAGAGAAGAATGACACAGAGAGCTGTAGAAGATCTTCAGATCTTTCACCACAGTCATCAGGGATTTGGAGAATAATTTTCTAATCATTAATATAGACACAGATAACTGAAAAAAATTGAAAAGGTTTATTTTTGGTTAGATTTTGTTTGTTCTCTCGCTCTTTGAAGACTAAAGTCTTATTAGGATAATATGTAAAAGGTAAAAGTACAGCAGGTCATGTTTTTATAATGTTCATTGTATTGCAGAAGTTATTTTTTACATTACGTGTTGTACTTTATAAAATCATGCACCCACTTCATCTTTACCTTGCATCATTTCTATATTTTTGCTTCCTGTTGTAGATGTTTTGCATAGCAGTGGGATTTCCTCTTTGATTTGTAAAAGCACAGACGCTTTAGAATCAGAAAATGTTTCAGTCATCATTTCTGTTATCAGTGCCTTGTAGCTATGGTGCACCAACAAAACTGCATGTAAAATATTGAAATGGGCCCATAAATACCTCAGAAAACCCTGGGTCTTATCGGTTTCAGACTTTTTTCCATTTTAAGTCTACAAAGACATAGGGTATGAGATGTAAATATGTCCACAACATGAGTGAAAATGCATTTAAATAATGTGAATCAATGTGTAACAGAGTAGCCGGTGAACCAACCAGTAAATCACCCAATAGAACTGCAGAGCACTGACCGGCAGTCCCATTTATCATCCTATTATGGGCCTGCATGATAAGCAGTGACTCATGACTCAAGGTCTGTCAGAAGGAAGGAGAGGTGTATACGAATACATACAAGAACATGTGTGCTCACAAATGTACACGCAAAATACAGGAGGGACTGTACTTATACTGTCTGTCATACAAATTCAAACAGTGACACCTACATAGCTGCAGGATAAAAAAAAACGGGACACATCTAAAATTTTGGCACAAGATGCCCATAATGTCCCTAACATTCCTCATCCCTGTTCCCTTAGCAGAAAACAGGGATGAGGAGTCAGGGAATAAGGGGTCATACGTGAGGGTGTAGGGGTAGTTGGGGTTTATGGGGTTAAGAGAATAGGGGTTCGTTGTCATCAGCGGTTAAGGGTTTTAAGATCGGTGGAAGACCCTGTTGTGCCACTTAATTTCCATCTTGTTGCCGCTCTCTGTCCTTGCCCACTCCTCTTCTTTCTCCTCCAGACTGCGCTTGAGGTCATCAGTTTCTTGAAGCAGGGCAGATTTGTCCTTCTGCTCTCCTTCGAGCATCTCCATCAAGCAACTCTCTGTCCTTACCCACTTCTCTTCCTTCTCCTGAAGACTCGTCCTAAGGTCGTCGGTGGCTTGAAGCAGGGTAGATTTGTCCCTCTGCTCTCCTTCAAGACTTTCTATCAAGCCTCTCTCTGTCCTTGCCCACTTCTCTTCTTTCTCCTCCAGACATGCGCTTAAGGTCGCTGGTGGCTTGAAGCAGGGCAGATTTGTCCTTCTGCCACTGGACTCGCTGAAGGTTCAGCTCCTGCTCAACGTGTCTGAGAGCACCCATGAGTTTTTTGTTCGTTTGAGCTGCACCTGATGTAAAGTTTTCAGGTTTTCTTAATCTTTCAGAAGCGATGATCTTTCTTCCTCCCACTTATCTGAGCTGTGGTCCAAGTCCTTGTAAGCAATTACCAGTGCAACTGCAAGGGCTTGATTATCATGTTTTGTTTCTTCAAGAGCCTCATACACAGCATTTCATTGTTGCAGTTGCTCCCGGAGAGAGAATTTCATTGCATCTCTGTGTTCTGACGCCTCATCACTTCCTTCCCAGTTTCGACCCCTTTGTGAAGTTAGGCCATTTGTATCTCTGCCTCCACCTTCTGTTTGTACAGAGATTTTCTCTTCTCCCTCAGCTGGTTGTCTTTCTTCCGGGATTAGGCACGATCCAACTCTAAATCCTTGTAGAGCTGATCAGCGTTGGACTGAGCCTGAATCAATGCATTGTCTTTGACAGACAACTGCAGTGTCAGGCTGACAAGTGTCATCCCACACTTGTCTTCTGCTTCAGTCTCAACTCTTTCTCAGCTCTGACCTCAGATTTAAGATTGTCTGTCTGAGATTGAAGTGCATCTTTCTTTCTGAATAGCTAGGAGCAGGTGGTGTCTGGCTTTGGCGTCTGGGAAAGATACAAATTCAGTTCCTCTATCTCCTCTTTCTGTTTTTAGAACAGAAATTCCTCAATAGCCACCAGCTCATCTCGTGCCGAGCGGGACACTCACATTTTGGAGGGAGGGAAGTTTCCAAGTTCTCAGTGGCAGAGACACTGGGCAGTTGGTCCAGCACAGAAATTTGTGGAGTTTGCTTGCCCTCGAAGACACTGGTCTCCCCGTCCCACACCCATTCATTGTCTGTTTTGTTGTACTCGTCCCAGGGTTTCATTGTGATTTTCTGACAGTTTGTGTAATTTTCTGTTTATGTATTTGTTTGTTTTTATTTCTATATTTATTTTATTAACTTATCAGAATGTTTTTATTTGCTCACTGCCAAACGAAGCTGCTAAATTCTTTTTGTTGTTTTTATGACAATGGCAACTACGTTCTAAAGCCCCAAGCACATGCTTCCTCCTGTCTGCCCGAGAGGTCTTGTAGCTCTGTGTGTATTTGTGTTAATTCAGTCCTGAATGTTTTCTGACAGACGAACACCTACTGCACACCAAGACCAGAGTAGAGACAGGTGACAGCGATATAACTGGAGCTGCTACCTTTTTATAGCGTTCTGCCTACACTCCACACATGACACTGTTATTGGCTGGAGGTGCAAACTCACTGCCAAAAGGTCCTCACCAAGAAATGTCCTGAACAGAGCAAAACAAGAGGAAAATAAGCAGATACAAGCAGAGGGTAAGGTTTCTGCAGGGAAAATCACCACCACAGTGTGTCATGAGTGATGATTGAGAGGGATTATTATTGTGTGAGTGTTGTGACGGCCCCTGCCCAGTAATATACTGTATGATACTTGTAGGTTCAGTATTACAGTGGCAGTCTGCTTTATTTCAGGTTGTGGATATTCCCACCTGTCCGGAGCGCTTGGGCCCAGGCTCACGTGTATAAATGGACCCGCCTTCAGTCTGGCGTGCTCTGTTGCTGCCCTTGATGCCGCTGCTCCACGTCCTGCTTTTAGTTCTGTTCCACACACGTCACACATGCACAATTACACGACTGATGCTGCTGACTAACACACTCCATCCATTTAGTGTTCTGTTCTTTAAGTTGCTTAATTAACACACATCTTTGTTGGTATGTGGTTTGGCGCGTGCGTTTTCCGTTTTTGTCGTGGCCTTGAGCGTGACATATGTGTGAATAAATCGGTTTTCATGGAAATGATACGTAATTTACTTTGAAAGTATCATCAGTCATATAGTAGAGCTGAAGTGTATTTTTATGTCTCTAATTATGTGAGGCAGTTTGTTCCATTTGGATGATGCTCTGAAAATCATAATTTTCTTTGGTTAATTATTTTTTGGGCAAGGAATTATTACATTGGAGTTACTTGACAGACTTGTGAAATGAGTATGTATTTGATCTGGATATTGTAACTGGACAGAAAATGAATGGGATGTACCGGACACTATTGCTTGTATGGACATCTTAAAGGGCTCATATTGTACCACTTTTTTAACAAGTTAATGACATTTTTAAATTTTACAACCCCAAATAAGAAAAAGATGGGGCAGTAAAGGAAAAAGGAAAGCAGTGATGTTAAAACTTACTTTGACACAACATACTTGTTTGTTTTGTCTGATCTATTTCATTTTATTCGAAATCTACACCCATTCCTGCCTTCGAAAATCAAATAAAAAATTCAAAAATAAATATCATTTGTTGACAAGCATAATCGTGTGTTAATAAATGATTGTTTATTGCTGATTATTTCACAGTGGTTATGTTCTAAAGCACATTTTGTTCAATATTTGTTCAGAACAAATGGGGTGAATAAAACTCTGTGTGAGTCTTTATTTTTGTAGCTTGTATTTCATTGTCACCCTTCACCTCTCTTATTTCCTTATAACCTGTGGTGACCTTGTAAGCAATATCTATCCACACACAAACATGCACAAAATTGTTCCAGAATGAGTCTCCTTTCTAGCCTTGTGACAGATAATAGATCGGCCGGCTCTATGTTCCTATCTGGCGGTGTAGTGTGTCGTAGATAATAGAGGAGCAGACCAGAGCTCCATGCTTTCTACCTGCAGCACTGGGTCATTAAGTTACTACCGACACAGTCACAGTGTGAAATGAAACAGCTCACAGGATAAGACGAGCCATAAGTAGAGACTAAAGGAGAGGGAGGACAGAATATGAGAAGGAAAGTGGAGTGAATGATAGAGAGCGCTAGAGAACTGCGGTGGTTAAAGAAAAAATAATACAAGACTGATAGACAGAGAGAGGGAGAGTGAGTTTGGAGGGTGGGATATGATGTGATGTGATGAAGAGATGAAACATTTCAACCATCATTAGTGAAGCTGTGCCAGTTTTTGAAGTTCCCCTAGGGCCTTGATATGGAGGGTTGTGTTAGGGTCGCATCTTTCAACTCCACCTGGCTGCTGTTTCAATCAGTCTGCGGTACATCGAATTTTACTTTCTCTGGCACTGCTACTGGAGACCTATTATCACAAAATCCACCAAGTACTTCACAGCTGTGTAACTATGTGATCCAGGTTACCTAGAAACCTGAGTTTAGTTTTACATATTCTGTATATTCATTTTAGAAAACGGTTATTGGAGCTGTTTTTTTGGCCTTTGACACTCAAGGGGAGAGAGATTGCTTCTTTAACCCACTTTAAAAACACTTCTCTAACTTTCCTAATACTTCTTGTGAGAGTGGGGTTGTCGGTTTATCCCCGACAGGACCAACAGGATTAATTTGGGTGTCTTGAACTAGGCCCTGCTGCTAACAGATCAACCACTGGTTGCACTGGACAGCTTCCATGTATAAATATGTGCAACAAAACTACACTGCTCTAATAAAGGTGAAGAAGTATTCTTAAAGAATGATAGTAACTGTCCCCACAATGACGAGTAGTTTTCTTTACATTCCTGCTTCTTTGCTGGAAAGGTGTCAGTCTGTCTGAGTGAACATGTTGGCATTATCTTATCTTTTAGAGAGTGAAGCCTGTTAGAGGGCTAAGCACGTACTCATAGAACTGGAGTTACATCCAGTGCTAGCATTTTTCCCGACAACTACTTTGCAGACACAGACCACAGACATGAGATTTAAAAACCCAAAGTTAGAAAACAATGACTTTATTGCACCTTTGCTGTAACCTCCCAGTAGCACATTTTACGTTAAAGTTGTATTGCTACCTTCACTAATCAGATTATGAGATCACTTCTGGCCGTGTATCTGTCAGCAGGAATTGTGCAAAAAAAAAAACGCTGCACCGATTTTTAAGAAACTTGGAGGAAGGGTAGGATAGGGGCCATGATGAATTCCCTTCAATTTTGGAACAGATTTTTTGAAAGGGGCGGAACCTGGACTTTTTTCCCCCCATTCTTTAACATCGGAGAGTCTGGTCTTGGAATTAAAATGGTAACAGTTAAATATAAATGAAAAAATAGACTGAAAAATTAGACTCCACCAGCAGACAGAAGGTTTGTTGCAGTTTAATGATGTTGTGGAATGAGATGAAGAATGCACTGTTGGTCTCGGTGCATTTTTGTGCTCTCTTACTGCCGTTCTAATACTGTTACAGCTGAGACATGACTTTCCTCTACTTTATCACTAGAATTAACCTCTATCAAGCGCTGATACTTCTAGCAATCACACATATTCAAATGTGTAGTACCTTCCCATGCAGACACTCAACATGAAAGAATAAGAATCAAGACGAGAGTGCAATTGCGACCCAAATCCACTGATTAGACGGAATGAAGCGGAGAGCAGCTGATCAGCTGATTTGGTTGATTAGCCTGACGCTGACAAGTTTAATTCACTGCACAGAGTCAGACAGAGGACATGCAAGCATAAATGAGTGTACCACGGTCTCCTTTCATTTGCAGAATAGCCTCTTGTTTACTTAGTACTGTGACAAACGTGAACACTTTTCAGAGTATGAGCTTCTCCTGGATTAAGTTATGTATTGTCTTTCTTCAAAAAATAACAATCAGCTGATTCAGATGACTTCGTTCACCTTTTCACTGTAAAATTTCATTCAATGCGCAGAGGAATGTCATTCAAAACAATATATTTCACTGCTTTGGAAATGATACTTAAACCAAAATGTATTTTTCATTTGTCCTGGTTTAATTTCATCTCACACTTTGTTTTTAAATGGAAAAAAACTCTACTGCCACTTATACTTTTCATTTTGTTTTGGTTTTCACACTCCTACAGAAGGTCAAACTATGAGGCCCAATTCTCAGAAAGGTGGTAAACTCTCTTCCACTTATTGATGAGTGTCTTGGCTCTGAGTGCTGTTGCTGTGAAGCTGATACAGATGACAATTTGATGGAGAATTGCCAGAAGCGAAGTTACCCCATATGTAGTGTGGCTGACAGGGGAGGGTGTAGTGCTGAATATGTCAGCTTTGCCTGACTGCTGATGCCTCTCCACACAGTGCTGGAGCTTGAGGGCAGTATTGTTCATGGAGAGAGTCCTAATTTAAGGATGGCACAGATCAAATCGTGTGACTGTTTCTCGGTAAAGTGGCAACTTCATTGGGCACTGGTGATTTACCCCCACATGTGCCAGTGCAGGCATTTAATGGCCTGTCTTGGCATTAGTTGCACCAAAATGGGGTGGAGGCAGACATTTCAGGAGAGTGGCAGTACAAATCTGCCAACTCAAACCCAACTAGGAATTGCTAGTATGCTGTTTAACCCAAGGGCATAGGTTTGGTCTCAACTTTGGTAGAAACATTTGATATATATCCACACTGTTTACTCCTGGTGACAACCTTACTGCAGCCTAGGATGACAGAAGTCAGGGTTACCTTGGTAGTTAACACTTAACTAGCATAATTTTCCACAGTGGAAAAACTAAAGCAGGTTTTCATTTTAAAACTACATGGCTTCTGACAACATAGTTTATTACCTGTACTTTGACTGACAGCAAAGGTCCTAATGTCCCTTCTCTGTTTTGGTGACGGCATGACAGTACAAATTGTGCTGATAAAGACAAACTTTGATTATAGAATTTCCCTCAGGGGATAAATAAAGTTAATCTCATCTCGTCTCATTATGCTGGCTGCGCAGCACATACATCAGGGGGAAATACTGGCTGGTTACTGGGTGTAACTCCAGTTCTAGGGGTACGTGCTCAACCCTCTAACAGGCATCACTGTCTGAAAGGTAAGATAATGGCAAAATGTTCACTCAGGCAGACTGAAACCTTTGTAGCACAGTAGCCAGAAGGTAAAGAAAACTCATTATTGTGGAGAAAGTTACCATCACTCTTTAAGAAGACTTTTTCACCTTTATTAGAGCAGTGTAATTATGTTGCATATGAATGTTCTTTTCAGAATGGTTTTACACTCACTCACTGCACATATGCATAGCTATGCCTTTGTTTTAACCTGAGCTGCTTTTCTTGACAGTGATAACAATAAGTCATCAAACCTGAATAACCACAGGCTTAAAGTATATGTCCCTACCCTACCCCGCATTTAATGAAATAGCACCTGTACCAGAAGCAGTATCTTTCTAAACAATTATGTCCCTTTACAAACCTGGGGCCAGATCCACAAAAAGATAGAATGTCTTTTGTGGGCGCAAAACTGGTGCAAATGAGACAAAAATCTAGCATGTAATTCACAAAGCACTCGCAAAGGGTGGAATTCACTGCAAACTGTGTTGTCAAGCAGATAGCGCCAATGTAATTTACATTCATGCAAATGCCATTTGCATGGATGCAAATTAAACTGCTGTTAATGAAGTTACAGCTGCTGAGCCCTGTGCATCAATGAACACAGTCTCTTTTGGAGATTGGAGACGCCGTGACACACATCCAGCTGTGACACCAAACAGAACATCAGTACTAATGTTTCTGCCAAATCACAGATACATTCAGTGACACATAAAATTATTTTAAGAGTCAGACATTAATCAAACCCTTTTCAGACCTGCTTGAGTTACGTTAATGGCTGGAGCCTATTTTGATGGATAGTTCAGTAGATTGTGTTATAGATTAGATTGTGTTATTACATACAGGTATTTTATATATAATTTACTAGAGAAGTATGAAAGTTGGTTTGATTGTGGAGAGCTTTGTGTGTTTTTTCAGTTTCTGCAGTTTTCATGATGGACCGATCAGTGTGCTGAAATGCCAAGAAACATCTGAAACCCTGGAACCTCTGATGCAAAAGAAGGGCAAATTGCACTCACATACAAAACTTAATGGGGGTGTTTGCGCCGGCATATCATTAGCACAAAAATCTTTCGTGAATAGGTTCTTAAAATGGAGCAGATTGTGAGCACAAACGCTGCGCAATTTCCCTGCGCAATTAGCAGGCGCAATCCGTTCTTTGTGGATTCTGCCC
This sequence comes from Coranthus polyacanthus, assembly GCA_037367275.1. Taxonomy (NCBI): domain Eukaryota; kingdom Metazoa; phylum Chordata; class Actinopteri; order Kurtiformes; family Apogonidae; genus Coranthus; species Coranthus polyacanthus. The sequence goes on along the minus strand of JAPQRN010000006.1, from coordinate 14,470,803 downwards.
TTGCCATAGAGCTGCTAATTGATTTTTGTAATCAATCCAAAATCATTTTATTGCTACAACATCGTGTGCATTTATGTATGTCTATATTTTTGTCAAAGAGAGACCACACGAACAGACATGGAATAGTTCCTTGCACAAGTTACACAAATTAATTATGGATCTCCTTGTTCTTCTTCCTGAGTTTTGTGACTGTAAATACAAATCCTGTTTTTAATGGTTGCTTTTTCAGGGAGCAGTAAGGCAGGATGTAAACAGCTGAAATTAGTGTGAATAAACACACTGATCTGCAGTTTAATGGGCTAAGGTTTTCAGCCCACACTGTTCCACAGCCCATGCTGTAAGCCTATATATTTGGGCGAACACACACAGTACCACAATGTCTTTGTTTGTATGTGGCTAAAACAAATGCTTCTGACAATATAATGGTCTCATGGACACACGGACTGATTGATTTTCAGCATAACAGTTCAGTCCAGTGGTTGTTATAAAATCAAGTTTTGAGCCACAGTAAAATGCAGGCACCGCAGAGCTGTGTCTGTTAGTATGCAGTTGACTTTAGTACAGAATAGGGTTGTCATTCAAGGACAAACAGACGTTTCATAATAAGAGCTTTCAGGGAAGGCTTTTCAGTAAACGTTGTAGCTGTACAGGCACTTTCACAATTTAATTTAATTAACTCTGAGGAACTTTATCTGTAGTTATTTTAATAGGCATTTCAACATTGCTTTAAGAAGTCACCAAAGCACCACAGGTAAACAGCAGTCTTATTTGTGTTCATAAAAATACAAAATTTCGGTATTCTCAAGGGAAGACAGCAGATGGTCCTCTTGATAGGAGGCCGATGGACAGATAATTTGTAGATTCAATATTTTACTTACTTTACTAAAAATGGAATTAACAGGCCCATTACAAAGTCCACTGCTTTCTCCGTTGCTGTGTTTTTCAGTTGCAGTGTTTTCAGCTCAACTGACAACCCAGTGAAGAGTGCTGGGGCACTGGTAATACAGGCGCACAGATTGCGGGGACCCAGGTTTAATGAAGTGACCGTTGGTGAGATTTACAGCAGATAGTAAATGTGTACAACAACTCTGCTGAAGTGCAGTCTCATCATTTTGTTCATGTAAACAAATTCTGCCTCCATAGAGCCAGTGCTGTTAGCGAAGAGGCAGCATGAAGTTAATGTTAAAACAAAGAGGTACATGTGCCATGATTCTGTTTACACAATCGCAGCAGGTTATCAATAACAAATGTTTCACTGAGGTGTAATTTTATGTTGACAATAAACAATTTCTATGTGTGATCTCCTGCGAAATTAGAGTAAGAGCCCGCTGTTTATACGTCCTGTTGGATACGAAACAGGGGGCAGATAGCCATGAAAACATAATCCATAATCACATACAGGAAGTAATCTGATATGGCTTCAAGAGGCTGACTACAGTATCCTGACAAGCTTTACATAGATGATGAATACAATGCATAGCTTGCATGTCATAGACTGCCACCTTCATGTTAGTCGCTGGGACCTGGGCTAAACTAACATGTTTCTGTCTTTTTAAGGTAGATCTTATCGGGCTGATTTGCGTTTAAATCATTTTTTTTGTTTTTAATAAGTTACCATCTATACTCATGATATAGAAACAGGTGACAGATGCGAGCTGCAAAGAACCCATCCGTCAGGTGGCTGGCCAGTGGGCAAATGTGATGCCCCTGTGGCTCTTCTCTGCAGACACGGCGGCTCACATAATAGCGAACTTCAGGCTTCTCTTTTCCACATTGGCGGGAAGCAGCATTTAAATACAGTGGTGCGTGGGCAGAAATAACGGGGCTGAGATAGTCACCCTTCAGTTAAGTGACTATGGGTGTCGCTGCTGGATCATAGCTGTATGACAGCACTGGCTCAAATGTTTAGACACAGACAACTGTATATGTTCCTTTAATGTAAGTAGGACCTAGACCTACTAGAAGAAACCATACTGACCCATTCTCTACATCTTACTGTGAAGAAATTAAAGATTAAAGTCCTTTTTTGGTCCAAACAGCTCCATTTAATAGACTAGCCCTAAATAAGGTATCCCATCATAGTGCATTTTTTTGTTCTTTAAGCTTTGATTAGTAGGATGGGAGAGTTGCGAAGAGTTCGAGGATATCTCCAAAATTGAGCTTTTTTCTGTTTTAAAGCATGTGTCTTGCTCATAATACTGTATCTCTCTGCACAGCTCCCTCATCACTCCAAGCAGACCTTTCTAAAGGAGTGGCCTCACACTAATCTGATCTGTCTGTTCTGAAAAACAATGGTTCTCACACAAAATACTGACATTGGTGCAGATAAGTGGCTATGCTATAATGGTGTACTATCTTTTGTTTATACAAACAATTCACAGAATGCCCACGCTATATTTCATGCCAGTGTCTCTAACGCAGCTGCTTGATATATACTGTATGTGTGCATCAGTGATTATGAGTGACTTTGGGCAAAAAGTGCAATAAATTTTGACTAGAACTCAACTTCTAATGATACAACAAAAGCATATGCTGCTGCTTTTGAGTAAACTTCTGTAAGTCAGAAAATGTTCAGAACTTCCCTGAAAGTTATTTGAATTTCAGTGCTCCCTGCACACTGACGAAATGTCATAAAACCCAGGCTAAAATCAAATAATTGTATAACTTTAAAAAGAAAATGCAGCAGTATCAAAGATATGTCAGTCATTGTCTTTTAAAAATGTCTAAACACTGCATTTTATATTAAAATGAGGGGAAAAAAAAGGGATCGTTTAGTGTGAGTTGGTTCAGTTCACATCAACCTCCTGGTCTTTATTATAAAATCATTGTGGAACAATGATGAAAACACACAGCAAGTGTCAAGGAATCCAGCAAAACATTTATGTAACCTAGAATCATCTGTGGGAAGATGTTTTGTTTTTTCTTCTTCTCTATTGGAGTGTGTGTGTGTGTGTGTGTGTGTGTTTAAATGCTTCGGTTATATTTGAAATGTGAAGATAAAAAAGCTTGCTTGAATGGTAAATAACGGAGGAACGATGAAAAATGAATAATGAGGAAGTAGACAGACAGGGAAGAGGAACAGAGTATGACCGAAGAGCAGGAAGAAACATCAAGTGATGGAGGGATGATGGAAGACGGGTAGGAGTGAGGACGACGGGCGGGTGGGATGCAGGGCCAATGGAGGGAGAGATGGAGGAATGATAGAATGATGGTGGGAGTATAGAGACAAGGAAGAGGAGGGAGGGAGGGAGGGGGGGGGGGGAACAATAGTGGGAAGGATGGAGGAGGAACAGTATGTCATGTGTTGTTTTATTCTCATCCAGAGGCCAGTGAGTGGAGGCAGATACCTGCTGATTATTCTGTTGTATTATCTAACACTAAAGAGAGAAAGTGCGTTTATGTTCCGAGGATTTAGCAAAACTTGATTCAAAGCATTTACACCGCTCGTATCTCTCACTTTACATTCCTCCTTTTTCTTTATTTTCACCTTTCTCTACCCCTTTCTCACTCCTCTTACCCGATTTCTACCTTCTTCCATTTATATTTCCCTCTCTGTCTTCCTCTTTGGGCTGTCCTCTCCTAACCTGCCCTGGTTTTCTTTTTTCTTTTTTCTTTTTTTTCCCTTGCCCTTCTCCTCATCTATTCACTTCTCCTTTCCTTTCATCTCCTTTCTTCCGCACTAAAAGGCTGTCCTCATACTGTACATAACACCCAAAGAGAAAAAAAAACAAATCTTGAAGGAAGCCTGAACTGTAGCCAGCATACAGTACATTACATAATCAAGCTTGAACAATGCATATGAAACTGCACGCACACAAGCGCACACCAGAGGGCCGGAGAGAGGATGAAGAGGTAAAAAAAAAACAAAAAAAAAAACAACCAAAAAACAACTCCCCCACATGAAATGCATCAATACATCTCACCACTACCACATGCACAGCTGTGTCTGCGCATGTGGCATTTGCAATTTATGTACAGTAGATGCTCCCTTGAGACTCAGCCACGACATTTACATTCGCCGACTACGTGGTGTGTATGTGTTTGAAGTAAAAAAGGGATTTGAGATTTCCCCGTATACCTGCATTTCAAATATTTATGTTATCTTGAACAGTTACGCCACGTCTTCCACTATACATCCCACACACGGAAAAAAACTGAATACTCTCTTCCTTTCATGTTTCCGTGGAGGCAGGCTGGCAACACTTTAAATTTCGCATCATAAATATGAGGAAATGTTGTTGCGTGAGGAAAGGGAAAGGAAAAGAGTGGCTTTACCTGCCACGTGAAACTGAATGTTTGATGGGGCTGATTTTGTCTCTTGACAGATTGATGAAATGTTTATGGACCAGAGGGAGGGATACAAGACGTATGTGTGCGTTTTTTTCTTTTTATAATCTGAGCGGGATGTTTACAAATGAGCGCACCGGCATTTAAAAAAATGATTTTATTTTTGTTTTTTTCCCAAAAGATTGTATTGATAAACCCCACTGAGATAAAATATAACATTTTCAACTAGAGGAACTAGAGGAGCCAATTATATGGCAACTCAGCCAGGAGCAAACTGATACAGCAGCAATAACAACTAAAGGAAATGAAATATACTCTTATAACCCTGCTGCAGATAATGAAATGTTAGGATAAGTGTGTGTAACTGTGTATGTGTGTGTGTTATTAAGCCAGCAGCCATAGAGGTGTTAACAATCAGTGACATAAAGACAGAGGGTGCAAATACTGTTTTACACTGTGTTTATATGAACATTTTAGTTATGTTATTGGATGTGAAACGTGAACAGGCAGAAGCAGATCGACTGTTAAAGAGCAGGTCCGTTGTCAGGGTGTACCATACACCGCAAAAACTCTTATTTTTAGTCGAAATATCTCATCACACTTAAAATAAGACAAAATCACCTTAATATTAACATATCAGTGAGGGATAAGAACTTCTTTTTAGACAGTGCGTCTTGAAAACATCTTGTTTTGAGTCACATCTCAGACGAAACAAGCTTTTTTTGACATGTCATTAGGTTTTTAAGCTGCAGTGTTATTTATAAAAGATGAATCACCTTGTTTCGAGAAATACACTTAACTTGAATCAAGACAACACATCTACTTCATTGAAAACTGCAGGTCAACAAGAACAAGATCAACTCACACACTGAATATTTTGGAAGCCTCGACATGAACGGTAAATGCACTGGGGATAGTAAAAAAAAAAACCCAGCAATTTCAGATGTGGCTTCTTCAGTGCTGCAACGTTTGTCAGAAACCTTCTTACCCTCTTGAGACCACCACTTTCGATGTGTCTGCATGCGAGGTTAGGCCCATGCTCCCAACCTACCCACCCTGATGGTACCCACCCTCGCTTTCAAGGTAACGCAGTACCATACTCTCACCCACCTGGCCTGGTTGTTCCATCTCAGGACCTCCCATCCTCCTGTACTGCCTCCCCTTGCAGACTAAGATTGCGCCGTGCATATGAGGTGAGGTCCCTACTCCCTTGTCCAACCTGTATCCCTGTTCTGGGTGAGGTAACTTGATTGTTTTTTCATATGGGTCAGCCCTCTCCTGCCTTGGGAGACAACTCAGCTCAGCTCTGGTTTATTTCAGGTCTTCAAACCTGATTCTGAACCCATTCTTATTCATTACTTATATTTTGAAATTTAAATGTTATTACTCTATCATAGTTTTCTATTTCTTAAGTTCTTTTCATCAACATATTTCATCAGTATTAAAAATGCATGACCTTCACCTGCACCCTCAGTGCTTTATCTCCTTGCTACAGAGGCTGTGAGGTGTCATTAAAATTAAGACAGAAATAAAAAACTAATATGTTACAGATTCAGATACGGTGCATGTCTGTAATTTCTTTTGTAATTTGTCATCCGTGAGTTTTTAAGATGCTATAACATATGTATTCCAAGGAAAGCTTAGTGCATCCAATATATTTATTACATAAAGACCTCCCAAATCATTTATAGTGCCCTCCTTGTAGGTGTTAAAATATCTTCTAATAGCTTGTTTCTGAAGCGATCTGTGTGATCACAGTGTCTTAGTAAACCCACCATCCTTGCATGAAAGCCATCCTACCGGCAATGTTGCCATTTCGAAGCATCTACGCATTTCTAAAAAGGTTTTTGAGGAGGCAGTAAACAGGGTTAAGGGTGAGCTGTAAGGAATAAGATAATGGGATAGACATGCCTGTTCTGTTTGATAACCGTTTTAAGCTTTTTTTTTAACCATGATTCATGGACTCATTCTGTGTGTGTGTGTGTGTTTTTGTGTGTACGTACGGGTGAGAGAAAGTGAGAGATGTTTAGTTCTGCGTCAGTTCCCTCAGTTTCTTTGCCTCGTATCTGTCCACCTTCAGATCTTGTAACTGGTCCAGGTGGAGATTTAGGACACAAACAGACCTAAGTTGCAGGTCATACACAGAATGTTAAGCACGTCCCTTCAGTTTTTCACATTAAATGTAAACCGTTCCATTAGGTTGCACATATGTTGACATTTCATGAGGAAGTTCTCTACATAAATCCAAGAGGCTACATGCTGTAATTCCCAGAAACAACCTGCAGGGGAAAAAAACAGCATTAACAGTGATAGACATAAGATTAGAATACCGAATTCATGTGTCAAACATGACCTGTGTTCACAGTCAGTTCAGTTCAGTTGATATGACATAACATGATATGATATACATATTTCCTGAATTAACTCAAGCTTCATTGGAGGGAAAGTGGGTCAGTTCAGCAGAAGAGGTAACGAGGCAAAGAAAAACAAAGAAACCAAACAATAGAACACAAACATTAACACAGCAGCATCAGTAATATGTGCTAATAAGGATTTTCAAGGTTCTATATTAAACATATAGTAAATACGTAGAACAGTAAATGCATAAAACAATGTTTGAGTGTGTAAAACAAAGTGCGAAGTGAGTGGAATGGTTTTAAACGTCTCTATCCGTCTCTTGTTCCTAATTAGAAAGAAAATAAACATGTCAACAACTTTAGAATAAAGGTATTCAAATCATGCACTGGATAACCATACTGCAAACCACCAAAAATAAGTGATCTAAAGCAATATGTCTTTGATATGATTTGCGTATGGCAATGCTTCCAAAAACATAACCAAGTGTGCATGTGCTGACATATACTGTTTGCACAAGGATGTGTTAAGGTAAGAAAAGCAGTGCAGAAAATGTCTTTATATGCCAGAGAAATTTGGCATACTTTGAAGACAGCACAGTGCTGGCACACAGCCACAGCACTCTCCTAGCAGGCTGAGGCTGGCACCATTTGGACGGATGCTTGAATAAAAACACAGCCCAAATCCCTCTGCAGTCGCAAATAAATAAATAATAAATAAATAAATGAGGTTGAGAAATGTTGGCTCAAAGACAAAAAAGTGGAGTAGGTCAATGAAATGCTGTGACGCAGTAAAGGTCAGGGAATGAGATACCTGTGGTGTACAGTGAAACGTACTGTGGAAAAGGGTGTACAGTGAAACGTACTGTACACTGGTGATGTAGAGCTTCAGACAAACGCACACACACAGACACACACAGACAGACACACACACACACACACACACACACACACAAACAGCCTCCAAAGACACACACATAAGCAGAAATGTACATATGCAAACATCCTGTAATTCTCACTTACAAACCCAGCACTGCCAAAAACCCACACATTAAGAATGTTTAATGCCTGTGAACAACTTTCTAAACTTTCTTTTTATTCATAAATGGAATTTCAAATTACTGCCCTAATTTCTCTCCCCTCTTCTTTCCTTTTCTGGCTTACTGGCTTGCGTCTCCTCTCACACTTGGAGTTGAAATGGAGATTGTGTTTTCAGAGCAATGCAGAGCAGACCTCCTTAAAATTGGTTCCCTTAATAATTGAGCATTTGAATGAAGCTGGAAATCTGACTGTCACTGCCTGTGATTGTGTGCATGAGTGAGAGTGAGAGACAGAGGGAGGAGTAAAGTGGAAGCAGCAGAGGGGAGTGTGGGAGAATGAGAGTAAAAAGGGCAGAAGAAGGAGATAAAAAGAGTTTAGAGCGGAGTGTAATGGGGTTTGAAAAGACTTTTAACAGTAGCAGGATACTAAGACAGTGTGCAAGCTTGTAGGATTGTACAGAAAAGGAGTTTGTGTGAATGTGTCTAATGTAGACTTGATGGAGAAACCTTGCCTGTGACTTAAATAATCTCTCTGACTTGCCAGCGTCAACTTTTTAAACTCCTTTTTCTTTAGTATTTAAAGGAATAGTTTGAAATGGCGGAAAACCCACGGTCTTAAAATGGCAAACCATTGGGACCCAACTCCCAAGAGGGAAATTTGTGCGTAATGAACTGACCATTTACCATTTCCACATCACCTAATAATATCACAACTTTGTTTTATGCATGTATTATTGAATACATACATACAACATAGGTATGAGACAGAATACATGCATTTAGGCAGAGATAACCGACTCATTAATCTCATCTTATCTCTAAAACAGAATGTATGCTAGGCTTTTATACAACATTTAAAAGCATGCTCCTTGTTGCATGCTTGTTTGTTTAGGTTTTTGAAAAGCTTGAAATACAAATTTGGTTGTCGGCCCTAATAAAATCTCCTGCGACCCTTCCCCAGTCTGGGAATGGACGATACAAAGGCAACTTTGTCAACTGGTGGGTCGTGACCCAAAAGTGGATCACGGTCTCACTCTGAATGGGTCGTGGGTTTAAAATATATAACGCCTGTCTGACGTCGGTCTTTGACTATCACAGACAAGCGCGAAAGCCGTGCGGGAGGCGAGCGGTCGCCATGGTAACACCAACAATTGATCGAAAGGTGACAGGCTAGGTTTATGCTGTCGGCGGTAGGCAAGGTGCAGCGCAGATATGATCCTGAGTATGTTAAATAACATTTACAAAGAATTATGAAAAAAGAGGACCGAAACCACAGCACAAGCATGAAACCATCCAAACTGAAACATCATTTAAAATCAATCAAATCAAAAGAGCTTCCACTAATGTGTCTTAAGTGAATACAGCCCATTTTTTAGGCCTTACATTTTAGTGTGTAAACATATTCATACAGTTATGGTGTTAATGTTATTAATATTGTTCAAGAATCAAGAGCTCACAGTTGTGGTGTTCATTCAGTTCATTAGTAAAGATGTAAATATGTGTATAGTTGCACCGTGGGAAAATGTCCCATGGTGCTGAGACTGGGCGAAAAAGCAATTTCCAAATCACCATCATTGTAAAAGCATCTCAAAATGTAAATAAATTGTTTGAGAGACACCCACAACTTCACCCAAAGAATTTATGAATTATACAGCCATGGCCTTGTCAAGAAAGAGTTGCACAAAACCCCCAGTAAAACCACACACTGTTTCTGATTAAACAAAACTGTGTGAGCAAATATGATATAAAAACACAAGAAGCTGAGGATTGTCTTTGGCCATGTTTCAGCATAACGAGCCAAGGTGTGTCTTCAGTTTATGTGCTATGCAGGTACCTGCTCTTTGAATTGTATTAAGAGGAGAAGGAGGTGTACAAACATTCCCTTTCCTGTGAGAGCAAAAAAACAGAATGGTGGGTTTAACTGAATCATGCAGAGTGTAACAGCATTCAAGCTGTCAGCCCAGTTCACTTTAAGGGAAGTGAAGTAGACAGAAAATCAGAAACACAGCATTCTTTACTCAAAAAGATCCTGCATTATAACGCTCACACTGACGGCATTTTCAGCTCAAAGAGGAGGGTGCCGGCCGTGGGTGGGATGGCTTCCACTGAATTTCAAATGGATTTGACAAACAACAATAGAGTTGATGTGGCATTTTCAAATGTAGGGCAGTGATTTTACCACACAGAAGGAACACAGAAGGCAGTCAATACGAGGCTGTGAAGTGTACGTTGAATGAATTGTTGTGTGGGATGATGGTCTGTGAAGAGGACGCGACGCTCCAAAAAAAAAAAAAAAAAAAAAGGGGTAAAGGGTGGAAAAAGCAATTTAAAGTGTCAGCAACACTGCAAACATTGGTAACGTAGCTCCATTGTGACAGAATTTCTCCTCAGTTTTTACATCTGTGAGTCACTTAAGGTTTGAAGTGAATAAAATTGAATTTCAATCTTCACATTCATGTATTTATTTTACTTCTAACAAAGACCACTACCTCCTTTAAAGCTGCTCGATTTCATTCGTTTACCAGAGTGCTCTGGGTTTTGAGTGAAAACATTAAAAGCAAAACATGCCACCTGTCATCGTCTGCAAAACATCAAACGCAGA